>CM077112.1:11952907-12054846 GCA_039619505.1 Cimex hemipterus
GAGAGAGAGAGAGAGAGAGAGAGAGAGAGCTTAAGATAAAAAAAATTGTTTGTGAGTGAGAAATCTAGAAACACCCGCTAAAAACCACGAAGTACAAAACATTAATAATGAAAAAAATAACAAAACAAATTACTTTACTATGAAAACATAATGAGAGAGTGAGTGAGAGAAAGAAAGAAAGGGAGAGAGTGAGAGAGAACGTAAGATATAAAAAATATTTACGAGAGAGAAATTCAGAAACACACCCTAAAGATTAAGACGTACAGAACAATGGAAGGAATGGTAAACGAAATTGCTCTACTATGATAATCTAACGAGAAAACGAGAGAGAAAGAGAGAGAGAGAGTATGTGAAAGAGAGTATAAAATATAAAAATTGTTTGTGAGTGAGTAATCTCGAATCACACGATAAAATACATGAAGTACAAAACAATACTAATAAAAAGAATAGCAAAACAAATTACTTTACAATGAAAATCTAACGAGAGGGAGAGAGTGACAGGGCAATATAGACAAAATGTTTGTGAATGAGAAATCCAGAAACACACTAAAGGTTATGACGTACAAACCAATATTAATGGAAAGAATGGTAATGAAATTGCTCTACTATGTAAATCTAACTAGAGAGAGAGAAGGAGAGAGATAGATAGAGAGTGATACCTTAATTTAACAACAGTTCTTACTGTTGATTTTCAATCAAATATGCTATTTTTTAGCGGCCGGTTGGACCTCGTCAATATAAACTCAAGTAAATCTTTCACTATTTCCGTAACGCTCACTGTACGGCCCATTCTATATTCAGGAAGAGAAGCGCCCGTTATTAAAAGTGAAATATTTGACGTGAATCTCGCGAAAAACGAAGGTGTCGATTTAATATTTCATCAGGCAATCTGAGTTTTTTTTGCCGACACGCGTGCCTTCATTTTTTAATTAAACCCTCCTCGTATTCATTTCCCAGCGGCATTTTGCAAGACGATCGTACCGTACGAGGAATACGCGGAGACGGTACTGTCAGAGTTTCTATTCAAGTGCACTTGCCAGGCGAACGTGAAGGAAACGGATTTCGACTATTATTCCGAGGCCGTTATTAAGCTGCAATTACCTAAAATCAACATCGAGGTAAATTTTGACAAACAACATAATCTGTACTTTTAATATAATAATGATCACTAATTATAATATGGATTATTTAGTCTCAGGGTAAAGATTAACAATATATTTTGTTTAAACAATCGTACAATCGAAATTTACTGACGAGATCAATGCTAAATTAAAGCAGAAGTGCTAGGAAGACCCAAATAATATTTCATTTCAAATCTCACAAAATTCCACAAAGAAATCTCAAAAGATGCGTCTAAAAAAATAATAATACTAACTTTAGACTCTCTATCTTAATTGTCAACACAATTGTAAATTTATATTAATTAACTAAATAAATACTGAAATTAAAATACATTTTATAGCTTGAAAATTATGTTTAAAAGCAGTTCTTGTTTTGTCAAATACACTGACAGTCCACAAATTTCACCCACTTGTAAATATTGTAATTTGTATATATTTTTTAATTAATTAAGGTTTTTAGTTGAGATAAAAAAGTCAGTGTCACGTACGGGATTCGAACCCACGACCTTCGGCAAGATACGCCGCTGCTCTACCACTTGAGCTATCGTAACTTCGATCCACTGGGACACTAACTTCTCATCTCAACCCCACTTTTTCATTTTTTCTCCTTTTCGCCATTTTCGAAATTTCGTGTAATCTTTTTTATTTTTGGGACAAATTAAATGGCCACTGAGAATTTTCTGAGGTTATGTTGAGATGTTAAGTTAGTGTCCAATCGAAGTCACGATAGGACCCACCGAAGATCATGGGTTCGAATCCCGCTCGTGACACTGCCATTTTTATCTCAACTAATACCTTTCATAAAGATTAATTATTCATACTACATTTCCTTCCTTAAAAATTATGTTTGAAAAAACGTTCAAATACACTGACAGTCCACAAATTTCACCCACTTGTAAATATTGTAATTTTTATATATTTTTAAATATTTTTTAATTAATTAAGGTTTTTAGTTGTGATAAAAAAGTTAGTGTCACGATGTGGATTCGAACCCACGACCTTCGGCAAGATACGCCGCTGCTCTACCACTTGAGCTATCGTAACTTCGATCCACTGGGACACAAACTTCTCATCTCAACCCCACTTTTTCATTTTTTCTCCTTTTCGCCATTTTCCAAATGTCGTGTAATCTTTTTGATTCTTGGGACAAATTAAATGGCCACTGAGAATTTTCTGAGGTTATGTTGAGATGGTAAGTTAGTGTCCAAGCGGATCGAAGTCAGGATAGCACCCACCGAAGATCATTGGTTCGAATCCCGCTCGTGACACTGATTTTTTTATCTCAACTAAAAACCTTAATTAATTAAAAAATATGTAAAAATTACAATATTTACAAGTGGGTGAATTTTGTGGACTGTCAGTGTATTTGAACGTTTTTTCAAACATAATTTTTAAGAAAGGAAATGTAATATGAATAATTAATCTTTATGAAAGGTATTAGTTGAGATAAAAATGGCAGTGTCACGAGCGGGATTCGAACCCATGATCTTCTGTGGGTCCTATCGTGACTTCGATTGGACACTAACTTAACATCTCAACATAACCTCAGAAAATTCTCAATGGCCATTTATTTAATTTGTCCCAAGAATCAAAAAGATTACACGACATTTGGAAAATGGCGAAATGAAGACAAAATGAAAAAGTGGGGTTGAGATGAGAAGTTAGTGTCTGACTCGATTGAAGTCATGATCGCTCAAGTGGTAGATCAGCGGCGTATCTTGCCGAAGGTCGTGGGGGTTCGAATCCCGTCGTGACACTGACTTTTTTATCTCAACTAAAAACCTTAATTAATTAAAAAAATATGTAAAAATATATTTTCCGCCACAAAGTTCCTGCTTTGTTAAATAAACTAAAAAATAAACGACAGTTTATTTCGTCGTATTTCGTAACGACAAATTTCACCCACTTGTAATTAAGTTGATTTTATATATTTTTACATAAATCAAACCTTCGCCTTTTTACAACTAAACTAGTTTCACTTTTATGCTGCATTGATATTACTAATTTAAAACATAGTATAAACAAAGAGTTATTGGTAAAAACAATGCGAAATTAAGGGCTGAATTTTTTATTTGCCGAGAGAAAGAAAAAAGGTTATTTTTTGCCTATAGGTGTAAATACACATACATTTTAAGTGTAGATAATTTTTGAAGTGTTTAGATACAGAAAAGTAAGTGCCATTAAATGGACAGAAATATTTATACTATAATTATTAGATATTTATGAATTCTACGTAATGAGTTAGAATAGACTAAGCCTGCACAACGTCTCTGTCGTGCAGAACTGTTGGTCCGTCCATTGTAATTATCATTATTTATTTTTATTTTTTTATGATTTTTTATCATTATTCTTTTATGATTATTTCATTCGTGCCTTTATTTACTAGAACATTTTACAAATGTGATCACAAACCTTTTGTTAACACGATCATAGCACTAACGCTTCACATGGTATACGCCAAGAGAAACCAGCCAATGCCGACACTCAATGTGAATGGTAATGGTTAAGGGTGTCTGAGGCCGTCGTCGCTCAAGGCGATTTGAGGATTCTCGCAATGATAATGTTTACACGATGCTCAAGCAGTCGGTTAGAATGAAACATTTCGAATCGGGCATAGATCTGTTAATTCCCAGAAGGAATTCCTCGTGGATAGAAATGATAAATGATGGAGTGTGGTGTTCAATACTTTCTAAAAAGATAGTTCCTACTCACAGTAAGTTGTTTTGCAACGGTCCGGATTTCGAGCCTTTTAGCCCATCATCAGGTTGAAGGACTTCTAAAACCCCGTCTCTCGACGTGTATTGCCAAAGTCTCATTTGATGAGCTAAAAAGCTTGAAATCCGCATTGTTGCAAAACAGCTTACTGTGAGTAGGAACTATCTTTTTAGAAAGTATTCTTTGTAGATAGTGAGATTAATCACGTAGTAGGGAGGTTTGGTGATATGTCTGAAGACTCTTGATTGGACGGATTAGATACATTGGATGTTGGATGTTATTACCCCACAGTTCCACTTCATTTTGTCGAAAGTGGTCAAAGTGAATTCTTGTAAAAGTCCATTAGAATTCGTGGTCCGATTGACCAAATAGATTATTTCAATCAATTCTTCTTTATATAAGGTATTGGTTGAAATAAAAAATCCAGTGTCACGAACGGGATTCGAACTCACGACCTTCGCATAAATACGCCGCTACTCTACCGCTCCGACTTCCCATCTCTCTTTGAAGAATGGCAAAAAGGAGGGAAAATTTGGAGAGTTGAGATGAGAGGTTAGTATCACGATAGTTCAAATGGTTAGAGGAGTATTGAGCCGAAGGTCGTGGGTTCGAATCCCGCTCGTGACACTGGATTTTTTATTTCAACCAATACCTTATACAAAAATATCTTTTGTTTAAACCGACTTCCTTCCCCACCCCACCAAAATCCAACGTTCGTAAACATAAAACAACAAAATCTCACTGGCACTCTCAATACGACGCGCAAGAATGGCACAATTACGCAGAAGACACGTTGAGTGAGTAGAAATGCTTTGATTGAATATATAAAAAAATATATTTGCCATTGTATAAATTCACTTTCCCAATATGTATTTGTTAAATGAAAACAATGTTTGTAAATCCCAGGCACTGAAGATGATCTCAATAAAGATCGAAACGTTGGCTCGTTAAAGGAAATGTTTCTCTGAAACCTACATCACACCAGACCGCATCTCACCATTTCTAAATAACCTTAGACAAATATTACTTTCTTGTATAAGGTTAATTTTGAGTTGACGGTCTAGACGGATTTCGGTCCTAGAAGACTTTTTAGTTTCTGCTGACCTGATGGAACGTCCATCACCAATAAGTGTCCATGTACCAATAAGTACTAGCAACATCCTCAGCACTAAGTGGCATGTTTAAGTTTACAAATTGAAATTGAAATAACAAAGATCAACACTAAACAGTTTATTGCTATAGAATTTAAGTGGGACTGAATAAACATTTTAAATTCCGTAAAAAGTAAACATTGAAAAAATCTTTATTTCTATTTTGGATTAAGATATGTTTGTTTACTCTGATATTCCCAATTTAAAACATAGCATAATCAGATATTTATTAGTAAAAAAAGAGACAAATTAAGGACAGAATTTTTTTTATGGATAAAATTTTTAAAAAATGGATGGACTTTTTGAACTGTCTTTGTGTGTAAGTCTTCATGCACTTAAAAAATCTTAAGGATATGTTTTAAAAAAAGAACAAATCAGTAAAATATTTCTGTAACACCGTGTTAAGTTTGAGGTCTTCTATTATTTTTTTATCTGTTGGTCTCTTTGATTTAGGTGAATTCTTCCTTTTATGTCGACAAGGCGACAACATGTATGGCATCGTTTGTCAACCCACTTCCAATAGCGATCACTAATGGTCTGATATTTCTCCAGGGGCCACTTTTCAAAAAGATCAAGGCGGTCACGGTCGAAGAGTGAGTCCGATTCACCTTTGACCATTTGAATTTATAATGTCAACTATTTAATTTAATTTTTTTTCCAGCTGCGCCCCGAAAAAGAAGATAATGGTGTTTTTCACCGTCACGCCAGTTAAAGAAGGAGAGTTCATGCTTCTCGCTAAGTTCATGTCCGACCAACTCAGCGAGATTGAGGGATCTATATTAATAAAAGTTTCAAAACTAGGTTAGGATGTGGAAAACGTTTACAGAAATTAAAGATTATTACACTTTTAATAATAAAACGATCTTGCATGCACAACGGTTTTGTTTTTTAATTATTTCAATGAGAACAAAATTATTTGTTTAATCCACTGTTCGTATCTCCATGGCACCATTAACAAAAACAAAAAAAAATACAATTAGGTTAGCCCTAACCTATTTCGGTAAGTCGTACTAGGTAGCGGAAGTATTTGTTGAAATAAATGTTGATTTTACAGTTGGGAAGTAGTAGATATCAATCAATTAAGGTTTTTAGTTGAGATTAAAAAAAGTCAGTGTCAAGAGCAGCCGCTGCTCTACGACTTGAGCCTAACCTCTCATCTTAAACCCCACCTTTTGAATTTTCCCTCGTTTTAGCCATTTTTCAAATGTCGTGTAATTCGATTCTCCGCGACTTATGAAGTTGCCACGAGTAGCTGTTAGTGAAGTGATACTTATTTTACTTATTAAATCCATTATATTTGGTGGTCTATTGATCAAATTATTTCTTTCTATTAATTAATCTTTTTGTGAAACGTTTTGGTTGGTCGCCGAGAATCGAATCCGGGTTACATGACATTTGAAAGATGGCAAAAAAGAGGGAAAACCGAAAGGTTTGTGATAGGGTGTGGTATGGTATGGCAGGTAAAAACGACACTAGGATGCGGGGTTTGCGTTCCACAGGAACTGGAGCCGTCTGGATTGTTGTACCTTCCTAGTTCTTTAGTTCAGTGTAATAAATTCCATTCTTCTCCTTAGAAGTATCAAGTCATTGATTGTCACTGCTGTAATTTCATTTCCTAAGTTTTGTCCGTACGTTAGGTTAAATCTCCTTTGATCTGTTGCATCGCATTTCGAAGATGATATGGGTTGCTGTTTCCTTTCCTCATTACATAATCTTCAGATGGGATCATCGTTGTATGTACCCATGTTGTGTAGATGTTTTCTCAGATGCCAGCGACCTGTTAGTAGTCCTATCACTCTTCTAGGAACGAGTAGGATTCTACATTTGTTTTTGTTATACCAAGTTAGGGTTTGGAGCCTATGTATGGTATTGCAGATCCTCCTCTGGCCAGACTGTCTGCTTTATTGTTACCCGAAATTCCCCTATGCTCTGGAACCCATCAGGTTGTTGTTCCCCCAGGTTTGGAGATTTTGGATGCATTCATTGACTAATTATGATGATTCTTTTACATACTAATGCTTTAACCGTATGATGGTTTTTTCGCCAGTCTAGCCTCTTTTAAGATTTTCCAGAACACATGACGTGTATTTCTGCTTGAAAGACCGAAGTGTACCTCCCTGATGAGGGGGCCGCGGTAGCCGAGTGGTTAAGGCGTCAGACTCTCGTCTAGTAGACCCCGCGGTCGTGGGTTCGATCCCCACCGCCGCCTCTGGAATTTTTCTGACGCCTAAGGGGACCGGTGGCCGCAATTAAAAGAAATTGACACGGCACTCATCAATGGAAGGGGCGGGACCGGATCTCAGCGACCCTGAACCTGGTCCCAACTCCCTTCAAAAATGAGTTTCTTCGATGGAAGAACACTGGTACAACGGGGGCTCAAGTTCACTTTGTGTTGTGAGTCCTCCCCCAAAAATGGAGCCAGGGTATAGTACAATAAGCTGCACAGCTTATGACAACAATTTATGCCCTGCCTCTCCCCTCCATGATAGAGGAGAGATAGACGAGTTCAGTCTAGCCTAGGCATTACGAGTAGAACGATTGTAGAAAAAAATCCAGCTGATAGCCCATCAAAGCAGATCAGTATCATTTTTTTTTTCCTCATTATAAAATTTATTTCCATCGTGAGGCACGCATTTTGATTTATATTTCTGTTATAGTCATTATTTTTTAATTTAAAGATCAATATTTTCGTTTTTGCCCTTCAGGTCTGAATTGTTTCTTTTATACATAATTGCTGGTTTGTAACCAAGAATCATCTTCTGTTCACTTATGTTTTATCCCATTTTTATATAACACTTTCATTTATATAGAATATACATTTTTTTATTAGATACAAACAGAGGTGTCCCTCTATATTGTGTAATTAATTTATTCAAGCCGAAATTCCTCTGATTTTGTGACCGATCTCCAGCCTCCAGGGTATAATCACGCCCCAAAGGAAGGAGCAAATCGTTCCTTTGAACCACAGGCCATAAGCTGCAGTGCTCAGTCCCTGGTATCCATCCATCCACATCCACATCCACCTCCCTGATGGATTTGACTGCTCATGTTTTGGGTATGTACAGAAAACGCCTGATCCGATTGCTTCGTTTGTTTAGGAGCCATACGTATACCATATCATTGTACCTGATGCTATCTTCTCCTATTGTTCCGTTGAGACGTGAAAAGTTGTGAAAAATGTTTCCGGGATCAAATTGCCATATTTCTAATAATAGGTGTCTCATATGGTTTATTATGATTGCCTGAATCGTTGAGTTCCTATTAAATTTAGTTGTTTCTGGAGTCTAAGTAAGCTTTTCTTAGCTTCTCCTTGTGTTAATATTAGTTATTATTGGTCGTGGGTTCGAATCCCACAAGTAACACTAACTTTTTCATTTCAACCAGAACCTTACATAAAAACGCTAATTAATTGAAAGAAGTATTTTGATCAATCAGGCCACTAAATTGTAAGGTTTTATTTGGGTAAATTGTATATGTGGATCTTTCCCCAGTGATCAAGGAGCTTTATTATAATGACTAATTAAGATGGTCTATGATTAAAAATAAAATTAAAAATACCTGTGTCATGAAAGGAACACGCACCCACACGTGGTCGTGAGTTGCTGAATAAGGTTTAAACTCAACCAAACTGTGTTCCTTATGTAATTGTATTGCCTTGAAACTTCGGTCAAGTAAATAACATAAAATCAAATGAAAATAAAAATACTTGGTAAAATGGATCCTTTCATAAAAAACATTTAAAAAAATAAAAATACCTTTACAAAAAAAATCTTCCAGCGCTGAAGCTTTTATAATAATGTACAACAAATATGAAATGGACAATGAAATTGGGTACTCACAAACGTTAATCGAAATAATTACAATCGTAAAAATCAGTTTTGCACAACCTCTTCCGAGAGCTCTCACCATCCAAAAAAAAAGTTCCTTGCGCCGACCGTCTGCGCCCAGCTCCCCCACTCCGTTATCTCTTCTTCGCGTCGGTGGAGAGTAATCGCGCGAATTTCCAAAAACGATCGTCCCAAAATTTAATAATTTACTAAAGAAGAATGTTCAGAACTGGAAATATTGCAGAGTCCTCCTACCACCATGACATATTTCATAGCTATCGCATTGTTTAAACAACTTATATTTATTTTTCCGGTTTATTATCTTGATTGTCTGGAGGAATGAATGAAGCGAAAATTCAAAAATGTTGCGACGGCGCGTTACGTCACGTCTTCCAACCAGGGCTCGCCACGGCGAAAGCAGCACCTGTGGACTTTGGACTTTGGAGCCTGGTGGAGGTTCTTTACATTTGACAACAGTAAACCTGTTCAATTTTTACCCTGTAATTTAATCAAATGCGCCGATTATAATTAAATAGATAAAGGAAGAGAAGAATTGAAAACCATGAGTAAATTACGATTCACTTTGTTCTTCTGCTCCTTGGCTGCGTTATACTCGGTAAGTCAAATTTTCAATCATCTTAGAAAAAATAAAATAAAATAAATAAACAGCTTTATTATTTTTTTGTTTAAAACCAGCAAGGTGTATTCGGTGAATTTACTGCTGAAGATTGCTGGGCCCTGGGATTTAACAAGGCAACACTCCTGTGCTCATCGTGCGATCACTTGAAAAAATATGATTTAGAAGAAATGAGGTAATTTTTTTTATTTGAACGATGATTTATAATTAAAATAACAACCAACCTAGCCAAATCTTGGTTTAATTGGATAGTTGATATTTTCAGCTATATCCAAGACCAAAAAAAAACACAGGCACTTGTGTTTGTTTATTTTTCATGGTAACTAGGTAAAAAGATTAATAGTTAACTTAAAACATAAACACAAAATTAATACTTGGTCACGTTTATAAAGTGTTACTAATCCTTTGACACACATTACACTAAAAATAAAGAAAATAAAAGTTCCATTTTATCCTTTCCGAAGCTTTCTCTGATGAAAAATAATTTTTTTTTTTTTCACTTAAAAATATGGTTTTAAATCGTTATCTTGCCTGGGCAGATTGAACAACGATGGACGTCTATTATTTAATCCAAGTCCTGTGTTTGCTGCGTACTACTTTGATAACATACAGTGGTTTTGGACCGTTGAGATTGTTGATCAAGGAGAATCATGAGGTATGATGGCCAGAGATGATCTTTTTCTGTCGCACTACAGAAATTTCTTTGAACTTCCTTGATACATGCAGATGTAGATGTAATTTTCGGGGTATAATATTAAGAGTATGTGCTATTCCCCATACTTTGCCTAAAGCACATCGGTGAGTCCTATTTCATCAAGAAACTTGATCAATAATAAAAAGGAAAAAGAACTTTATTCTGGGACTGGTGTCCTCTATGAATAGTTTACATGAAATAAATAAAGGAAGTTCCTTATGCGAAATTAAAAGTCAAAGAGATAGCACAGTGTATACCAGTAAGGCAGGCCAGAAGAGAAAATTACAACTCTGCTTGGAGGGAAAGGAGGATATTGTACAGCTGGGATTTAAAGGCGGAAGCAGGACGAATATAAAGAGAAAAGAAGCTCCAGAGTTTAGGGGCTCAGATCAGAAAGGATCTTATAGGTATAAGCTGTATGTTGCAGAAGGATTAGCTCGATTGGGGATGAAGTGGGGGTTATGAGTGTGATTTGAGGAGTTGAATTGGAGGTAAGGTGGACGACGAGTCTTGGATGGACTGGAAAAGAAACAACCTATGAAATACTGTGCTCGGAAGGAGGGGAATAGCCAGGAAAGTTGGGAATACAACCCTGACACCCGGGATCCCCGTAGGGTGCCGTACACAATTCATAATACGCTTCAATCGCGCATTCCCCCCTCCGAGACCACCGTATGTCACACAGCTATAATCGAAGAAGGGAAGTATAAGGGAACAAAACAGGCTGAGGGAGGCGATGCATGGTGGGAAATTTGGTAAATGTGAGATGCCAGGAAAGGTTTTTAACCGAGTAGCAGAACGGCATGGGATGGTCATTCAGCATGAGAGTTGGGATGCTGGGGAGGGAATTGAGGAGTTGCCTGGACCCGATAATTATGGCTGTGGATTCGGATGGATTGAAGACTAGGGAATTTTTATGTGCCCATTCATTGAGGGAATTTAGGTCTTTTTGGATCTTGAGAATGGCCGAGTTGAGATCGGAAGGGTGGAAGGATATATATATTTGGGAATCATCGACATATAGGTGTTAGTTATGGGTTGGGCGGGTCATTGACATAAATGGAAAAAACAGATAGGAGAGATGCTAGAGCCTTGGGGCACCTAAGATTTTAGAGGGGGAAGGATTAATAGGCCTGGTTTCAGTGGTTGAAGCTTTTGTATGGTCACATTATACATCCCAAACCACTTTCTCCTGCGAGCAAGTATAGCTCCGAGGTTTTGTTAGTAGATGTATTGGAGTCTCCAAATCATTTGATTTCATATTAAAAAAAATTCCTCCAAGTATTTTTAATTTTCAGTAGTTCAACTATAATTTTTCTTTGAATATGAAATTATTTGGATTCATAAGACAACATGGGGAAACATTTTTCTAGTAGCTTTCGACAAGAGTTGCTTTGGAGTCTAAGTGTGATATGATCATTTTATGAACAAAGTCATGGAATAAATTGTTAGTTAAATTTTATGAACAAAACCATGAAATAAATTGTTAGTTAAATTTTATGAACAAAATCATGAAATAAATTGTTAGTTACATTTTATGAACAAAATCATGGAATAAATGGTTATTTAAATTTTATGAACAAAATCATGGAATAAATTGTTAGTTAAATTTTATGAACAAAATCATGGAATTTTTAATTTGGTTTATATTAAAATAAGTAAGTTGTAATTAATATAATGCCAATAATGCATGAAATAAAAATATAAGTGCCTGGTTTTTTGTCTTTGATTGTACTTGATGCTACCAGACTAAAATCTGGACAGTGGGGATCTCATGGCATAGAGTAGGATAGCGTTATGTGGCATCAGGCAGATGTGCACAGGGGTAATACATTATTTTGGAAAATTGGACTTTGGAGTTAAGTCGGGTTCCCACTTAAGTTATAACTTAATTAAATAATTAAAACCATTAACCAACAGTTCGTCATGACACAGACGATGTGCGGGTTTAGTCTATTCTAAGTATGTAGTATTCATAAATCTCTTATAATTACAGTATAAATATTTCTGTCCATTTAATGGTACTTACTTTTCTGTATTTAAACACTTCGAAAAATTATCTATGCTTAAAATGTATGTGTATCTACACCAACAGGCAAAAAATACCTCCCAATTTATTTTTTTAAAATCATTTTCTCAGTAAAAGAATATTCTATCCTGAATTTGTCTCATTGTTTTTACCAATATTATTTATTTGTGCTGTGTATTAAATTGTGAATATCAGTTAGAGGGTAAACACTCATAATCCAAAGCAAGTATAAAGGATTTTTCAATATTTACTTTCTATGGAATTTAAAATATTTATTGTCTCATTTGAATTCTGCCACAATAAACTGTTCATCATCATCGAAAATTAACAGGATTTTGAAACTGAAAAAATTCCTTTTGTCTGTTTTCTTTTTAATGTTTGACTAAAGGGGTACACACTACCATACACGCTCAGTATTATTGCACAATGTGGGTTGCACAATATTTTGACTGGAAGTTCTACACTGCGCAATATTTTGATTTGTATTGTATTGACTGTATTGTATGAAGGCAATGTTGATGGTTGTGCAATATATTGCGAGCACAGACGTACAACCTTCAAGGCAATATATTGTGCAATTAGTTCCAACCAGAATTTCATATAGTGAAGTCATGTTGAGTGATAGTGATTTGTGTTGTGTGATTATCGCTGTGGGTTCCAGTGCGAAAAAGAAGAAGAGCTCACAAAAATGCAGAAAATGGACCAAACAGTGGCTAATTGATAGGGAAATGTAAACGCACAAAAAATAACTTAATGAACTGAGAGTGTCTGAACCAGATGACTTTTCATAAACGTCAATGAATTCAAAAATGAATTGCCTATCAGCTTCCTCGGCAGCCATGACGATGCATGCTCTACCACGTGTTGATACTTACTGATGTGATATTGCGCAGTAATGCCTACAGATGACACAACCTTTTCCCGTTTGCACAATATATTTTCAAGGATTTGAATTTAGCACAATATATTGCACAACCTTTCAATTTCGATTACACACGATCAACTATATTGCACAAACCTAAATATTGTGCAATAATATTGAGCGTGCTTAGGTCGCTTAAGAAGCAAAGCATGGGCAATTAATTTACTGGTCACAGTGCACAGGTTGTAAATCTCCTACTAGAAGCAGATTTTAAGTTTTGTAATTTTTTTTTCCAGAGAACACTGTTTTAACTGTTGCAATAAAGATGAACATGAACCATCTGTCAAAAGATACCCCAAGGCTACACTTGAGGTGTGTACTTGCAAATTCGGTGCTTATCCACAAATTCAAGGTACGCAAGTTTAAATATTTGATGATTAAATGCATGTAATAATTAATAGATTTGAGTCTAATTTCCTTATACTTATTAACACTGTATATTCCAGCTTTTGTGAAAGGTGATAAACCATCGAAATTCCCCAATTTAACCATCAGATACGTCAGAGGGTTAGATCCGATTATTAAACTGTTCGATCACAATGGAAATGTTCAAGAGGTATTAGAACATTTTTTTTTTTAATACCTTTCAGATGTTTTATACATCACATCTTTTGTTTTTGTATTGCAACTATAAATTTTTTTTCTAGGTCTTGGCAATTGAAAGATGGGATACAGATGCTGTGGATGAATTTTTGAAGACGCATTTAGAACCGGTTACAAAAGACGATCCATACTACTTGAAAACAAATCAAATATGATAATTGTTAAATAAATTTCAAAATATTTTATACTATTATACTTTTGTGTATGAAGTGATATGTAAATACAAGTTTTTGTGTACATATTTTTTTTTCTTCTCCTGATTGCTTATGTTGGTTGCATCGGATCCTTTTCCTTGGTTCCAAAATTAAATTCTTTTTATAATTATTTGGTTTTTTATTTTAAATTTTTGATTCCCATTGGAAAACAAAGAATCGTTTTATATTGTATTAGTTTTAAATAATGAGATTTCCTCCCTTAGTCTGCAGGTTCTTATTGTGTAATTTGATCGTTACCGAACCCCTTGGTCTATCAGATGCATTTTTGCATTTTGCCATCTTCAGTGAATCTTATTCTTAGACTATTACAAAAGTAGTGCCATGAACACCTTTGATATATTGTTGAGTATGGTGTAATTATTTTTCTCAAAATTCTTAGAAGATGGTGAACTGCTAAATTGGCCAATAGGCCCAACAAGATGACTGGGGGAAAAAAGTATTAAGTTTAAAAAGTTTAAACAACCATCTTTATTGTATATTAAACAACCTAATCGAAAAAAAGTGAATAGAAAATGCATCATGATAGAATTAAAAGAAAAGTTTAAACATTTAAAAGAAGTGACACTTGAACTCAGCCACCCCACCAAAAATGAATCATTAGGTTTTCATTGATTTCTATACATTGGTGAACTATCAGAAAAGTAGGTAGTATTTTTCAATTAATTAAAATTTTTAATTGAGATAAAAAGTCAGTGTCACGAGCAGGATTCAAACCCACGACCTTCGGCTAGATACACCGCTGCTCTACCACTTGAGCTATCGTGACTTTGACTTGGACACTTAACTTCCCATCTCAACCCCATTTTTAAAATTTTCCCTACTTTTTGCCATTTTTCAATGACTTTACCTCAACTAAAAACAATTATTGGTCAAGTGGAACACAAAAATTATTGAATTTAGTAGGTAGTATTCTTAAACAAGATGGTATTACAGTAGCTTTTAGAGGTATCAGTTCAGGTGTTCTAATTTTGAATGATTAAAAAGATAAATCAACAAAATGATGCTTTTTTTAGCATATTTTAACTTTTTTTGTCCTGTCCCTATTAAGCAACAATCCTTCAGCTTTCATCATAATTTATGGATTTCTAAAGTCAATAAACGTTTCTTTTTGATTATCTTCAACCATGAAAATTTAAACGATGATGGAGCTGAATGAATGGGTACGAGGACCTGGTCCTGGTCGGACTAAAAAAAATTCATAGGTAATATACCAGCGTAAACCCAAAAAACTTTTTGTATATATTTGGATTTGACCTCATTGTCATGATTCTAGTGTTAAAAAACTTTTAGATTCCAACTTTCGCAGAGATAGGTTTAAATTAATTTTTCAATTGAAATTTTCACCACCGCCTGACATTCCAACTGGAAGCACAAACATAATTTTTCTCAAAAAGCTAATGGAGCAATTTTCATGTAAAGAACTCATTTTAAAAAAACTGCCAAGTGCATTTTACAAATGTTTCACGTCTCATTTTATTTCATTAAAAACTGTTTGAATCTCTAACTGTTAACTAAAAGATTAACAGGAAAAAATTAACGTTTATTTATTAAATAGAAAAAAATTAGTTTTCAATTTGATAAAGTTTCCTGGTCCGCATGAACAAATAAATTATTTTAAATTTATGAAGGTTTTGGTTGAGATAAAAAGTCGGTGGCACAAGTGGGATTCAAGCACTCGATCTTGGGCTAGATACGCCGCTACTCTACCGCTTGAACTGTCATGACATCAATCCACTCGAACACTAACCTTCCCATCTCAACCTAACCTTTCAAATTTTCCCTCCTTTTTGCCATTTTACAAATGTGTAACCTAGTACTACCTACTAAATTCACTAATTTTATTATTTATTAAATTAATATCTTTCAATAAATTAAAGTTTTTAGTTGAGATAAAAAGAGTTATTGAAAAATGGCCAAAAGGAGGGAAAATTTGAAAGGTTAGGTTGTGATGGGAAGGTTAGTGTTCAAGTGGATCGAAGCCACGATAGCTCAAGTGGTAGAGCAGCGGTGTATCTAGCCGAAGGTCGTGTGTTCAAATCCCGCTTGTGACACTGACTTTTTTATCTCAACTAAAACCTTAAAAAATTTAAAAGAAATTAGTTTTAAAACAATAAAGCTCCTGGGAGGGTGAAAATTGAAATTCCAACTTGAATTTAACATGTTAGTTATTACCAAAAAATAAATAATAATAATAATAATAAAATAATGAGGTGAAAATACAACACAACCATAAATTTTAATATGTTTTTAATTTAATTCTCAATTTTTTGTTTGTACATTTTTAATCTACAATACAATATGTCACAATATATACAATATTTCTGTTAATAAGAAAAATATTACCTTTTTTTTTTTTTGTTTAAATATATTTTTATGGCTAAGTGAACCAACTAGCCGCAATATATTTACACATGATTAAAATACAGAGACAAAAAAAAATAAAATAAAATAAAAATACCCAACTGGGAAAGGGTTGTGACTACAAAAAAAAACCCCGTAATGTAGTTTTGGTATGTACACTTTGAAACATGACAAATTTGTGGCTGAAGTACTCTCGTTGTAAACTTGATAACTTTTTCGTAGGTATGGCACTGCGGATTAACCTTTCTTGAAACTTATCGATAGTCGACAACGTTTGGCACCCGAGTCACGGGCGGTACTTCGGGATTCATTTCAAATATTTACACTATACAAATCATCATCTCTTGTGTTAGTGTACTAGTATCCTAAAATATATTCATTTGTTTATTTTGTTTTTAATCGTATTATATTTATAAATTTGATCTCTTTTTGACAAGAGAAACTTAATAATACTAGAATCGTATTAAGGCTTATTTTTGAAAATAAATGAATCAGTCTATATTTTGAAAAATTAAAATCGTTTCTTATAAGACACATTATACTGGCATTAATTGCCTCGTTAAAAACTTCGATTTTGCTTTGGGACTTCTTTATTTGCCAGTAGAGTTCTAAATAATTAAGTTATATAAAATGATTATCTAAATATTGGTCATTTTATGATATAAATGTGTAACACAATTTACACGGTTAAGAATGAATTGCTAAGTGTAAGTGCCAAAATAAACAAAACAATAAAAAATTTAATAAATTCATGAAATAATTTTGATAAAATTAAAATTTTCTATTTCCATTTAAAAATAAAACAAAAACAAAATATAAAAAGTGACAGATTTAAAAGAAAAGTACCTTTGTTACTGAGATAAATTCTACAAAAAAATTAGGTTACTTCTCGTGAAATAGTGATCCAATTAGAAAACTTGACTAGGGATTTGAAAAATTGCAAACTTGAGCTTTACTCTCAAAAGTGGAAAGTGGAAAAATCAATTGATTGTAAAAACTGGCCATGGTGGTATTTAAACAAAAAAACAAAACGAAAACAACAGTGCTGGCGAAATACTCAAATGATCCCTATTAGCAAAATGATTTTGAAATATAGACAATTGCTGTCCGAATAATGGGTATATCACAAGTGGGCTAGGATCTCCATCTGTTCAGAGCGAGGGTTATGGACAAGAGGCTCCGGAGGGCCGGATATAGTGACGATGACAGGCCCAGTCGGTTCTTCTGCGGTCTGGACGATTGTCACGACGTTTTCTTTGGTCGGCTCTTCCTTTAGCTGAGTCGTGCTGATATTGTTGACCGAGCTGAGAACAGAAGACGCCTGCCGAGAGTGATCTGTCCTGGGAAGATCTGGTCTGCAGCTGCTTGTTCTTGATCGGTAACTAGGAGGCCTACTGTAATCTCCTCCTCCGCCGACTATCAAGCCACCTCTGAAAAAAAAAAAAAAAATTGTAAATAAAAACAATAAATTAAACACAAATAATGTAAACAATTCAAGCACTATATTTTAAGAAAATGATTTTAAATTACCTTAGAAGTGTTGGAGGGTGGGATCTGTATGTAGGAGGAGGGCTTGCAGCGCTGTGCCTATCTAATAACAGCAGCCTCAGCCTGTATTCTTGCATGCTTGCCTGGTAAGAAGGGGGTGGAGCCCTATACTGAAACTCTGGGTACATCATAGCTGAAATAAAAATAGAAAAAGTTAAAACGGTTTTGCAATAATGGAATATATAGATATATACCAGCATAGGGATGGTGTGGCCGACCGTAAGATGGAGGCAGCCTAGGGAGAAACCTCCTGTTCGGGTCTGCGGATTCTGAAGTCGAGGAAAAGCCGAACATGCTCCTCCACGGAGGCGCTTCATGTGACATCAGCCTCCATGCGACTCCACTAACTGTGACAAGAACGACTCCAACTCCTGCAACATTGGAAAAATGATTAAAATCACATCTAATTTTTTAACCTTTTGGATTAATATGCTATTAAATTTAGATCATGGATTAAGCATGTTTTTACAAGATAAAAAAAATTGAGTTTTGTGATATTTCTCTCTGCGGTCAGTTGATGACTGTCCTTCCTGGAATACCAGACCCAATACTGAAGATGGCGATATGCCGAAATAGGTTGCAGACAACCCAGTGAAAATAGGCAAACCAAAATGGTGAGTAATTATAGAATGAAAAGAGTTAACTTATGTTAACACTTTTTATCATTCATGATCAGTCCTATTTGTCTTACACATTTTCTTCAGATAATTTTTCAAAGTTCAACAAACAATTCAGAAATAATCAAATTTGTACAAAAATGCCTTTTGTTTTAAAGCTTTTCTTACGTTTTTAACATTTCTTTTCATGTTTCACATCTGGGGTCAGATGAGTGAAAGTTGAACTCATATAACCATAAAATCAGCAAGATCAGCTTTGAGATATTTTTCAAATTGTTGCCAATGAATTTCAGTCTGTGACACCTCTTCAGGCCTGCTAGAGGTTCATAAAATACTGTGGTATGCTTGACCACAACAAATTATCAAATTTGTTCGGTTAGCCCCCTTCCTAACCTATAAAATAACCTCTTATCACCTCATTTTCTGATCAGCCCTCACAGGGTTCCCAGAATCAATGGCAGAAGATAGCAAAATGTACAAACTTTTCTGAAAGACCCATTAATGATAGATAGAAAAAAATGATCGTTAATGACCAAATCACTACAGTTTACTTTTCTGAGAACTTTTTTTAATCATTCATGCACTGGGACCTTTACCTTACCATGATGAGTGCTATGCCAATATCTAAACCGTTGAGGCCTCTGACACCCCTTGGAAAGTATATCTGTTATTAACTAAGAGCTCACATAGGCCAAAAGCTGTTTCAGTCACGTTGAGCATACAGCAGCAGTTTGATCAACCCTTCAATCATTAGACAATATTTTAAGAGTCAATTATCAAGGCAAGAGGTTTGTTGCAAAGGATTTTGATAGTAAGCCATGGAGATCTCATATAACCTGATAAGTGTTTAACAAGTATCATCAGTTCGAGGATACAAGTCCTTCTACATTCTATATTTCGGGAGGCGATCATCAAGGCACAGTGTGTAGAAAGAATACTAAGCACTAAAGACCTAATATAGACCAAAAGTTGTTTAGTGGCTGATGGAGACACCATCCATGATTCTAACCTCCCTGAAGATAGGTTGCCCCTGATCATCCTGATCAGACATAATCTGTTCGATAAATGTCAGCGGTTGGTCAGTAGGATCTTCCAACTTCCTTTTTTCTCCATACATGCAAAGCTTATCGGCAAAACACGATCAGGGATGATAAACGGGTAAAAATGGTTAAACTAGTTTCTTAAGATCAGCGGTGCGATGAATCTATAGCTTGGTCGTTTCTGGTCGTCCTAGTTAGTCCAGATCTGCTTGATCATTTTCAGTGATTAATGTCCTTTTTAAGAAGATACATCGGGTAGACCAAAGAGCAGACCATACTGGTCAGAAACGACCTAACAAACAATGGCCAACTTCTCGAAGAACAAAAACCATTGTTGGAATCGTGCGATGCGGTCTGGTGTGATGTACGTTTCATAAAAAAAAGAAAAAAAAAATTATTTACCCGTACCAACGTTTCGATCTTTATTGAGATCATCTTCAGTTCCTGGGATTTACATTGTATGATGCAAATTTAAAAAAAGCGAAATCCACATCTTACATGTATTTATTGAATATAAACACTGTTTATAAATCCCAGGCTCTGAAGATAATCTCAATAAAGATCGAAACATTGGCACTATAAAGAAAATGTTTTTTTCTGAAACGTACATCACACCAGACAGCATCTCACGATTTTCTAATAATCATCGACTAACGGTTATTAATTCACACACGTTATTAAATATTTTGTCGGATTAGAATGCAAGCCGCTGGATTCGAACCCGGGACCTTTACTTTACAGTGAAGAAGGCCGTGTCAACGCCTAGACCGTTGCGGCATCCGACGCTTTTAAACTGTTTTTTATTTACACATTATCGATTTAATTTAATCAAAATTTGTCAAACATTTTATAAATATGCTAAAATTCTAGATAAACCGTCTACCGTTAAAAAGTACCCCCCCCTCTCTGAAAGGACTTCGGTCAGAAAGAGCCGGTGAAGCCCTGGAAGCCGGTTTTAGCGCAATTACCCCATCTTGGAAAATTTCAAAAGGCCCTGGTGGTTTTGTTTGAACCGCGAGTAGAAAAGATATACGTACTGGGAAGGAGGTTGACAAAGGATCAAAAGATTATCTTCTTTGATACGATTTCCTCCAATTGTCTTTGTATTGACTAAAGGGAGCAAATACCGTCCTTACAAGACAATATTTCGAAGGGTGAACGCACATATTTCACCATTATGAAATTCCTTTAAGCCATCCTCGCTTAAGAAATACTCCACGGGCTCTTATCGAGTTTATTTGATATAAATATCAACAAAATTGTAAGAAGCAATAATAGATACTCATTTGGCGTGGCTGGGACTTCAAAGTTGTCATGTAATGGACCGTTTTTTTTTATCTACAATTGTGCAGTTTCTCGCTTCAATAATGTTCTCCAAAAAAAAAAAAAATCCTTGATTATGTATTCTGTACCAACTATTGTTACGATCTATACTTAGAAAATGACTTTGGTTCACACTGTGCGTTGGAAATCCAGCTTTCTCTTCTTGCCACATTGAAATTAAAATGAAGGAATCGCGCTGTTATTACGGCCAAATAGACGACTTGAAATTAGTAAATTTGGCGTGGAAAATAGAACAATTTTTTTTTCTTTGGAAGAATCCAGTCTTTTTGGAATATAGAGACAAAAGTAAACAGATTGATTTCAGCATAATGCCATAAACCTATTTAGTTTGTTTCAAGCAATTTTTTAGTCGAATTCCACTGAAGTCCAATTGATCCATCTTGGGTGGATTGATTCTTGAGCCCTGTCTATATCGACTTCCAGTGATTTTGGCATGCCTTCCAGTGATAGACTCTTTCTAGGCTAGTATTATTTCAGGTATCTTTTCAATATTGGATCAGTCATTAACCACTACAGATTTTTACTTTTAGCTGACCGTCTGAAAATCTTTCGCCCAAACTTTTCATTTGAACAATGTATTTTACTTCAGAAGGACGTGTCGCTTGCTGTTCTTCGTGCGACAATGATAATCTTAAATTAAATGATTTTCAATTAATTAAGGCTTTGGTTGAGTTAAAAAAGTCAGTGTCACGGGCGGGATTCGGACCCACAACCTTCGGCTACATACGCTGCTGCTCTACCACTTGAACTATCGTGACTTCGATCCTCTCGGACACTAACATCTAAACTCAACTCCACCTTTTGAATTTTCCCGCTTTTTTTTGCCATTTTTCAAATGTTGTGCAATCTATTTGATTCTCGACGACAGATGAATCTCAACCAAAACTTTAATTAATTTAAATGAATTTATTTGGTCAAGCGGACCAAGAAACCGAATGAAATGTAATAAGAAAAAATGATGTAGACTTCACTAAAACTCCCCTTGATTATTTCTTTAGTCGCTGAGAATCAAATCGATTACAGGACATTTTGAAAAATGACAAAAAGGTGGGGTTGAGATGGGAAGTTAATGTCCGTGTGTATTGAGGTCACGTTAGATCAAGTGGTAGAGCAGCGGCGAATCTAGCCGAAGGCCGTGGGTTCGAATCCTGCTCCTGACACTTTTTTATCTTATAAAAAAACTAATAATGAGTACTGAAAACGAAAGTTTTTTATTTTGCAACAGCAGTCATTGCGATCCCCACAGATTACCTACGAAACAAATACCAGCCCCTTAAAAAAAAAAAAAAAGAAGTTTTATATGAGTCTGCAAATTATTAAGTCACGGCCATTAAAGTTAAAGACTTTTCAAAATACTGTGTAAAAATGATGGCATGCCGATAAGGGAAACCTTAATCATTCCCTGCTTCATCGTACAGGAGTGAGGTGGCCGCCTCGTGGGAAACCACTTTCAAAATTACATGAATTTCTTTCAGAAGTCTTGACTCTGTCGACCACAATATCAAATTGGCCAACGAATTTATCGGGTGATTTCATGAAATTGTATGAGACCTGGGTTTATTTGCAAGGGAATCACAACTTTCCATGCTAATGACAATGTTCACGCCTTGGAAAGAAAAATCCAGTTTTGAGAAGGATGAAGTGGGGTGTTTTCCTGTGTTAAATTGACGAAATATGTGACACCTTCGATATTGAGAAATGTCCTATGTACTGCCTTGGACGACGAGGAAGAGGGGTAAAAGAAGGAGGGTAGCTACTCAAAAGACAACGGCTTTGGACAACGGGGAAGAGGTTTGAGAAAAGACGGTAACTGTGTAGCTTTCTTGTACCTAACCTAAACATTGAATCTTCATCCATTTTCCTAAGAGTAACGTTGCTATGACCCTTTTTCTTATTTTAATTTATCCTCAATTGCTTGTTTTATAACATGTTCATCTCTGAAATTGTTTTCTTCCTAATAATTAAAAAATTATTAGTTGTTAATGGAAAATTGGTTGTTTCAGAGAAATCATCGGTAGTAAAATGTTTATCCATAATCCAAACTGTGTTACGAATAGCCAATCGATAAAGAAACTTTCTTTTCAATTTTTTAAAGGATTCAGGCAATGCTAAATATTTGGAAACTTCCAAGAAAACCGCAACATCTCTCTCACCTTGCTATGGTCACGGAATGCACGACTGCGGTTTGATTGGAATTCCTTAGCCCGAAGGAAAAATTTAGGTTAATTGGACATTTTCGATTGAGAAGATTGTCGGCGAAGGACTTATGGGGAGATTGCGGAAGTGTGAGTCGAGATCGCAACTTGGGGGCCGTATTTACGGGCGGGCAACTAATTTCTGGCGCAGGGCGATAAATCTGGAGAAAAGGCCGCGTGTCGAAACTTACTCCCGGGCCGGCCCCGGGATCCGGGTAAATGGTCGGTTTTAATGGGCCGCCCCGGGGTTGCCGAAGCAAGGACCATTGTTCGACTCCCGAGTGAAATTGGCCCTCGGGAAGGCCGCCCGGACAATGCAATACGCCCGAGTTCCAGAGCTGAAAAGGTACAATGCAGTTCTATAGAACGGTGGACAGACTGAGGAAAAGGCTCCGGATGATGCGTTTGTAATTGGTTTACAATGTTTTGTTCTATTGCTTCACTGTCGTCTCCTGAGCTATGATTGCCAAATGTAATTATTGCCTTTTTGAAAAAATTGAATTGACGATAATCTATACCCTAAAATATAGTAGTCTATAGTTTACAGCATCATCATCAATGAAATTTCTTTCTGTTTTGCCCAAAGTTAGTTGCTATCCTTTCCATCCAATCCAGCAATGCCCCACGGCCAAATGAGGGATAAGAGACAAGCTTGACCGTAAACGACCAAAATGCAAATGCTAATTTTTTTTTTAAATTTACAAATCGATCTTATTGTTTTATTAGTTTTAATTAAACAAAAAATTCCAATCGTTTAAATCAAATAAAATTTGAGCATAAAATTCAAGGCATCTACTATCTACAAGGAGAAATCTGCTGGTCATAGGTCGGTTTTGTAGTAAGCGTTACATTTATCAAATAAATATGGACAAAAATTAATAACTGAGAGTATAAAATAAAAGAACAATATGAAAGTTACAATTTTTTTCTGATAAGAAGCATCACCTAACGGTTATTTCGTGACTGTATTGTTAAATTTTCCTAAATATTCATGTCATTGATGAAATATAAACGGCATACCTATTTATCCAGTTTGCTAAGTTGATGAATAGGAAGTAAATTGTCTTTTCTTAACGGAAACATTGTTTACATCAAAAATAAAAACCCGTGTGAAAAAGATCGACAGATTAGAACCAATAGTTAACCAAAGAATTTGCCACTCTCCATCTTCCGACCGTACTAAATCAAATCATCATAATCACACCACCTCAATTGTATCCTTGTTCTTCCCCAAATTCAACCAAACAGGTATCTAACACTAAACAATTCATCAACAGCACAGTTCATAAACACATTTTTCAAACCATCAACTCTAAAGGTCAAGTGTGGAAAATTTATTTCCTACTCATCGACTTATTACGCAGTTCCATAAAATCAGGATGAACAATATAAAGAATTCTAATACTGTAGTCACCACAACCGTGGCACATCTACACAGAAACACACTTTGAGCACGGAAGACGATCTAACTGAAGGTCGAAACGTAGAATAATAAAGAAAATGTTTTTTCTAAACCTGCAGCACACAAAACCGCATCTCGCGATCTTAAGGAATTATTCAGTATTACGTTTTTACTGAATAAAAAGGTTAACCCTGTAGCTCAAGCAATTTTGAGATTTTGGTAGTAAGTTAGGAGTACTTCCAACTCTAAGGCGCCCCGTAGGTTATTCTATTTTGAACTTTCTTGTTGGTTAATTGTGGTAAATCCGATCAATAGTTTCAGATTATCACACTGTGTGCCCACATCTGAAGAATGCGAAAAGCCAAAAGAACGTGGACAGGAAGCAACCGAACAGGTTTTCTTCATCGCGTTGATATCCATAATAAATGTGAGTGAAATTCAAATTCTTCATCGTGACTTTTTTTGAAAATTTGCGCATTTAACTAATCGTTTTGCAACAATTAAATGTTACGCCAATGTTTCATTTTATTTACACCCTGAAGGATCTTACTTCTTCTTTATTTATTATAGATTGTGTCAGGGTTTGTTTACAAGTCCAGCGATTTAATATTGTATCCTCTTTTCTGTATTTTATCGGATTTTCCTTTTTGCACAACCCAGGCAGACCAGATTGTAAGAAACAAATTATCGGTTTACTCCGCAGGCTAAACAAACAAATTTCACGTTTAAACACATAGAAAAGTTTGAAAATTGCAGTTTTTCCGAGTGCTCAGGTTTTCCCCTTTTGCCAAAAAAAAAGACCAAATTTGCAGTCTAAAATTAGGAAACGCTGAAACTAAATAAAAAATAGTAATCATGGGAATAGCCTACTGTAATTTTCTTTGTTTGTGGCGAGACAGAAAGTGAGCCAAGAAGAGAGTTTTTGTAGGCAAGAAAGGTATCAAGAGAGGAAACGAGGCTCCTGGGACAGACCGTGGAACGAAAATTGACGCTGGCATACTTCGTAAATTCAAAGGCAAAAAAAGAAGGTAAATTATGCTTTGGAATCAAGGGTAGCTTCGCTGTTTTGTTTTAGTTCTTTCGTTCTAGGTCCATATCGAAAGAAAACGCCAAGATTTGCGTGAATAAGTTTAAAAAAAATCCCCTCGCCAGAGATTTATATTAAAAGTGATTAATTTTTCCCCCTAAAATTAATAATTCTCCCGAGGGAAAAAATCGCCCGAGGTCGAACGTGACCTATACACTTTCTCGGATCTGAATAAGAAAGGGGGAAGGCAATTTGTACGGGTTTATTTTTGTATATCTGTGCCATTTTTCTCGAGTCGTTTACCATCTATTGAACTGTAATCTAGCCCACGTGTGGCTCGTGGGAACGGACGGTGAAAGGTGGTGGCGGCTTTCAGCAACGTTTTCCGGTCCGAGGACACTTTTCCAAATTAAAAAGAACCGGTTCTACACCGTCTTGGGCTAAACGGTTCAAGGACCTTTTCATACAACTTTAATAACGAACACCATCAACTATGGCAAGTTGGTTCAGTTCATTTTAAGACAATTATAAAACTATTAACCGTTGTCGAACTTATTTTTTTTTTTTGTACTAACATTAAGAAGGAAAGTGGGTTAGATCTGGGATGCGATTACAGTAGCTATTCCAACTATATGCTAATAATAACACACAAACTGCTAAAATGCTTCTAGCAGACAAGCTACACTGGTTAATCTATCTTCATCGGGAACGACCAACCTATTCAATCAACACCTCCAACAGGTTGCAAATCCAACATTCTACGGTGTTCAATAAACAGTAGAGAATCGGGTTTAGATGTCACTGAAACGCGTTAGGTTTACATCAGTGAGTAGACAGAGTTGGTACGGAGAGGTGTCAGCTTTTCGGCGTGTAGCCTTGGTTACTACTGGAGTAGAGGGTTTTGTACAAAAACAACCTGGAAGAAAAGCCGGATCAAGTGGTGCCTTTGCAATAGAAGGATGTAAAAAAAGAGGGTCATAGTGTGTACAACGAACGATTGCTTTACATGAACGTAGCTTTACATAAATCCTTCTGTGACTCACCCCCAAAGGTATGCAGTACCAGTTTTACTGTTAAAAATTTGAAGTCTACTCCGTTTGTTCCGATTCAGATCCCGAGGAAATAAATTCTACATAAAACCTCGAGGGGCGACAAGAGGAATACTAATGGCAGACGGGGACAAAAGAGAAAGGGCCCTTTTCCCAAAAGAAGAGCCGAAGAGATCTCGTCTCGGCTGTAATCCCTCACTGGTCGCGAGGGTGAGATTGAAGAGAGACGTTGTATTTATCCCCACGGGGGTGGGATTTAAAGAGAATCCCCCTTCGCAAGGGGCGGCGGTTCAGCCTTCACTCAATAAGCCGCCTCCGCCAAACTCCTCCATCAAACTGACTCCCGGCTTGTAAAAGAGCTTTGACTGTCCTGTACGCCACGGGGGAGTCGGCGGGATTTTATTGAAAACCCATGTTCTTTACAATCCCTTAACAGCGTGTATCAACTCTCCGTGCAGACTTGATTAATTTTCCTTCCATTTCCTTTTTTTCCGAGTTTTCTTTTTATAACAAATATATAATCATGTTACCTTCTTTCTTGCTTCTTTGGCTATGATTTGCGATTACACTTGAAACACCACGACGTTGTCCCTCTTTTTTACCATTTTTCAATTGATATTAACTTTTTTTAATCTCAACTACAAACCTTATTTAATTGAAAGATATTAATTGGTCAAGCGGACCACGAAAGTAGTGAATTTAATAAATTAAATGATGTACACTTCTTCACTAAAGCCCTCCGTCGCCATTTCAATTGTCGTCAAGAATCCAAACCAATTACACGACATTTGAAAAATGGCAAAATTAGGGAAAATTCATAAGGTGAGATTGAGATAGGAAGTTGATGTCCGAGTGGATCGAGGTCTCGATAGCTCAAGTTGTAGAGCAGCTGCGTATCTAGCAGAAGGTCGTGGGTTCGAATCCCGCTCGTGCCATTAACATTTTTTCATCTCAACTAAATTAATTGTCTTAGAAAAACAGTTTTTTCACAAATAATGCTTTTTTGTCACACATTGTCTTGAGACATTACCAATTTGAACAAATATGACATAACAAACTATCTAAGAAAGACCAGAGCTTGAGGGCCTCAAAGGTGCTCTTTTTTGACTAGTTCGTTGAAGGTTGGGAAAGGAGTTGTTGTTCTAGTCTATTTATAGCACTGTGTTCGACTCAGCGGTCGGGACATCCAGGACTATAAGGTCTATTGACTCTATGGAACTGGTGCTGCTAATCCTGATGATGCTTTATCTATAAATCTGTTTAAAACACGATGATCTGGCTCTATCCGCCATATTGGGTAGAAAGTTGACTAGGGCTAGCCTTCCATCGGTGCTGTCCTATCTTTCCTGACACGTTTTCTTTTTCTTGGCGCAGCTCGTAACAATTAACGCATCCAAGTTTTCCAGTGTTGGGTAAAAAGATAGACCTTCAAGAAAATTGAAATGATTCGACTTCAAATCGAGTAACGTTCGACCAGTCCAATTTGCAAGTAAAAACCCAAGGAAAAATACTTTTACCGAGTCACTTTAATGATCAGATTAAGTTGACATATCGCCCGGAGCTTTACCTCAGGTAAGTTTTAGCGAAGCCAGTAACCTTGACTGGCAATTTTCCACTGATGTTTTTTTTTTATTCAACCTCGATTCGCAGAAAGCCTTCAATGTAGTAAATAAAATTCTAGTTCAAGTTTTACTTCGAATTTGAACGACTTAATTGATCACCTTGGGACTTTCCACATCGACATCCCCAGCCTTTAAATAAAATCCTTATAAAAAAGCAATCTCTTTTAAAATAAAACTTTCCTTATATAATTTTAACCTCGTCCTATCTTAATTTTCACTCGGACCATTTCAAACCATCTAATGAAAGTTCTCAAAGGTGAGCTGCGATGAGGATAAGGATCTTACAACGCCTTCGGTTTCATTTGCAGATACGATCACAGACCTTTCTCACATTAACGACATGGGATGCGACTAATTCTTCTTTTTTCGTGAGAAACACTTTCACGTTTGTCATTTTTCAGAGATGGGCTACAAATAACCACAGTACAGCGGACAATTGGACAAGTCCTTCAAGACAAGGTCTAATGATACTGACCGCATTTTGTGCTGTTTTTAAGAATCCAGTATTAATCTGTTTCTAGTAATTTCAATTTATGATTCCTTTACTTAAATAGTGAAATGGTAGTGTGGATTGAAGAAGAAAATTTTGTCCAACTAAAATATGGTTCGTACAGAGTTAAATTTCCTGACAGAGAAAATATTTTAATGGTGAAATATTCCTGAAAATGAATATTCTTGATATATTTTGAAATGAGGAAAGTTTAAAAAGAATAATGCTACACCTGGGTGGAGTGAATGATCAAAGTCTTTTCTACAATTTACAACAAACATACCACTAACAGAAAGTTGCCGTCATTAAAAAAAAAAAAATATTTTAAAAAAAGTCCAGTTAAAATAAATCGCTTTGAGAATGGGTGCTCACAACACGACACGCAAGAATGGCACAAATACACAGAAGACAAACACTTAGAGCGCTGAAGATGATTTCAATAAAGGTCGAAACGTGGGCACGATAAAGTAAATGTTTTTCTGAAACCTGCATCTCACGATATCCGAATAATTACAGATCACTTTATGGAAGTTTGAAAAATGATCAAGCGAGACTAAGCGGAACAGGTTGATCGGTGGAAAACAAAGTACAAACACATTTCAACAATTTTATAAAAATGTTCACTTCATCTGAACGTTTTGCTATTTTCCTACAGAAAAGGTTTTTAGATTTTAAACAAATTTTATACTTCCGAAATAAAAAATAAAATAAAATATCGTTTTATCAATGCGTGAAATATGATAAATCGAGACGAGAAGACCAGAGCGAGTCTATAAAAAAATTTCAATAATAAAAATGGCAAAAAGGAGGGAAAATTCAAAAGGTGGGGTTGGGATGGGAAGTTAGTGTCCGAGTGGATCGAAGTCACGATAGCTACAGTGGTAGAGTAGCGGCGTTTCAAGCCGAAGGTCGTGGGTTCGAATCCCGCTCGTGCCATTGGCTTTTATATTTTAACTAAAAACCTTAATTTAAAATACATTGATTGGTCTAGGCTCCTTCAAAACCTAATGAATTTTAATAAGTTTTATATTAAGTATACCTTCATTAAAGCTCTCTGGACAGTTCATTTGTCGCCGAGAAGTAAAGAGATCACACTTTTGAAAAATGGCAAAAAGGAGGGAAAATTCAAAAAGTGTGGTTGAGATGGGAAGTTAGTGTCCGAGCGGATCGAAGTTAGGATTGCTCAAGTGATAGAGCAGCCGCGTATCTAGCCGAAGATCGTGCGTTCGAATCCCGCTCGTACATTGATTTTTTAATCTCAACAAAAACCTTAATTAATTGAAATCCCAATAATGTTACGAAAAAGTTCTAAGAAGTTTTCTCTTTCCTTCAGAAACTTTGAAAGTTTTGAAGGTTTCAACCGCCAAAAAATTCTAAATCTCGTTCAGAAACCTTTGGATTTTTCATCAAATTTGAACTATTTTATATTTTAGTTACGAAATGAAAAAGTCTGAAATTCAAGAAAATAAGCTGTGAAAAAAGTTCAAAATTTAGTTTTTGAATGGTGGGTAATATCGATTAATGTTAACAGATCTTCACTGATCGCTTTAGAGAATGAAACCGTTTCTCACTGGTTTACCCTTCACTACGAGCAATGCTTCAGTCAGGGCCTGTTTTAAAGTTGTAGAGTCTCCATTTGTTTCTCCACCAAGAAACACCACAAATTCTAACAGGTAAAAATAAATTCAAAGTTTATCAATTTAAGAATGATTTCTGACCTTAATCATGATTTTTTTCGATTTTAGCATAATAAATCGGAATAGAAAAGGAAGAACGGCACCGAGGGAATTAGAAAACCTGCAAGGAAACACGAACTGTACTTTCCCAGTGGAAATTGTTCTCTGGAGGAGTCAACGGCTGTGAACTCGCTGGCTGTCTAACCAAATACCGCCAATTTTCTGGGAGTTTGCTCGGTTAAAACTGCTTCAAAAGCCCATCCCGTATAGGCAATTGAATTGGACGTAATCGCCCGTTAGTTTGGAGTCACGGTTGTTAGTTTTTCCAGACAGGAAATGTGCGTTATTTATAAAAAATGAGCCTATTGTTGTCTTTCTCTAGATTCACATCATCATCATTTAATTACATATTGGTTTATATTTATATCAGTAACGAACATTACTGAAGTGCTGTAATGACTCGGACCTTCAGTTTGTTCAATGGAAGGCTTAAGCAAATCCAACACGAAATTGGACGAGCAGAAACTAAACAGAAAACACCTAAGATTTTGATTCGAGAAATTTATAATTGTATTCTGACAAAACTTTTCCAACTTTTTCGTAAAAAGTAATTTTGTTTTCTCCAAAAAAAGTAACGATTTCTGAGTGATGCTTCCCTCAGTTGTTATGACTTAAAATACATGAAATATAAATAAAAAAAACATAAAAAATTTAAAAAATGTTAACAATTAATAGAAGTAACTTACGTGCCCAGGGAAAATGAACCACTGAAGGTCACGATTTACTTCAAATGTTCTTTCTTTGACATTACGCATTACAAAAAGTTAACCTTTTCGAACTGTCTGTCTTGCGTAGATCTTTTTACCCGTGCTCAGGTAAGATGGAATGACAAGCTTTTTCTATTCTTCGCCCAAGTCGTTTAAACAAGGTTGATCATTATGATTGGTTCAATTAATTAACGTTTTTAGGTGAAACAAAAATGTCACTAGCGGGATTCGAACCCATGACCTTCGGCTAGATACGCCGCTGCTCTACCACTTGTGCTATCATGACTTCCATCCACACGGACACTAACTTCCCATCTCAACCCCACCGAATTTTCCATCCTTTTTGCCACTTTTCAAAACCTTAAGTAATTGAAACAAGCGGAACACGAAAACTATTGATATTAGAAAAACATTTTTTTTTATCAAGTTTCAAACCTTATTGAGATCATCTTCGGGGCGTGGGATTTATAAACGTTTGAATTTAACAAAAAATGAATTCAGACAATGCTAGAAAATCTGAAATTTAAAAAAATTATACAATGGAAGAAAATTTTTATTTAAAAAAATGGATTTGTACTAGGCTAGAATTTTTTTATGTTCAATCAACGTATTCGTTCTCACTCAAAGTGGTTTTTTTTTCGTCTAGATGTGTCATTCTTGTGTGTCGTGTTGAGATTTCAATATCTCACTGGCACTTAAAAAAACATTTTGAGTGAGTATAAATACTTTGATTGAACCGAAAAAAAATTCTAGCATTGTATAAATTCAATTTTATTAATCTAACACATTTTCCAGCATTGTATAAATTCATTTTTTCCGCATCCTACACGTATTTGTATAATTCAAACAATGCTTATAAATCCCAGGCACTGAAGATGATCTCAATAATGATCGAAACGTTGACATGATAAAGAAAACGTTTTTCTAAAACCTACGTCATACCAGACGGCATCTCACGATTTCCAAATATTGATTGGCTAACGGTCACTTAGCATCACACAAATAAGAATGTGATCATTCTGTTTCGTTTTCCGGAATTCTTTTAAATCGAATGAATCTTATATATTAAAATTATAACAATTTTCAAAAGTTTACAACGGTGCTAAACGAATTCTGGGTGTGTGGTACAAATATTATAAATTTATACATAGTTTTTTATTTTTCATATTTTAATAATGTTTTCAGTTCGGTTGATAATAAATGTAGATCGAGAGACGGGAGCTGGGGATGTGTTGATACATTAGTGGAAGAGCTGTAAGGGGGATACATTTGAATAAGAGGATGCATTTAGATCCTGGATTCCCTTTGGAATGAAATATCTCCATCCGTTTGCTCTGCCTGAAGATCCCGTGTATAAAAGGAAGTGTATCGGCTATGTATTAATACTCAAGGGGAAGCTTCTTTTCAAAACGCCCCTGCGCGTCCTGGGGGCCCGAAGCTCCATGGGGATAGAAACGGCTGGAAGATCGGGGAAAGGGGATTTTTAACATTTTCCAAGTGCTGTCGGTATCGACGAACGCATATCCCATGTGTTAAAACATCAAAATCGATCGGGTTTGTTTTTCGTTTGGAAAGTTTCCCCTGTATTGTTGAGCGAAGTTTTTAAATTGTTAATGAAGACGGAGTGGGTGCGAATCTTCTGTCAATCGATCCGTTTTTTTTATATTTATACTGCAATGATGATGACAAAGGATACTAAGAAGCGGAAAGAGGTTACAGCACAAGCTTTCTGGATTATGGTACTTTCCTAGCTTCTTAGCTTTGTAAAATCGACACCTCCTAAAAAATATTAAGTCACTGTCTGTCGTTCCTGCAATTCCAGTCCACATTTAAAACATGAAAAGCATTGAAATATTAACCACTGAAAATAATAAAATCATAAAAATATTAATTATTCAGAAATGGTGAGATGCGATCTGGTGTGATGTAGGTTTCAGAAAAACAATTTCTTTATCGTGCCAACGTTTCGATCTTTATTGAGATCATCTTCAGAGCTCAAAGTATTTGTCTTCTGAGTAATTGTGACATTCTTACGGGTCGTGTTGAGTGTGCCCAATGTTTGTAAATTCCAGGCCCTGAAGATGATCTCAATAAAGGTCGAAACGTTCACACGATTAAAAAAAATTCTGAAGCCTACATCATACCAGACCGGATCATACGATTTTTGAATAAGTATCGATTAACGGTCACTAATCACCACACATAAATAATAATATATAATTAGGATCTATACTAGTGAGTCGTATATTGACCAGATCCATCATCGTGTATAGTGAAAAACTGACGGTGGTATAGTGTTTTTCTGCTAGTGTGGTTAGTAGAGAGTGAAAATTGAGGTCTGATAGCAATTCTGTGGAGTCGAAGGCCGTGGATAAATATGACATCGTACATGGAGAGCATCTAAATTAAAAGGTCTTTCGGAAGGAGACTAAGTTCTGGAATTTCGCTTTTAATTTTTTCCATAAGATTTGGATGTTGATATTGGCATGTGGACGGAGTTTAGAAATAATGGCCTGACCCTGGCATGGGCCCCTGGACATTAGGGCCTAGAGGCAACGAAAAGATTGACATGCTGGTCAAAACGGGAACCAACATGGACTGTATGGGCCCAGATCCCTACTGCAGAAAGGAGGATCTCAAAATCGATCCTTAATGAGTCCAAAACCTGATGGAACCGCAGGTATGAGGCACCCGAAGAGATTCATAGATGGACCATCCGCCCAGCAAAAGAACTACTGTAAGGCAACCCCAACCAAACCAGGATCCTGGTTGGACTCCTGAACGGGCACTGCCAGCACATGCACCGGATAGGAGTACAGACAGAAGAAATATTATTCAGATACTGCCAGAGAGAGGTGGAGACTGCAGAACACATTTTATGTTTCTGTGAAAATCAATATAGGTGCAGGTTGTTGCAACTAGAATAAGAAAAACCACAAGCAAGATCCGTACGCCAAGAACCACTGGGAAAGCTGTAGTGGCTGGTTTATAGGCTGAAGTTGGCTAGTGAGTTATAATTAACAGAAGAGCAGAATAGGTCGACGTGTACTAGGCCTCTTATCCTTATCTCTATCCCTATTGGTAAGTGGATACAGAACTATCAGCAACTGAGCAGTTGTTTTACATTTCAAAAATATTATTCTTCGCAATGGATTATAATTGAATATGCCATGCTGTGTTTATAATGTAAAAAGAAATGTGAGTTTTATTGGTTGTTTCAGTTAGATGGTTAGAGAGCGCTGGTAGGCCAGATTGCACTCGTATAACGATTGGCACTCGGTGACAAACTGATGGGAGTTCAAGGCTTAAGACTGTTTTAGCCACTTGTAAAATTGATTGTTATATATTGTTCAAGCCTAGTTTCAAATGTGTAAAACGAGAGAAGAAATTCTCGAGCCGAAAAAGCTCGATGTTGGGAATGGAGAACTGCAGACAGCGCTGTTTTCTCCGTGCAGGGATGCGGATGGGAAAAGCGCGTAGGATTTTTTTCACAACCGGCTTTCACGGTTTTTCTCCTCTTAGGAGGGAAAATGTCAACGATCTCTAATTACCCGTGGGCGGGGGAAAAAAAGTTAAGCCGTAAGCGCAGCGTGTTAGTAACGATTGCGTAACGACATGTGTGTGTGCATATCTTGGGAAATTCTGATGAGAACGTAAGTGTTTCGCTTCGTCCTCACCGCCCCTGGAGAAAGGAGGAAACGGGAAGGGGCTTGATTTTTCGGTATTGAGCTCACATAGCCAATTTACCGGAATTACTCTCAAAAGAGGGGATGATGATTGACGAAACTCGAGGGACATGTTTTAAACATTTGCTCTTTGAAGCTTTCAAGACCTTTTTATTTTAACCAGAATTGATCCGCGATTTAAACTATTTTATTAAATGAACAAAACACAATAACCGCACGTCCTTTCATCTTAAAGGAAATCATTATTAATGTCTAAAGAAGCCTACAATTATCGGAGGGAGCGTCAAGGTAAGCACATCTGTAAACAAGTCTGAATAGCGTGAGAACCTATTTGTTCTAAGCTGAATATTATTCCAGATGAGTCCCATTGCCTTTCGAAATTCCCAGGTATTCGGTAATCACCACCGCTTCGTGGATGTTTGAAATGACCACAAAGCACACAAGTTCCAATGTTCCAATGTAGCTGTACTAATTATTCGCAATTATTAGATCTATTGATCGAGAAAGTTAGGCCAGACAGACTAGGATGATTGGTTGTACCCAAATATGATGAAATCAAATTTATGTTATGACAACTTCACTCAAGCTGAAATTCCGTGCATTTCGTTAACTTTTTAATTTTGGCAAATTTACCAGTTAATTCTTTCTAATATGAAAACTCGCTTTTGTAGATGTTTGAAATATAAAAAACAACGAGATTTGGGGGACCAGTGCAAACAGTGGTAAACAAAAGTTTGAACAAATTCCAACAACCTTATGAAAAAGTTTTTCCGAAGCTAAAGATCTCCTAATGTCCGCTCAGAAATTTTTAGATTTTCAAGAAATTTTAACGATTTTATTGTTGCATTTATAACGAATCTTTTGATCGATGACTGAAATTGGAAAAAGTGAGACCAGACGTGCTAGAAAGATCAGCTGTACTCAACCATGACGAAATAAAATCTGTGTTATGAAAACATCACTCAAGCTGAAATTTCCTACATGTTTTTAAGAGTCTTTTAAATTTTGGAAAATTTGAACCATTTTATTCTTTCCAGTGTAAAAATCTCTGTTTTATGGAAGTTTGAAAATATGAAAACAGCGAAATTTGGGGGACCAGTGCGAACAGTGGTAAACGAAAGTATGCACAAATTCCAACAACTTACGAAAAAGTTTACTGAAGCTAAAGATCTTCTCATTTTCGCTCAAAAAACCTTTAGATTTTCAAGAAATTTTAACGATTTTATTGTTGCATTTATGACGAATCTCTTGATCGATGACTGAAATTGGAAAAAGTGAGACCAGACGGGCTAGGAAGATCAGTTGTACTCAACCATGACGAAATTAAATCTGTGTTATGAAAATTTCACTCAAGCTGAAATTTCGTACAATTCGTTGAGAAGCTTTTTCATTTGGTCAAATTTGGACAATTTTATTTACAGTAAAAAAACGCGCTTTTGTGTTTGAAAAATGAAAACAGCCAGATTTGTGGGACCAGTATGAACAGTGGTAACGAAAAGTATGAACAAATTCCAACAACGTTATGAAAAATTTATGACAGCTAAAGATCTTCTAATTTTCGATCAGAAACTTTTAGATTTTCAAGAAATTTTAACGATTTTATTATTGCAGTTATGACTAATCACTTGTTCCATCACTGAAATTGGAAAAAATGAGACCAGGCAGACTAGAAAGATCAGCTGTACTCAACCATGACGAAATAAAATCTGTGTTATGAAAATTTTACTCAAGCTGAAATTTCGTACATTTTGTTGAGAAACTTTTTAATTTTGGCAAATTTGAACCATTTTATTCATTCACCCTGTGAGTTTATATAACCTATGCTGTCGCGAACCCTCGTTAAAAAAAAGGTTCGTTCTACAAGGAAATAAACTTTGTAAAAAATCTTTTTTTTAATGTAATGTCCAGTAATCTGATAAATTTTCTATTTTAACCTTTCAAGAGTTGTTGAGTATAATTGCTCCTTGTGTAAGGCTAATAGAAAAATAATCATTAAATTGATCCAAAAACCCGCTAATTCGCCATTTCGTCCACGCTCTTGAAAGCATGTACAGCGAAAATTACGAAACATGCACTTCCCGCTCAGTTATTTCTTAATTTAGAAATAATAATACTTTGTAAAGTAACTAACAAAGTAATAACCAACTTTCACATATCTAAGCCTTGTATCTACTCACGCACGTTAAAAGCTTAAGTAACTTTAATCCAACTTCACTTTCGGCGGCCTTGCAACGTATTCTTTCGCTGTAAATCCTCCTCGCTGGAAAATTTAACGATATCGTTTTGATGGAAATGTCTGGAAGGTGTTAAGCACGTCGTTCCTGACGTCGGCTTTCCCCCGGGCGCTTTTAATCCATCACGTTTTGACGTGTACGTCATCCCGTCTCCTTTTCTACAAGGATCAAATACAAATATAACCGAACCTCTTGGAGTTTGAAACCGGTCGGACTGGGGAGCATCGCGGGCGTGGAGTAAACGTATGTAAATAGGCGGAAAGGGGAGGTGTCATTAGGGGTGAAATATTAATGAAAGTAAAGGAGGGTTTGAGTCGTACATTAGTGTGAGGGTTGTTTCCTACTAATGGGCACCAGCGACTTCCTCTCTCTCGTTCTCGCCTTATTCTCTTTCCCTTTCTCCGAACTGCTAACAGCCGACTCCAGAATCCTTATCGCTTAATAAAATAGTTAACATTTCATTTTACTGTGTTGTTTAATGACCGTTAATTAATGATTATTTCAAGGGCGTAAAATGTCGTCTATCGTAGAAAAACAGTTTGTTTTATCGTGCTAACGTTTCGATCTTTCTTGAGATCATCTTCAGCGCCATAAGCATTGTTTGAATTTTACAAATAAATTTCGGATGTTGAAAAAAAATTAATAGAAAATTTTCAGATTACAAAAATTGAATTTACACAATGCTAGAAAATATTAGATTAGAAAAAATGAATTTATTCAATTCTAGCAAATGTTGATTAGAAAAAAATGAATTTAATGAATTTATACAATGCTACGAAATGTTAGATTTAAACAAAAAATATTCAATGCTACAAAAGTTTTAGATAAAACAATTGAATTTACACAATGCTAGAAAATGTAGATTAGAAAAATGAATTTATACAATTCTAGAAAATGTTAGATTAGAAAAAATTGAATTTATACAATGCTCGGAAATGTTAGATTTAAAAAAATTTATTCAATGCTACAAAATTTTTAGATAAAGCAATTGAATTTATACAATGCTAGAAAATGTTATATTAGAAAAAATTAATGTATACAATGCTAGAAAATGTTATACTAGAAAAAATGTATCTATACAGAAAATATTAGATTAAAAAAAATAAATTTATACAATGCTAGAAAATGTTAGATCAGAAAAAATGAATTTTTACAATGCTAGAAAATGTTTGATTAAAAAAATTGAATTTATATACAATGCTAGATTTTTTTTTTTAGTTCAATCAAATTGTTCGTACTCATTCAAAGCAGTTTTTTCCGTGTGTCATTTTATATACCGTGTAGAATATCTCACTGCCACTCTAAAAAATCACATTGAGTGAGTATGAATACTTTGATTGAATCTAAAAAAAATCTAGGATTGTATAAATTCATTTTTTCATCTAAAATTTTCTAGTTCTGTATAAATTCAATTTTTTTAGAATCTAAAACTTTTCGATGTCTTAACGAAATTCCCCTAACCTCTTGGAAAGATCCCTTGGGGAAAATAAAAGAAGAAACAGAAAAAAACTATACAGGTCAAAACATGATTTAAAAAAACATACCTATACTCAATTATACAAACAGGCCGATTCAAGGACGTATTTCGAAAAACAAGTTTTCCAATAGATTTTGATTGTTTTTAAGCCGAGACAATTCAAAGTAGAAACTTCAAATTTTTCATAACCTGCAGAGTCGCACACCGCTGATTGTAATACACTCCACGATCTAGAAAGATCTCTTAGCGAAAAACGGGCTAATCTCCAGCAAAAAGACATTTCCAGGATGGTAGAAAATCTGCCGTCTTCGAGATTTAATTAAGCGCAGAGGAGGTAATACGGTGATATTGGATATTAATTAATAATCTAATCAAATAAAAATTTTCATTCTTTTTCATTTTCTTTAGCAATTTACATTTTTTCAACTTTATTACGCCAAAAGTCAATTATTAAACGTTGAAAAAGTGAAACTTTGAATAATATATACAATTATATACAAATCGCAAAACTAGCAAAAACACTGCTACAATTGGAGAGGGCAAATCTCAGAGGAGTGGTAGGACTACTAACCGGCCACTGGAATCTGAGGAAACATCTACATAACGTGGGCATATACAATGTTGATCCCATTTGCAGACTATGTAATGAGGAGGAGGAAACAGCCACTGATATCATCTTCGAATGCGAAGCAACGGTTCAATGAAGGTTCAACCCAACGTATAAAAACGACTCAGAGAACCACATTGAAGCAATAACAGTCAATGACTTGATACTTCTGAGACCAAGGATCGAGTCTATTGACTAAACCAGGGAACTAGGAAGGTACAATAAGCCAGAAGGCTGCAGTGCCTGGGGTACACAAACCCCGCCTCCTGGTATCCTTTTCCACCGTACCATACCATACCATATACAAATCAAGATATATTGCGTGGAATATTATGCCTATCAGTGTATTTTTTATCTATGTTTGGAAAATTGGAAATTGGAGCTGTTAATTTCTTGAGTTTTGTTTATTATTATTATTAATATTATTTAACGAGGGTCGCAGGTTGCGGTTATATCAACCCTCTATTTGTAAGTATGTCGGATTCGAATGGAGGGCCGCTGGATTGGAACCCGGGACCTTACAGTGATGAGCGCCAAGTCAACGCCTAAACCGTCCCGGCCACCGACCCTTTTATTGAGTTTTATTGCCTGTCAGTGATGTTTTTTTCGCAGTTAAATTAAGTATTTTAATTTTGTTCTGTTTGCTGTAACACATTATCAAGGACGAGGAGGCTTCTTGTCAAAATCATAGAGATACAGCGAAAATGGTTGTTCAATTTTTTTTTCTTTTTGAGATATGTTTTGTTGTTGAAACTGAGCAGGGTGAATAGGGGTGTTGAGCTAATAAGTAGGTATGGCTGGAAACAGTTCCTATATATATAATTAATCATAGTTAAGAAGAAAAGTTTATACTTCACCGGGAGGCGACGTGTCCTTTCCGCATCGCGTGCGCCGATTGAATAATAAATTTTCGTTTTGTGCGGAGGTGCCCTCGCATCAAATATTTCACGAGGCCTAGTCTTTGAATAAAACATCCGCAGATGGCTGAGGGGGCCGTAAAGCGTGTTCGGAGGCGGCCCGGCCACGCGAGGGCCAAGTGCGCCCCCGGGAACCGCCCCCGCAACCGTTAATCGCACCGTTCCGCATTCGGCCCACGGGACCCGGATATAAATTATCCCCGGTCGAAAGGAAATTGTTTAAAACGGTTTTTGTACTGGAGATTTCGTTTGGGCCAAATGAGTTGAGCTGTTTCCCCGGCCGGCGGTTTTATCGGGGTCCGGGGTCATAAATTGATTTGTCCGGTCCGGGACCGGGTTTTACTGCTTTCCCTGTTCATCTGCGAACTGAAACCGTTTTGTTGTTGAGGATATCGAGGTTTACAAAAAAAAAAAGAAGCCTTTTATCTGCCTCACCCTAACTAATTCAAATAAATTCAACTAGTAAATTTAACACAAAAACAACAAACATTTCATATGTACTATAAAATAGTCCAAAATTGGGGTATTCACGTTGTTTCTAAGATGTTTCCTTGCGTTACCTCCCATAGAGAAACTCCCAGTAAGATAAACGCCCCCTTTCTTTTCTTAGCATGTTAAACCTTAATTTTTCCGCAATGCTCCTCGTAGCGATTGGTACAACCAAAAATAAAGCTAAAACAGTCCTTGAAGGCTTGTTGTTTGTTTTGGTTTTCTTTTGTGTTAAATTGTAAATTGCCAGAAGTTATTGAAAATGAAAATTAATCTGCTTTTTCATTATATAGCTCATATACACTCGAAAAATGCTCCTAAAAACATACCTAACCTATATTTTAACGGCTAACAACCTACAACTTTATAGGATGGGGATGTACGTATTATGAATGAGAATATTAAGACAGTTCACAAATCATCAAAAGAAATGTTTTGGCCTGATTTAATTACCGCGCTTTTAAGAATAAAAATACGTGTAAACAGAAAACAGCTGTTAAATTCATGGCGGCCATGCTGGTTACTTTCGCCCTAACGGCTAGCAATGTAACTACATTTTCCACCTAACATTGGCTTCGGCTTGTTAGATCGAGCAATGCTAACTAGCCGATTCTTCCATTTACATCGATTCTTCAAAGATTGCAAGACGGATTTATTCACATTTTAACACTCTTAAAAATCACAATTAATTCCGGTTTTAGTTGAGATGAAAAAAAGTTTATGGCACGAGAGGGATCCCTCTCGTGCCATAAACTTTTTTTCATCTCAACTAAAACCGGAATTAATTGTGTTATATTAATTGGTCGAACGGACCACGAAACCAGTGAATTAACTCTTAAAAATAATGAATGAAAACACTATTTATACCAACTATCGTAAAGTCGTGTGCAGGAAGGGTGGAAGATTAAGTTCTTCGGATCGTTTAGTGTATAAAGGTGAGGCTGTACTGGTACAGAATGAATATTAATACGTAGGCATTTTGTTTCCTCCCAGGCACTCTTGGTCGAGATATGTCTCCTCAAAGGTGGAGGTAGGTAAATTTGCCTGGTCGTCAATTATGACCCAAAGCAATTCCTTGGTATTAGTGCCAAATATGAGGTTTCAGAGATCCGAACCTGTGGCAAAGTTTTTCACAAGAAAACGTTTTGCTCTACTAGGCGGCACACCAAATTACCCCACCTATTTAGAAACTGCGACCATCTACTTTTTGTGTTCATTCTCAAACTGCACTTTTCCTTTAGAATGATGACGCTAGGTTATGAACATCCGAGGTCTCAGAAAGAAATAGTTCGATCAGAGATTTCTTGGTTTTCTGCTTGGAAATCAATGCTCACGAAATATGATATTGGATTCTCCCTGTCACTGGGAAATATCACGAACTGGAGCGCCCAATCTTCGGCCATCCTGACTCGGATTAATTCCAAAAACCGTGGTGAATGTGCTGATCGCGTGTTGAGAGGTTGGCGCACCTTTCATAGTACAAAGAGTTAAGGGATCCAGCGATTGTTCGATCTGAAGAAGCCCAATTTTAAAGGTTACTCTTTGGTTGATCTGCGTTGGGGTTTTAAAATGCGCCGCGCGGTTCTTCAACTGAACTCGGCCATATTGAACCAGGGGAAGCATGGCTTCTGTTCGCATTGTCGTCATCGAACCACTTTTTCATTTCTTAGCAGAATGTTCAATTCTGGGTGACATTCAATTTCTTCACGTAGGTTGGTTCACTCTGTCACTTGAGGGTTTTTTTGGAGCGTTCAAATTTTGATTGAGCTTAGAGGGCAGGCTTGGATCTACGAATCGAGCTGACAGAAAAGTTTAATTTGTTAACTTAATACTGAAATAATACAGATATATTTTTTAATTTTTTTTTTATCGGTTTTATTAAATTCAGACAGAATTTTCATTATTATTTAACACGGCGACCTACAGCATACGGATCTTTTTTATTCATTCTCTATTTACTGTTATGTTTTTGTTCTCTCTATTCTATTTTGGTTTATATCGTAAATATAACGGTTTTTCATTCATTCTCACACTTTTACCTCTGCCGATGACATACCAATCCTCACCCTCGATAAAGATCCGTTGCAGCCTCGGGTGATTTACAAAACCACCATTTTACATTTGAACTTTTGACTCCGCCAGTCGAGAATCGAGGTTAACGAATCGAACTCCAGAGGTATGTAAAATTTTCACCTTTAAGAAAATTTATTCCAATCTTCATTTCAACGATTTTAATCACGATTAAAATTTACTAGTTAAAATCCAATTTTTAAATTGGCAAACGGTTGAAACTTGCAATGACAAACACAAAATAAACTGCTCAACTTGTACTTGTGGACTTAACTGTAAAAAGTGTTTCAGCCTACACAGTGTATGATTGACCTAAACTAAGAGACTAGGGGAAATACAACAATTCCTACCCTTCCGTCGTCGCATCACATCCAACCTTCACATACTTCAAAACACTACTATCTAAAATTTAGTGAAACATTCATTGTAAATTAACCGCCCAATTCATGTCCGAACTATGGTGTGATATGAGGTAGAAAGGACACTAGGAAGCGTGGTTTGTGCTCCGCGGTACTGCAGCCTTCTGGCTTATTTTACCTTTCTAGTTCCTTAGTTCTGTCAATAGACTCAATCCGTCTCCTTAGAAGTTATCAGGTTTTTGACTGTAGCTGCAACAATTTCATTCCCTATGTTTTCGTATGTAAGGTTCAATTTCCGTTGAGCTGTTGCTTCCCATTCGAAGATGATATGGGTGGCTGTTTTCTCCTTCTCATTCCATAATATGCCGATGGGATCATCGTTTGTGTAGATGTTTCCTCAGATGCCAGTGACCTGTTAGTAGTCCTATCACTCCTTTGAGTATAGCCCTCTCCAGTTGCAGCAGTGATTTTGCCAGTCTTGTTGAGGGTTGTTTCAACGTATGTTTACAATGTCACCGCTAGAGTTTATCCACTTTTTCTTTTGTTTGGATCCATTCTGCGATGCAGGATCTATAGTTGTTTTTGTTATCCAAATTATAGGTTCGAGGCCTATGTATGGTATTCCTGATCCTCCTTTGGCCAGTCTGTCTGCTTTCTCAAAACCCAAGACTCCTCCGTACTCTGGTACCCAAGGTACCATCAGGTTGTTGTGTTTCCTCTGGTTTTGCAGATTTTCAGAGATAGGTTGAGATGGGGTGTGGTATGGTAGGTAAGTAAAAACCACACTAGGACGCGGGGTTTGCGTTCCACAGGTAATGGAGCCTTCTGGATTGTTGTACCTTCCTACTTCCATAGTTCAGTGCAATAAACTCAATTCTTCTCCTTAGAAGTATCAGGTCATTGACTGTTGCTTCTGCAATTTGATTCCCTAAGTTTTTTCCGTACGCTAGGGGAAATCTCCTTTGAGCTGTTGTTTCGTCTTCGAAGATAATGTGGGTGGCTGGTTCCTCCTATTACATTTTCTGCCAATGGGACCAACATTGTATATACCCGTGTTGTGTAGATGTTTTCTGAAATTCCAGTGACCGCTTAGTAATTCGACACTCCTCTGAGTTTGGTCCTCTCCAATTGGAGCAATGCTTTTGCCAGTCATGGTGAAGGTTGTTTCATCAGAAGTTGTCATCATATCTCTATCACCACTACAGTTTATCCACTTCTCCTTTTGGTTTGTTTGAATCCATTCTGCGATGTACGATTCTATAGTTGTTTTTGTTATCCAAAGTATATTCGAGGCATATGTATGGTATTGCTGATACTCCTTTGACCAGTTTGTCTGCTTTCTCACAATCCAAGACTCCCCGTGCCGTGGCACCCAAGGTATCACAGGTTGTTGTGTTTCCCCAGGTTTGAAGATTTTGGATGCATTCATTAATTAATTTTTATGTGATACTTTTACTTGCTAATGCTTTAATGACTGCATGGCTATCAGATCTTATGAGGACTTTTTTGCCAGCGTAACCTCTTTTAATATTTTCCGATTGATTCGGTTCCTTCATTTGTTTGGAGCCACGTGTATGTCATATCATTGTATGTGATGCTCTCTTGTAGCAAAGCAGTAGGCCGGATGTGCACGACATGTCATACCCGGAGAGGGCCGACATCTGCAATATATTCTCGGCAGCCGATCTTTGACTGAACGTGCACGGCACGGTACGGACCGGTGACGGACCGGTGTAGTGGGAGTTTTTAATACTAAATGATGTAAAGAATATGCATGTGTCAGTACGGTTACGGTTCTAGTGGGCAAAGATCTTTAGTCAGCTAATAAAAAGTACAGCGTTGGATTAAAATAATTCTGCTCCCTTGGGACAAAACTGGTTAAATAAATTTTAAGGCGTGATTTGACCAATCAGACGTTCAAGAGAAAGTCTTGCATACAGTAGGTCAGGCTTAAAGACTAAGAAATGCAAAATTATATTTGAATATGCTTGGAGTTTTTAGATAACAGGTATTTTTTAGTTTACACACTGCCAAAGATTGTCAAAAACGTCCCAACCGGCTGAGTTATCTTGAGAAGTTCAATATTGACAGTTTTATATGAAGTGTTTCTGCAAATAGTCAATGTGATGTTTCTTACATGACATCTTGTGAGCTCATGCATACTGCTGACTGTATCAGTGTTTAACTTGTTTCTTTAAATTGATACGCAGTCGAATTAAATTTATTAGAGATAGATATGGTCTCATGACATCTTAAAAAAGGGGCTTGATTTTAGGCTAAACGACTAAGGGGAGAAAAGTTAAGGAGTCACATACACTGACAATTTGCCCAGTGAAAATCTCATCGCGTCTTTCCCCGTTAAACGAGTTTCTCCTTTATCGCCGGGCATTATTAAAACTGAGCAGTTGCCGGGCTGTGAGCCTTTTCAATTGTTTAATCGTCTGGAAGTTAATAGGGTGAAGCCTGATTTATACGTTAAACACGGAAACCACTTTTATGGCTGGTGGTGGGTTTTATGGGACAGAAAGATTGGGTAAAACGGTGTTTTATTAGCTTTTTTCCCCAGCTTTAAATAACCACAAGGTAGAGGCTTTCGTTTCTAGATAAATCACTGTGGGCCTTTGATATATGCATTTTGGCTTGAGTGGCTTCTCTCGAAGGAGAGCCGATAAGCAGAAAAAAGTTCGGATTTTATTAACTTTATCTCGAATATAATAGTTTATAAATTGGTTAAATTATAAATATTAAACAAAACCAAAATTACAAGATTTCCAAATTAAAAAATTGATTTTTTTTTGGTTTTTGTTTTGAATTTACTTTCCCTGTTCGACAAAGAATTTGAATACAATGGCTGAAAAAATCCGGCCACTTTTCTCCTAGTAGTTAGGAATTAGTTTTTTAACGATCACACGATTAATCGGCAGTTCCGGGAGGAAGTCGCATAATTGCCTGGAAAGTACTTTCTTTCATTTATTCAATCTCTTAGGTAGGTCGTTCGTTTTAACGGCCTAATTATACCTTTCATGAGGGTATTACGTAGAGTGAAACGAATTTCCTCGACGCCCGAACCACCGCAAAGTACCGCAAAAAACTTTACAACAAAGAAAAAATCCGCTGGCGAGGAAAAGAGGAAAAAGTAGTCGAATAACAGAGCGGTGTGTCCTGCATAAACCTCTTGGATCTGTTCACAAACCGAAAGGTTTTGGACCATTTTATCTCGGGGAGTGATTTGGCAATGTCCTCTCCTTCAAAAGTTTCACATCTATCCCCGGCAAACCGGCAACATTCTGCGAGGTAGTGTCGAGAGGTGTCTTCTCAAGGAGCAATGGCCCGTGAGGACACCATCAGCCTCTTAATTCCCCTCCTTAAATTAGAGAATAACCGTTTCGCTTCGTTTGGTTTGATTTCCTTCAGAAACTCCTTCGATTGCCTATGTCCGGGGGAATGGGATTCCATTCTTTAAAGAATTATTTCATGCCCCAGCAATTAATGCTCTTTTTCGCTGTGCTTATAGAGTGAGGTAATACCGGTTGTGGAATTACAAACGCAGAATTTGATCCTTCTTTGGCCAGGCTGTCCTCCTCTTCATTGTCACAGTGCTCCTTATGACCTGGTATCCATATGATGGTTAGCCTATCGGGTTTGAATATAGTTGAAGGCCTAGAATACTTCCCAGTATTAAATTTCTAGTAAAACAGTATAAACTTTTTTATTTGCGCTTGTTTTTTTAAGCAGACCGTACCTGCAATCTACACGACGTTGTGCGTGACGCACAGGTGTTGCGGGTTTTTGCATAATCAACGTCCTGTCAGTTCGTAATGAGATTTTCCGATTCGTGAAACGTTTCCTATCCATCTTTTAGATAGATGGGATCGGTGACATTCACGATCGATTCCCGGTTGATCAATGCGCATTCGAGATCGAACTGTAAACGGGAAACGGCGAGGGCTACGGCCAAGGCTCATGTTTAATTCCGGTCCCGGGACAAATGATTGATACCTGACCGGTCGGGCCATTTGTCCCCGGGATCGAAGGCCTGGCCCGACCCCTGATTTCCCGGTGAGACAAGAAAGAAGAATCTATCCTATCTTTCCTCTGACATCTTACTTTTAATACATTTTCACCCAAATACTGTACAAACTCTGAAGGTCAATAAGCACATTTTAAACTAGTTTTGCTTGCTCTTTTTTTCAACCCATGTCCTGTCTGAAACTTCTGTAATTTTTGCATTCACGACTTCAGCGATTACACTTAGAAATTAAACTTCACATTAAAACTAAACAATAAACATTTCGCACTTTAATAAACGCGCATCGTTCAAAGAATAACGAAACCATTGAAAATTTATAATTAAAATTCTACCGATGAAAGCCTCGCAAAGGACATATTTAATTCCTCCTAAAAGTTTATCGATGAAAAAACTTTAATTACAACAGTAAAATAGGAAAACTTTAAACTTATCTTTGAAGTGCTTATTTAATAAAACAAAGTCAAAACTCTTCACAACTTTCTCAGTTTAAATAAACTTCTCTTTTCAAAATTACACTGCGGTGTGTAAAACAAAATTACAACCTCGGGACTTTTTTGTTTGTTTGCTGTAGAAATAAAAAGGACCCCAGAGCTAAATTAAGATGTGGTCGTACTTTAGCAGACTGTTTATGCAGTTTATTCTAGAATTTAAAACATATAGTAAAAAAAAAACTTTTCTTAATCTCTTCTAGGCCCTATGAAACTTAAATTTTGTAAAAATTCTACCTCTTAAAAATAATCTTTGCCTGGTTGATCTAAGTAATTGTAAGCAAACCCGCAAAGTCTTTTAATACATGAAAAAAGACGGACAAATAGTATTATCATGTTAAACGTCGTTAAAATTCTATACAACAATAGCAATGGTCTAGGCGTTGACCCGGCGTTTATCACTGTAAGGTTAAGGTCCCGGGTTCGAATCCAGCGGCCCTGCATTCCAAACCGACATACTTACAAATGTGCTTTTTTTTTTCAAAAACACCGGCACCCCGAGGGTCGATATAACCTCTACTGTTGCAAACCCTCGTAAAAAAAGTATAACGAATTACATAAATGTACCACAACCCTTTTCTTAATTTTCTGTTGAAATTAAGCAGTGTGGTGTTTGTTAGGAAAAATTAATAAAAAAAAATAAACTAAAGAAAAATATGTTTTTATAAACAATTGAAATTTGCGACTTTAAATAGTATCTTGCAAAAAAAAAAGTTTTACTTTAGGTAACTTATCGTAGTATGCCAACTACTTAGAAAAGACACCTTTATTTATAATCCACACCCACATGCATACAATTTACAATTCTATACAATTCCATAAGGAGGATCCCAAAACCTACAAAATCAAATCATCTTACTAGTATATACAGACCTATTAATCATTTCTCTATGTTTTATTTTTTTACGATGGTTCGAAACAGCAGAGGTCACATAAACCCTCAGGGTGCCGGTGTTTTAGAAAAAAAAAACATTCGTAAACATGCAGGGCTCCTGGATTTGAACTCCTTTACCCGTTAGTGATGGCGCCTAAACCGTTGCGGCCACCGACGCCACTCCTTTCTCTATTATCAGCAAAGTACTGGACAATTTCTTATTGATCTTCCTGCTCAATGAGATTCGAACTACCGCTATTCTCCATTCTAAGTCTTTCACCGTTTCTACTGCCGTATGGGTTGGTACTTTCTTGGACGTACACCAAGCTATTGCACTCTGAACTGGTATCTCTTGGACATCCTACTACCTTAACCTGAGATTTAATAATTGTTACCTTCAAATATTCAGAAATTTCATTACTTCCTATGTATCTTATTCTAGCAGGTGTACTTCAGGGCAACATCATCGCTCCCCTGCTTTACTCACTTAATACGTCCTACCTAATATTATCACCCTTATATTTTGTGATGATACCCTCAATCCTTTCTGTTAATAATGATCCTTTCATAGCTTAGCTTAATGTCCAAAATCACCCGGAAAACCTAGAATACTCTGATCGGAAAGCTGGGATTTATTAAGTGATAGTTGGCTTGATGGAACATAGGAGCTCCACGTATGCCCTGAAAAGTCGAAACATAGTAAATAGCTTGGAAAATGTTTCTGAAAACATTTGATTGTAATGCTTGCATTGTCTGGATGTGAGATGACTTGGTGGTTCCTAACAGTTCAATGTATGCCCAGATAGGTCGACACGTAGTAAGAAGCTTGAAACTTGTTCTGACTATATTTGATTGGAATGATTTGCGGTTTGCTGCTTGGGTTTGTTGGATAAAAGATCACACCTCAAAACTTCACCTATGCCCAAATAGGTTGAAGCGTAGATAAAAAGCTTGGGGAATGTTTCTGAAAACATTTGATAATAATGCTCGCGTTGGTTGGATATTAGATGACTTGGTGGAAGTTATGCCAAGACGTAAGAAGCTTGAAACGTCTTCTGAGGACATATGCTAATGATTAGAGAACGCTTGGGTTTTTTGGTTACAAGATAAATTGGAGGTACTTCACAGCCCCATATAAGACGAGACAGGTCGAAGCTAGTAAATAGTTATGAGAATTCTCCTAAGAAATTTTAATTGTAATGCTTGAATGAGTTGAATTTTTACTTGTCTTGGTTGAAACGTAGTAAGGAACAGGAAAATTCTTCTTAGGGATTTTGATTTAAAATATATATGATTATGAAACACGTTTATGTAATGCTTTGTACGGGGTTAATTTTACAGGCATATTGATTTCGGTCTTACTAGTCTTCAAAGTTGTTGAAGACCTCAATTTAGTTATCACTTCGGTCTGGTTTAGTGAGACCACGTAATCTCCAAAATTACCGGCAAATCCTACAATCCTGGTTTCGCGGTTATCGAAACCTATTCCACTTACATAACATTCTTTCTGAACAAAAAAAAAAGCCCCTCTTCATCAATGTTATCGTCTGTTGCAAACCGTGTACCCGCCAACTCGGAGTAAATAATAAAAAAACAGTTTTAAACGAGGAATAAACGACTGCTCGATTGAAAAATGGCAAAAAGGAGGGAAAATTCGAAAGGTGGGGTTGAGGTGGGAAGTTAGTGTCCGAGTGGATGGAAGTCAGGTGTATCAAGTGGTAGAGCAGCGGCGTATTTAGCCTAGGGTCGTGGGTTCGAATCCCGTTTGAGACACTGCCTTTTTTATTTCAACCAAGAACAATTAATTGAACACTTTTTTGAACTCATCTAAAATTAAAATATTCAGAACAAAAGTAAAGTAAAATTTCCTTTTCTATGTTTCACCACCCAAGCACACCGACTTTTCACACATTTCCTCTTGTCAAACATCCCGTTACAAAAGTCCATTTTGAACAAACGCATCATTTTTTTTTTATGTTATCCACTCTTTACTTAACCATCTTCGCAGGGGACTTGATATTGCTTGATTTCGGTTTCCTATGATGCATTTCATCGATATAATCTTTTTTTACTGCGTATTCTATTGCTGAATGGTTGCTTTTTACTTATTTTTTATTTTTATTCCCTCGAATGAACGCAGTTGTAAAAAATATCTTTTATAAATGCCTATATCGGAGACAGTTTAAAAATATTTCCCCCTTGGCAGGTTCGTTTATTTCATTTTTGCCATTTTCCCAGAGGGTTAAATTTAAACAGCAATTGCTCTTAGAACCACTCAAATAATAAGTGCACTTGCATGTTCTTTTAAAAGCCAGAAATATATGATCAAGGTTGGAAGCACTTTATTTACGTTTTAACGAAGTTTTAACTATTAAATCAAATGCAAGTTATAATCAAGTAAGTTTAAAAGTGTTTTTAAAACAATTTTCTTGTCTTTTAAACGAATAAAGGATGTTTGTTTCTTTTTATTTTATTATTTTATAACCTATCAATCCTATTAGTGGTTCATTAGTTCGGGAGATCTCAGACCCACTTTTGTCTTCTTATCATTTTTTTTTCTTTTTAGATGTTTATGTGTATTTCTGCAATGGGAAAAAATAGTGCCCATTAAATTAACGAGTCCTTGATAAAGCCGTTATCACTTTTTTTTTTTTTTTTTTTTGTAATCTGCTTATTCGAGGCTTTGTTTTTTCTCTCCTTTTCTTATCCTGAGGACTGGATTTTGCAGGCGCTCCTTGAAACGATACGGTTCGATGTCGGCGGGCGCCCCTGGAAAAAAAAATCTTATCTCGCTTCGCCACACCCGATGGCCATAAAACATAAAGTTTCCGGAATACCTGCGTTGGAGAAACAGTGCGGGGTAAAAAAACAGAATCGCAAATTTCAAGTCGCACTTTCGTCCCGCTACTTTTCGCCCTCTGACACGGCGAAAAGCCCGTGTAGTCATCATTCACCGGCGCAAACCGGCCAAACTGTCTAGCTTTGAGAGCAATTTTCATTTGAAATTCAAATAAATAAAATAAGATTAAAATATGTGCGAAGCTAATCCTTTCAAGAAAGAATTGACTTTTGTTAAGTCTACGAATCAAATTAATTTAGCTTCTTCTAACAATCGTACAAATTAAAATAATGAAATCGATTTAAATTTGCCGGATCTACGACAGGCAACAATAAATGATAATTTTCCCTTTACTACAATAAAGAAAAATTATCAACCGGTCAAAATACTTAGACCGCCACTCCACCACTCCGCCTGGAGGACAAGTGATTTTTTTTTTCAATGCTACCTTGAGCAGTAAGGTTAGGTTGGTGTAACACTTCAGGAAGCTGAAACGGTTCATCTCTTTAACGAAGGGGTTAAGGCCAAAAGCCTAAAGATATATTTTTTTAACGAGGGTTTGCAACAGCAGAGGTCATATAAACCCTCAGGATGCCCGTGTTTAAAAAAAAAAACTTTACAGTGATGAGCGCCGTGTCAAAAGCTGAACCTTGCGGCCACCGACGCCTCCTGAGATAATTACTATGATGACTTTTGATTGGTAAGCTTGGATTTGTCGATGATAGGCTTGTAGGTACCTCACAACTCCACGTCTGGCCAGGTAGGTTGAAGCGTAGTAAAGAGCTTGGAGAATTTTTCATAAAATATTTGAATGTAATGCTTGCATTTTCTGGATATAAGATGACTTGGTGGTTCCCCACAGTTCAATGTATGCCCAGTTATGCCAAGATAGTAAAAAGCTTGAAACTTCTTATGATTATATATGATTGGAATGATTAAAAAGTGCTTGGGTTTGTTGGATATTTGATCACACCTCACAACTCCATGTATGCCCCAAGAGGTTGAAGCGTAGGTAAAGAACTTGGGGAATTTTTCCGAAAACATTTGATAATAATGCTTGAGTTGGTTGGATATTAGATGAACTGGTGGTACCTGATGTTTGCGTAGTTAAGTCAAGAGATAGTAAGAAGCCTGAAAATTCTTCTGAGGAAATATGATTGGAAAGATTAAACAATGTTTGTGTTTGTCGTATATTAGATCACACCTCGGGACTCCATGTATGCCCAAATAGTTTGGTAGTCAGCGACACTAATGACCTGACCCTCCCATGTGCCCCTTTATATTCGGGGCATAGAGGCAACGAAAAAAAGGTTAACATGCTGACCAAAAAGGGAGCCAACTTGGACTCCATGAGCTCAGAACATTACTGCGGCCTAGCAACCTACCACAGAAGAGGATACATTTTAAATGGATCCTTAATGAGTTCAAAACCTGGTGGAACAATACCCCAGGTAAGAAGCACACGAAGAGATTCATAGAGGATTATCCGCAGAACTACTGGAAGGCAATCGCAAACGAACCCGGATTATGGTTGGACTCCTGACGGGACACTGCCACTTTAGAACCGGACCGGGTAAAGACATAAGGAATATTCTTTAGATACTGCCATGAAGAGGAGAAAGCAGCAGAAGACATTTTACGTTTCTTCTTCTTTGTTCATGCAGCTAGGACAAGAAAAACCACAAGCAAGATCCTACAACAAGGAACCGCTGGCAAAGCTGTGGAGGCTTGTTAATAGCCTGAAGCTGACCAGTGAGTTATAATTAACAGACGAGAGCAATAGATCTATTTAGGTCGAGATGCAGCAGGTCTTGTGGCCACCTCTCTTATCCCTATCCCTATTGTCTAGCTTTAATCCTAAGATTCAACTTTTGCAGATGTTGGTACTGCCTTGCTACTAATGTTTCGATGGGGCAAGTTTATTTAAATTGAATTTGGGTACATCTGTAAACGTTCATCTCTTTTTACATTTTACAGCATTATTCAATGAGGTCAACAAACTCCTTGATAATGGAGAGTTTGCATTTGAGCGAGGAAATAAATTTCGTTATGATCCGCGTAACAAATTTAGATGTATCGTTAGGTCCGCTGTATAAATATTAAATAGGGTAGGACTAAGCATGCTCCCTTGTGGAACCTTGTGCATCTAAAAAATAATTTTCTTTTCTAAATTTTAGCTTATTCCTTCTAAGTAATTTTTGATTTCAATATATAGTGATGGCTTCTTTAATTATCTACTGCTCAATAAATCACTTGACCTATTATGATTCGACATTAAACCGTAAATGATCACCTCATGTTTAAAATGTGTACTGTTCTCTTCAACCTTTACTATGAAGTATTTATTTTTCACATATGAAAGGTTGTAATTCATTTACGACAGAATGTTGAATATTGTATCAACTTCCATAAATATCCCGTGTATGTCTCTCCGCCTCCTATAACAGTTGGCCGTGTCTGTTTGTAAGGGCGATTTCCCATCCCGGCTTTCATCCTTTACGGCGTTAATCCCCTAGGAGGACGCGGTCGAACAAAGTATAAGACATTAAAGGTGACTTACGACTTCGCGGGGATTATGGGTAAATTGATCGGCTCCCGGTCACACCTACTTCCGACGGTGCCCATCCCGGATATTGTCCGAGTCGGGTTCATAATGGAAGTTCTTGGCCCTATTGTCCTACTCGGTAAGAGGAGGGTAACCGTTTTAATTTAAAAACCATTATCTAGACGGAATTAAAAAAAAAAAAGAAATACTGTTATCTTTTGAACCACGGTTTTTTACCCTTAATCCTTTTCCCAAATTAGCTTTTTGCAACAGAGCGGAGTTCACAAAAGGCTAATGTGACTGTTACGCCCGTCCGCAAAATGTGTCTTCCCGCCTCCTAGCCTTTTAATGTTATCCACTATCCGAGATTCGGCCCATGTACCTCTTTCCTACCTAGTTGCTCCAACCCGCCCTTGGAAAATGTTTCACGCATACATGATGCCACATTAAAGCACTTTTAAACTGATAAGACGGAAAATTTCCCTCTCTGCCTTTCATTGAATAAACCGTTTTCCAGGTGTGATTAAATATAATAAAATAGGAAATTAATAAAAGAAATTACATTTATGTTAATTCATAAATTCATGATTGGTAGTTCTTTTTTTCCCTAAATTATATATGTAGACCCCTGGTGGCTTTCGATCATGATTTTTAACTGGTCAGTCCAAATTTACCAAACTGGGCATAAAAGAATGTTCATACAACAGCATATCGCCGGGACTCTTGGAGGCTGTTCCTAAGTCCAAAAAAAACCTGAATCAAAAATAGACTTCTCAACGTTCTGCAGAAGATGGTGTATATTAAATCGTCTACCATTAGCTCCATAGTATCGTAGCAGAGAATAAAGAATAATCTCAGTTTTGCTCCAACCCACCACTGAAGATGGTGAAAGCTAAAACCTGAATGATCGACCGCTACCACAAGACAAAAGGATAAAACGATTAGAGGCCACAAGGTTAATGTTTTATTTGTCCAAACGGTCCGCATTGGAATGTAAAGTGAAACATATTCTTTTTATGGAAGGTCTTGGTTGAAATGAAAAAAGGTAGTGTCACGAGCGGGACTCGAACCCACGACATTCGGCTAAATGCGCTGCTCTATCCTCTTGTACTAAGGTGACTACCTAATCACTCGAACACCAACTCGCCATCTCAAATAACAATCTTTCCCATTTTCTCTAGTTTTTCTCAATCTCAGGCTCTGAAGATGATCTAAATAAAGATCGAAACGTTGAAACACTAAAGAAAATGTTAAACCGCATTTCAACATCTCTAAATAATCATTAATTAACAATCACTAAATAATACAAACTAACAAAAAATTATGAAATATTTTCGTCATAAATTATGTACATTTCAAAACGTTGGCAACGCTAGGCTATCTGCTAAATTTAATTTTGACATGCTTGACGACTCCAGCAATCCATTGAAAATCACCCTCACAACCTCGCCATTCACGCTGATAAATACATGCACTCAGACAAAACATAGACACACAACACATAAGGCATCATATGCAATTTAAAAAAAAAAAAAACAATTTCCTGTAGAAAGTGGAACAGGGAACCCAGAAACCCGCTGCAGTGCTCGAGTAGCATTTTCAGTTTGAATGGCATGCCTGCACGTTCCTTGTAGGGAGCCAAGGCATGACATGTTTCCAGTATGTGGGACACATAAAGCAACAAGCATAAGAGTCACCTGTGCGGGCTTTGACTCAGGAACAGGTGCCCGTGCGTCAACCGCATATGGCCTATTCTAAGAATTCCTTGTTTCCGGCTCAGCTTCTCGGAGTGCCTTCAACGAATCATGCTCTCGACGCGCAAATTCCTCTCGGACGACCTGGCCCCTGACGCTGTCATCTTTCTTTTATCATGTTCTTTACTGCTAGCTTGACGTCCGAGGAACATGCACATCTGCCTAAATAGATCGTTTGTGCTTTTATAGTTTTGCTGCAGCTCACTAACAAGCTTGAAGCTGTTAATCAAGTTTTATGTACAATACTGTTTTTTTTCTTTTTTTCATGTGCGTGAAGAATTGCTCTACCCATTGTTCCTGCAAGTGCTGGTATCCTGTAGGAGATTCAAATAAGGAGACACTTGAGTTCGTTTAATTTCGACTGCGTAATATCCATCTATGATTCTTTTACCGTGTCTAATCCATGGAGTGTTCATTTTGCTGACAACCTGGTGTTTTTCAAAAAATTATGTCTGCCTCATAGCCACGTTGCAATGGGCTCGCATGATCCAGCCGAATATCCGGACATTATTGCCACTGATGCAACTGTAGACAATATTTCAACTTCTGGTATGAAATTAGAGGTGAGTGTGAAACGGAATTGTAGATATTTCAGCGATCTATTAGTTTGTGGTTATAACGTAACGCTTGAGTTTCCCAGAAGGTCATACAGCTTTAGTCCTATTATTATGATTACGCTCCAAATTCTAAGTATGGCCCTGTTATTACAGGGTTAAATTAATTGGTCGATTTGCCAATAACGCACTCTCGCCGAATTTTTGCGTTGTCTGACGATAAAAATCAGAGCCGGAGCAAAATTGCAAAATCATATCGTGGATTTATGCCGAGGGGAGCGGTAAGTAATTAAAGCCCGAAACGCCCACGACATATCAGATATCTTTTACACCCTTTTATCACCGGAGCCAAGCCGCATTCTTTCTGCCTTCACACTGTGATAATTTCAGATCGGAGATTCCCAGGTTGTTTGTTACCTCTCTTGTTTTAATCGAGTTCGAATGGGCCCAGGTCTGGGAGGAATCGTAAACCAAACGATTCCATCGTCTGGCGATAGCAGATGCCCCCAACCTTGGGTCACCTATCTTCGCTATCCTTCGTCTACGTTTTATTCCCCCAATAAATCAAACTATGTCGGCCTATATAAACTTTAAAAAATAAATATCCCCCGGTTTTATTAATATATCCACGTTTTCTGGGTTGTACAAATTATAAATTTATATTGAACGTTTTACTTCAAACGAACGCCCTTCTGACACTCTTCATTCAATCAGTTTCGATCAAATATTTACAAATCTTCGTGTAAAAGCCAGTAAAAAGGTTGTCATATGTATTTCTTTCCTGATTCCACGATGTCACAAGGCAAAACACACAACGCCATCGTTTGATCCTCGTTGAAAGTAAACAACCGGAGATTGTTCAAAAGGCATCGTCGCTCCAAGTCCCTTTTTATTTGTTTGTTTTTTCTATTCAAGTAAGAGAGAGTTTTCCCCAAATGAAAAAAATATCGCTACACAAGCCTAAATTATTTTGTGCAGAAAATATAAAACTCAGAAGATAACAAAGACTGTCGGCTACTGATGAAGGATTAGAATTCTCGAATATAAAATGCTTAATAAAAATAAAACAAGGACTTAGGGATGAAAAACTTACAACAGTTGAGGGACTGCCCTCCAAGGAGGTGAACTATCACCTTAGGGTCACTCCAGAAGTAGCTGCCACCACTTTTTCGGAACGTAGGAACGCTTGCGGACTAAAATCTTAAAAACCTTGTAACTCTTAACAGAAGGTCAGGACACGGGGAATTCACACCAAAAGAGAACCCACTACCGAGCTGAATGGATACCAATATGGCCGACACTGTGGCGGAACTTGCGGAATATTAACTCGTACCTTAGTCACACCCGAAGACTATGGCAAAACTAGAAGGAAAAGAAGAGCTTCCAGTTTCGAAGAATAGCTTGCCGCAAATGTACATATGCTCTGACTGCCTAGTATCAACTTCTTCACATCAGTATAAATGCCGAATTATCGAATATATTCCAATAAAAATTGAACTGGGGTAGAAGTTAAAGTCCAACCTAAGGATAATTAGACCCATGTACAGATAAGAAAGTTACATACGGTGGACAAAAAAGTCACGAAGAAAAGCAAAGGAATTAGCACAAGAAGTCCAAAGAATTCCATGATGCTCTTAAAACAACACGCACAGTCAAACTGAAACGTATTCTCAAGCTGGCAGTTATCGAATGGCAGCGATCGAAAAATTCAGAAAAAAATCAAACAAATTCCACGTGTCATATAAAAATTTTCGATACGGTGAAAATATCTTGACGAACCATTTAAAAACATTAACTGAAAAGACAGCACAAGTGAAACATAAAATGAAAGAAGAAAACCTTCTCTCTAGTACAGAATTGCGCAAAATATACTGAGCACCTAAGCCCCTCAGCCCCTGCACAACCCTATTTAAGCCAAAACAATTGCTATAGAAAAGCACGTAAAATATGGGGAAACGTTATCAGCCGGCCAACTTTACAGGTTTTTCAAGTCGACGAGATCAACTCGAGACTAGTCTGGTACTGAGCGAATACCTTAAGGTTGGATCTTAAACAATGTGGGAAGTTCACGCAACTATAATTAAGACAAACAAGCTAAAAAAAAACCTCGGAACAACACTAAAGTGAAATAATGTGACACAACTTACTTACTTCCATATTAAAAATGAAATGAAATTTCGGGGTAATAGAGATCGTAACAAATATTTGAGGAGGCTTTCAAGTCTATGAGCTTTTGTAGTTAAAAAAGAAATGATCTGTTGGTTGGTAAAGAACTCAACAAATATTGTGACCGCCTGGCAATAGGCAAACTAAAAGATTACAGCGAAAACACCCAAGAAAGAAAGAACAAATGTTACTAACCACAAAGAAATTGAAAACGAGACAATTTTTTATTATTAAACATTGACACTTACTTCCAATCTCAACCACACCTTTAGAATTTGGCACCTTTTGAAAAATGGCAAAAAGAAGGGAAACCAAGGGAACCACACTGACTTTTTTATCTCAACCAAAATCATAATTAAAGATTAATTAATTGAAGAAAATTTATTTGGTCAATCGAACCACAAAAGGACGTAATATTTTTTTTTTATTATTATACATTGACACTTACTTCCAACCTCAACCACACCTTTAGAATTTGGCATCTTTTCAAAAATAGCAAAAGCAGGGAAACCAAGGGAACCACACTGACTTTTTTTTATCTCAACCAAACTCTTAATTAATTGAAATGAATTTATTTGGTCAATCGAGCCATGAAAGGACCAAATATTTTTTTTTATTATTAAGCATTGACACTAACTTCCCACCTCAACCCCACCTTTAGAATTTGGTATCTTTTGAAAAATGGCTAACAAGAAGGGAAACCAAGATAACAACACTGACCTTTTTTATCTCAACCAAAATCATAATTAAAGATTAATTAATTAAAGAAAATTTATTTGGTCAATCGAACCACAAAAGGACTTAATATTTTTTTTTATTATTATACATTGACACTTACTTCCAATCTCAACCACACCTTTAGAATTTGGCATCTTTTCAAAAATAGCAAAAGAAGGGAAACCAAGGGACCACACTGACCTTTTTTATCTCAACCAAAATCATATTTAAAGATTAATTAATTGAAGAAAATTTATTTGGTCAATCGAACCACAAAAGGACGTAATATTTTTTTTTATTATTATACATTGACACTTGCTTCCAATTTCAACCACACCTTTAGAATTTGGCATCTTCTGAAAAATGGCAAAAAGAAGAGAAACCAAGGGAACCACACTGACTTTTTTTTTTATCTCAACCAAACTCTTAATTAATTGAAAAGAATTTATTTGGTCAATCGAGACATGAAAGGACCAAATATTTTTTTTATTATTAAGCATTGACACTAACTTCCAATCTCAACCACACCTTTAGAATTTGGCACCTTTTGAAAAATGGCAAAAAGAAGGGAAACCAAGGGAACCACACTGACCTTTTTATCTCAACCAAAATCTTAATTAAATATTAATTAATTGAAGAAAATTTATTTGGTCAATCGAACAACGAAAGGACGTAATAATTTTTTTATTATTAAGCATTGACACTAACTTCCAATCTCAACGATACCCTTTTGATTTTCCTTCCTTTTTGCCATTTTTCAAATGTCGTGTAATCTATTTGATTCTTGCCAACCAATTACCATGAAGAACTAAAAAAATCGGTGGGCAAATAAAACTTACAAACATAAGGAAATATACATACATTACATAAGTCATTGGAAGGCCAATAAGATTAAACTTTTTTTTTTTTTTTTGAAATATACAATATTAGTTTAATTTCACTTACCTATCATTAGAAGCGAGACTGTGAGGTGGTGAGGGGCGGTGGCTCTGGTAGCCCCGAGAACAGTTCCGACCAAGGCACAACAAACTCCGACTGTCAGCAGAAGGAGCATAAGCCACCTGAGAGAGACAGCTGCCGGCGAAAGTAGACCGCAACATGACTTAGGCACCTCACGGTAAACCGAGCCCCTGGAAACAAGCAACAAACTTTGAGTCAAACGGTTAAGTAGACAATTTTATAGGCGATTAATTAGACCGGGTTGAATTGGCAGAAATTGTTCGCTGTTATCTGATGTTTCCTAAAGTGTTTAGAAGGTAACTTCTTTCCAAAAGGCTTTGGGTGAATACAATTAAAGTCCTGAACTCTGGTATTTTTTCACTTTAGCAACCTCAAATCGATGACCATCAATATGTAAAAATAAAAAAGTCACATTAAACACTTGGTATTTTCAAGATGATTTTTCTCACAACTATCAAAATATTTTGTTACAAACTAAATCCTTTAATTTACCTATAGGTACTGGTAATGTTCTTCAAAACAATAATTTAATTTGAATTTCCAAAATATGGCTCGAATTTTAGTGGCCGAAAAGAGCAGAAGATGACTTTTAACGTGGGAGGGAAAAAAATTGATGGTTTTAATATTCCTAATTTCTTCAAAATGATTTATCTTTTTTAACTTCCTAATAAAATTACTTTTTTCTAACATGTAGCAGAGGTCAATTGCTCGAGAGGATATCTCTTATCAATTCGAAACCAAAACAGTTTTTTTATCGACGAGAGCTGTGACAGAAGGACGAACACTAATTTGTTATCTAGTCGATACAAAATTAGTAAACATTAACTTTTCAACTTAATGGTGATAAATTAGTCAAGAAGAAATCTATATTCGAAAATTCAACGTGAAAGGGTGTAAATTGATGGATTTGGCGGAATTACTTATTTCCATTCAGTTTCAACTGATTCTCCTAGTGGTTTTTTTATGTTATAAAAGACCGCCCACGTTCTGACTTTTTATTTTGCCAAAAAAACAGTCGGACTTGAATAAAGTCTTGGAGGAATGAAGCTCAACAAAGGACTAGGTCTAAGGGACACACCGTCTTACAAAATGTACCTTTATCAAGAGACTCCTTTAAAAAAAAAAAAAAAAAGTTAAATAATGTCTGCAAACTTTATTCCACCCCTTGGAACGACTGGCAAATGCTTTCCCACAAAGTAGTAAGTACTTTCCTCAAAGCCTCTCACGCCTGTTCGGGGTGTAAGCATTGTCCGGAAGTAAAGACTGTAATTTTCTCAAATCACGCTGAGAGTTGGCATTGCTTTTTTTTTGCAAATTTATGCACAGCTTGTACTCGTATCTGGTGTTTCTGTCTCGTATTTGAGGTTTTCTTTCTCAAGTCATTTTTACCATCTGCGTTTTTGGATGCTCCACTGTGTACATAGTTGAGTGAAAGAGCTACTTGTTTGGCCAGTTGGTCAGCCTGTTCGTTTTCTTCTTTACCCTCAAGTGCCGAAACATGAAAGTAAACCACGTTTCTTCTAAGTTCATTGGAGCTAAAAGCATACGAATTTATTGCTTTTGTATTGTTTACCTTCGTTTTCTTCTTTACCAATCTTGCGTGCAGTTTTGGGTTGCTTTCGCCTCGGCTTGAAGGTTAGAACCAGTGCTCGTGGGGCTATGTTCCTTGTTTCATCTCGAATCCGTCAGTACACCATATTAAATTCTCTTCAGAAACTTTGGGTTGCTTTTTTTTTCAATAATCTCTGTTGTCTCAAAATCCTTCATTGGTACATGAACTTTTTAGAGTGGGACATCGAGTGCTGTTACCATCGGTATGCATCCTTTTTGGCACACTAGTTTCTGTACAATTAACAATTTCTTTTGTTTCTTCTTTATCGGTATTTTTGGTCACTAGTGCAATGTGACCTATTGGTTCTTCCATCCCATTATTATGCAGGTTGCACATAATCTCTGCCCAATTATTCGTAGTCGTATGTTGACCTTTAGTATGATGTTTATTTCTCGTCACCCATAGACAAAAAATAAGGGTATTCACAATGTTTGTAATGTAAGTATAATTCGTGTTAACTTGAATAGCGATATGTCCTCTAATGTAAATATTAATTTTTCCGCAATGATGCGCGTGGCGACTGGTGGAACCATAAATAAAGCTATAATGGTCGTTGAAGTCATGTTGTTTGTCTTGGTATTCTTTTGTGTTAAATTGTAAGGTGCCAGAGGTTAATAAAAAAGAAAATTAATCAACTCTTTTGTTCAAAATGCTATTTGTGCACCAGAAAAGTACTTACAAATTACATGGTTCAATTCGTCCCAACATACCTAACCTGTACATTAACGTTTAACAGCCCACAACTTTATAAGATTTGGGGTGTATCTGTTATGAGTGAAATTATAATGACAGGTCAGAAACTAACACAAAGTATTAGTCTGATTTAGTTAATAATATTTAAATATTTAAGAATAAAATATCTGTAAACAAAAAACAGCTGTTAAATTCATGGCTGACATGTTGGTTACCTACGCCCTAACGGCTAGCAATGTAACTACATTTCTGAACTAACCTGTTTGATCGAGCAATGTTAACTAGCCGATTCTTACAACTCTACGTCATCATTTTTCTAGATTTAACATCACGCAGCAGATTTAACACAAAGTTCGTGAATAAACCTAATGTCCCTGATGATGCAAACTCTTATAGCTCGAACTTAGAAAATGCCTTTTTCTTTACTAAAGTTGATTAATTAATAAATCCATATGCTGGATGGCATAATACAAAAATGAACTAATAATTAATTTTATAATATAAGTGTTTATTGTATATTTTGCTATTAATTTTCTCTAGACGTAGTATTTATTCGATATCATATTACTTATTAACACTTGAATTTATGTTTTGCAGTTATTTCCTTCTCAATACATTTTGTAACAAAATCAAGCAGGCGTTTTGAAAAAAAAAAATTGTGCGTTTTATTTCTTGTTGTAATTGAGACCGTTGGTGGTGAGGGTTTGCGTCCTTCACCTGTACGTACACAGGGGCTATTTTGTTTTAGATTTATCATGAATTTTTCTTTAGGATCGTATTTCATATGGAGAAAAAAATATTGTAAAAACTCTTATTGTTCTCCACTAGAATAAATAATTATTTTATTTCTTAAAAAATTAGAAATTTTGTTTTATTGAAAATCACTAATTTTCGTGGTTCACGTGAACAATTAATATCTTTCAATTAATTAAGGTTTTTAGTTGAGAGAAAAGGAAGGAAAATTCAAAATTTGAGGTTGAGATGGGAAGTTGGATGAGTGGATCGAGGTCACGATAGCTCAAGTGGTAGAGCAGCGTCGTATCTAGCCGAAGATCGTGGATTCGAATCCCGCTAGTGAGATTTAATTTTTTTATCTCAACTAAAAACCCTAATTAATTGAAAGTTTATTTGAAATTCTATACGTTCTAAACCAATTAGCTTGAATCTTATTATGGTAGTGACAATAAATCCATTTACAGAAGAGACAAATTTGGAGTAATATAAAACTGAGTGGTCACAAAAATGTTGTATTATTTTGGCACATTTACTGGTTTAACTATGCCTACTAGGTTTGAATACTAACACGCCATTAAAAAGGTTTATTTTCATTTTTTAAATAAATTTTGGATATTTGATAAATTAGATATATGAAATTAATACCGGCTTTGTTTTCCGAAGCAGAGAAGCGAAGAGGCTATCTCGGCAGATCAAACACGATTCGGTGTTTGACGAGACCTAATTGAAAATGAAAAACCACGTTTCATTAAGTAATTTCAGATAATTGCTTTGAAGCCCATGGAAGAAATAAAATTTACGACATTGAACAATGGAAAAAAAAGGGGACTTTCGAATGATTGGATATATTGTGTCATCAGCTTCCATTACCTCGGTCCCAAGGCGTCTCGTGATGAGGGAGAAACAAAACCTTCCGAAGCGATGATGGCACCCTCATAAAAAAAAAAAAAAAAAAAAAAAAAAAAAAACAGTAATAAGCCGTTTCTAATTCAATACCGTTTCCAGCATGGTTTGAAAACATTATGAATATTCATAAAGGATCGGTGCAAATAGGCACAAAACGTGACTTAAGGCAATTCGCCTTCGCCCCCGCGCTTAGTCAGAGATCGTAGAAGTAATCCAGTTTATACCATTTTCACAGCCTTGTACCCATGACGACACCCTCGCAAGGCGAAGTACAAGGACAGGGGGAGAACTCACGATCGCATGACCTAAATCGACCTCGGGGTCAAGTTTTTTTTTCGCCTCGTTTCGTATGGATGAAGCCTACCTCGTCGTAATTGGGAGGCTTGGTACTATTTTTAGGGTCAACTCTGAATCATACGAGATCCAATCTTGTAAAATTGTGAAGATATTTAAAACGGAAATGGCTAAAATTGCTTTATCACCTTGGCTAATGTTAATTTCAACCTCGTCTGAAAATAAAAACGAACATTCCTAAACAAATAAAAAATAAAATGTATATCAAATCCATTCATGTTGGAAACTCACGAACCACCATAAACAAGAAATTAAATTTCTAATAAATTTTGAATGTTATTGGATTGTTACTCATGAAATATCTGATTTTCATTTAAGCACGTTAACGTGAATTAAAGAGATTACACTCTGATGAAGCTGGTGTGGAGCATAAACTACATAGAACGGAGGAAAATGATCATCAGTTCAGCATGCCTCTAATCGCAAACCGACATTATTTTTGATAGCTTCAATCAGCCATCTCATTATCAAAATATCTTAATAATTAAATTATAAATAATTAATAATAAAACTGGACCACTCTTAGCAAAATTTATGAAGACCGTCTTAATAATTATGTGGATGAAAATCCAGTGGAAAGAAAAGAACTTGGGAAAAGAATGACATTTTTTGCAGTTGAGAAGGCAATTTCTTAACTTGCACAAGAAAAAAAAAGTTTATTGGTCCACGACATGCTTGATGTTCATCAAGCATCTGGTTACACATCAAAATATATTCTTAATTTCACTAATTTCGTGGTCCGCTTGACCAATTACTACATTACGATTATTTAAGGTTTTTGGTTGAGATAAAAAAATCAATGCCACGAGCGGGATTCGAACCCACGATCTTCGGCTTGATACGCGGCTACTCTATTGACCTTTTTATCTCCACTAAAAACCTTAATCGTAATATATTCTTAATTTTTTAAAAATAACGTTGGGCGTATATTTCAATTAATTAATCTGTATTTAAAATATTGGCAGAGATAAAAAGTCAGTGTCACAAGCGGGATTCGAGCTCACGAATTTCGGATAAATACGCCGTTGCTCTACCACTTGAGCTATCAACTTGCTATCTCAACGACAACTTTTTTTAAAAATTTTCTTTCTTTTTTCCGTTTTTGGCAGTATGCCAGAATATGGTAATGTGGTTTCAGTTCAACAGGGCTCAGTCTACTCGTAAACCGTTCAACACCATGTTTTTCTTACGTTGAATTAGCCAATTACCATTTTCTTAAGTTTTCAAAGGAAAAAAAAAACTAAAAAAACCGTAAGCCCATCAGCATTAATTAAAGATTAAGAAAGTGTGATGGAAACACTCATAAAATCTCAAAGGGGATAAGAGAAGATATATTTTGTATATTTTGTAGTTCAAACGTCAGGCCAATTCCTCAACTGGAACTTCAAAAACGGTCATTTCATTGGATCGTGAGATGCGTGATGTGTAATCATCTGGTATCAATCTAAAGTAATTTTCTTAGTTTTCAGTTCAACAAACCATTATTTACTCGTATCTGCACCACTAAACTCGTCGTTATTTTTTGATGAGTTTTTTCAAGAGATGCAAACTGTAAAATCTCGAAGAATTTCAGCATAGATTATTGAAAACTTAGTCAATATTTTTATTATACGGTTAACCAAACCGTTAGGAGGAAAAAAATCAGTGTGACGAGCGGGATTCGAACCCACGACCTTCGGATAAAAACGCCGCCGCTCTACCACTTGAGCTATCATGACTCCGAACCATTCGGACACTAACTTCTCATCTCAACCTCACCTTTTTTAAATTTTCTTTCTTTTTGCCGTTTTTGGCAGTATGCCCGAATATGGTAGTGTGGTGTTTCAGTTTAACATGACTCAGTCTACTCGTATACCATCCACCACCAATTTTTTCTTCCTTTGAAACTTTTTTCAAGGGAAACAAACGTAATATTTGCAGCATTGATTGAAGATTAAGAATGTGTGATGAAAACCCTCATAAAATCTCAAAGGGAAACATCGCGCGAATTTCCCAACTAGCACCTCAAAAACGGTCATTTTATTGGTTCGCGACATGCTAGATTTTGACCAATAACTTGGTGTCAGTCTAAAGAAATTTTCCGTTTTATGGTACCATTGTTGGTTGAGTTCTCAGTTCAACCACTTTTTACTCGTGTCTACATCACCAACCTCGTCGTTATTTTCGATGTGTTTTTTTTTTTTTTTTTTTTCATGTGAAGCAAACTGTCAAATCCCGAAGAAATTCAGCGCACATTAATAAAAAACCTTCTTAAGGAAGTGTTGACTGAAAATCCACATCAAACCTACAAATAAAATACGAGAAGATATTCGCAGTTATGATGTCAAGTAATTAATCAGCTTGCACACAAAAAAAACGGGCCAGTTTTTTTTCTCATATACACATAGATTCTGATCATCGCTGTTTACATCTAAAAATATATCAAACGCAAAAAATAATCTATTTAAGGTCTTGGATAGGAGGAAAAGATAGTGTTACGAGCGGGATTCGAACCTACAACCTTCGGCTCAATACCCTGCTGCTCCAATCGGTACAGCTATCGTGACACTTACTTTTCCCTCTCAACCAAGACTTTAAATAAAACGAATAATTAATTAAAATTGAAAAATATATTTTAAAATTGTTTGACTCATGGCAGCGATACGCAACGAACCTCGTTTACTTTTTACTACCTCTGATGCGATTTTATTGAAATCTTGGTAAAACTTAAATTTTCCAATTTTTGAAAAATAAAAATTGGTAATATTTCTGATGTGATTTTTTGGAACTCTAGAATTTGCACGTTTATTGTGGAACCTAGTTCGTTTGATTTTCATTGCCAGATGAGTGTTAAAAAATAATGTTGGCTGGGAAATGGTTGCAGTTCCAGTTCAACATACCTCTATTTGCAGACAATCCAACGCCTCCGTCTTTAGTATAATTTGTTGAAGATCTTTTTAAAACATCTGTACAAAAAAAGGTCGTTTAGGCTTAAGCCATCTTCAATGAGAAATGTTTAAATATAGTGATAACAAAAATTGACTATTTCTTTTTGAAAATCCAATATTTATTTAGAGGTAAAAGTATATTGTCTGACGTTATTACCAGAAGGTATAACAACTTATTGTCACTGATGGCATATCAGATTAACTTATCAGAGGATTGTTGTATAATAAAGGTAACGGATTTGTAAGTAATTCATTCCTGGGGAGATGTCGACTTGATGATTATCAGGGAATATGGTGTTCGATTGAGTTGATTTCTTTCTAATCACAAAATAATAGTCGACAGTTGGGCAACAGCTGGAACATAACTTTCTCACCTCTAATTAAGGAAGAGAAAGTTGCGCAAAATGACGTCCATCCTCGGGCCGGGAGATGAGGACCCGGTGGGATGCGAACCCTGTACTCCGTGAAAGAATGCTCTCACGCCGGTTCGTGACTGGGAGGCAAACCGGAGCCCCGGAGCGATGAAATCATCCCGTCCCCGGTCGGTGGAAATCTCGGGAACTCGCATCACGACCCGGCTGCACGGAAACAGCCCAGGGTTTCTATTATTTAAACAAAAAGAAATTTTCCTACACAAATTTTCCCTGCTATCGAGACAGATGTTTTTAGCTAGATTAAATTCGACGACAGGTCACAGCCGAAATTAGGATACAGGTGGCGACTATAAACTGACTCATTTTTTCCAGAATGATTCGACTGGAAGTGGCAAGGTGTTTTGAAAATAATAACAGGGAGGCTCAGTCAGCAGCTATTTTGTAATATGCAGATGCTGAGGCCAATTAACCGAGATAAGATCAGTGCACCCACTTTCTGAATAAAATTTAAGGCCACACAGCTCAACATGAGGACTAAATGAAAAGGAAAAATGAAGAGAAACCATGTCTGGTAACAAAAAGTAAATTAATACGGCAATCAATGCTGAAAAATTTACTTAATCTCTTACTTTCCAATCGGACCATACATCTCAATCCTTATGATTAGCCAACATAATATGTAAATTCATAACCTTTAAAATAGAAAGAGAAAACATGAATATTTTATAACTAACATATCCGTTTTATTAGACAGAATTGTCACATACATGAAATTTATCTCGGATTTCAACTGGTCAATCAGTAACGAAATTTTTGGTCTGCCAGACCAATTTTTTTCTCGCAATCTTCAATCGATTTGTGTTGACAGACACGACATAGATCTTTTACAAAACAACGAATGGTGCATTATTATACTCATTTTTAATTACTCTTTTGGGCTAGTTTCAGTGGCCAAAAAAACCAAAAAGAACGAACAAAATAGGCATAGGGCGTCGGAGGTCGCAAAGTTTCGGCGTTGACACGGCGCTCATCACTCTAAGGTAAAGGTCACGGGTTCGAATCCAGCTGTCCTCCATACTTAATTTTTTTTTTTTAAACATCGACACTCCAAAGGCTAAAACCTCTCCTGTGGAGAATCCACGTAAAAAAAAATAAAAAAATAAATGAAGCTGCAGATTCATCCTTCATACTTTAAACTGAGTCAAATTTGAAACACATTTCGTGTAGAACGCTTCTTTTCTTCATTATGTGATTTTTTAACGACTTTATTTTGGGCCATTCACGCCTGTTATGAAACAAACAATAAGTAGGCTAGGTAAAATTTATGAAAAGGATAAATAATGTTCATCATCCTGCATAATACAAGAAGGAATCATCCAAATTTTACCGAACTACCTACGTGTAGAACGTTTCATTATTAATTTTATTATTTTTTCTGGCGATTTAGATCTATGATTGATCAAACAGCGAGAAATACTGGGCAATCCACACGTGGTACAGGTTCATTATCTCCCAAACGTCTAGAAAAAATTGAGAAATCTGGTCTAACTCAGTGGAGCGATTCAATTCTTCATTTTTTCACATTACTTTTGCCAGACAGAAACGACCATACTACTTGACCAACTTCCATACTTTAGGAAAACATCTCACAAATTTGGCCACTACTAGTGACACGATTGATTTTTTTTTTTCATTCTGAAATCTTTTCAAATTTGCTTTTGACCGTTCACTTCTCTTAATAACTAAAAATCTAGAAAAGTCAGGACAAAATTTATGTCCAGCAGAATTTGTACTTTAAAATCAGCCAAATTCGGAGTGTAATATGAGTGCAACAGTTCATTTCTTCATTCTGTGTTTTTTTGAAACTTTTTTTTTTTTTAATTTTAATGGCCTCATGAACATTGCATATCTAGGCAGACTCTCTATAATTATTTATTATTGAGTGTTTGTTTTTTGGGGGGAGGGGTATCGTGAAAAACGGCCAAAGGCGACGGCGGGAATCGAACCCGCGACCGCGGGGTCTACTAGCCGAGAGTCTCTCACGCTAACCACTCGGCTACCGCGGCCCCCTTTTTTAAACATGACTTATGGCCAGTCTCTTACGGACAACATAATGAGTATAGAGGCCAAAATAGATGAAAATGGCCAGCCTACGTATTCGTTTTATACTATTGTACAAGCAGAAATTTTTCATATTTTATCCAGATTCATTTCTCTTTTCTGCATTGGCCAGACTCCTCTCTTAATGATTAAAAACAGAGAAAAGTCAGGATAAAATTGATTTAAAGGATCAAGCAGTTCATCATCCTTCATACTTTAAAATTAGGTAAATTTGGGCTAACTTTAAGATTGCTTTATTTCTCTATTTCTAATTGTTTATATTTGCTTCTAGTCACGTCTCTGATGGATCAAAACATCGAGGAAAGTCAAAATTGACGGAAACATCCAACTGTGCGTATTTCTAGATGAAATACTAAAAATTTGGCTAGGCACACGACAAGTAAATTCAATGGTTCATTACTTTTTAATTTACTTTTTACAAACAGCAAAGAAAAATAGGTCATACTAATGGGAACGGGAACGAGCACGATACGTGATTATCATCACCTTAAGAAGGAATGGCTCAAATTTGGCCTTGTTCATTACTGTGGAAAATTCAGTTCCTCCATAAAAAATTGGTAGAAAAGACCAATCTATAGACCCACCATCCAAGGATTGTCACAAATTTGGTCAGTTTTCAATTTTTCAATGTCAATTACAACAGGTTCGTTTCTCCTTGTTTTTTTCTGGTCAGCCATGGATAAAAGAAAAGCCAAAATTGGTAGGAACTTCCAATCTACAGACCCACCATCCTAGGATAGTCCAAAATTTGGCCTAGCCCACTAGGAGTGGAAGATTCATTTCTTTATATTCTTTTCTGGCTATCCATCCGTAAAAGACAAGCCAAAATTGGTAGGAACGGCTGGTCTAAAGACCAATCACGCAAGCAGTTTCACAAATTTGGCCAGATTTCACTTTTTCAATGTCAAGTACCACAGATTCGTTTCTCCATATTTTCTCTGGCCAGGCATTCGTAAAAGACAAGACAAAATTGGTAGAAATGACCAATATACAGACCGACCATGCTAGGATTGTCCAAAATTTGGCCTAGTCCACTAGGAGTGGAAGATTCATTTCTCTATCTTTTTTTCAGGCCAGCAATCCGTAAAAGACAGGCCAAAATTGGTAGGAAAGACCAATCTACCGAACCTCTGCCCAAGGAATGTCACAAATTTGGCTTAGTCCACTACGAGAAGAAGAATCATTTCTCCATATTTTTTTTTTTTTTTTTTTTTGGTCAGTCATCTGTAAAAGACAAGCCAAATTGGGTGAAACGACCATCTACCAACCCGCCATCCAAGGATTGTCCCAAATTTGGCCTAGTCCACTTCGAGTGGAAGTTTCGTTGCTCCATATTTTTTTTCTGGCGAGCCATCCGTAAAAGACAAGCCGAAATTGGAAGGAACGACTAGTCTGTAGAACAAGCACTCAAGGAGTTTCACAAATTTCGTCAGTTTTCAATTTTTCAATGTCATGTACGACAGATTCGTTTCTCCACATTTTTTTCTGGCCAGCCATGCGTAAAGGATAAGCGAAAATTGGTAAGAACGACCAATCTACAGACCCACCGCCCAAGGAATGGCACTAATTTGTCCAAGTTTTGGGAGATTCATTTCTCCATATTTTTTCTGATCAGCCATGGGTATAGACAAGCCAAAATAGGTAGAAACGACCAATCCACAGACATTCCAGCCAAGGAGTTTCACAAACTTTGGCCAGTTTTCAATGTTCCCATGTCAAGTACCACAGATGGCTATAATTTATTAAAGGTTTTTCTTAGTTAGTGATAATTCGTTGGGAGTGGGCGATCAAGGGAGAAAAAGGAGAGGTCCTTTATCGCCGCCACGGTAGATTAAGCGTTAACCGGCCGCCCTGACGACCCGTGTTTTCCTATCTCACCGGTTTTCATTAGGAGGACGACAATTAGCGGACGAGGATCCATCATATCCAAATTCCCTGGGCTAATGTTTTCGTGTTATTTCTCATGATATAAATTTCTTATCTTACCAAGGGGATTCGGGGTCCGGATGAATGTAAATTCTGTGAAATTCTGGCCGTTGGACAATTTTTATGCGGGGAGAATTATTTAATGTAAAAAGGCTAGGCACTTTTTCTGAAATTCTTTGTTCAGTAGAAAAATATTGGAGATGGCTCTTAAGATGAAATACCGGACAGCCGACTGGATGCGAGTTTTTTCTTTCGACCGGAGGCGTAAATCCTAGCGATTAAGGCGCCTGGAGGCGCTCTTTTAAGCTCGCGTTTCTTTTTCACCAAAGGAATTGAACACACAATTTGAAAAAGTTATGTCGGTTGCGCCTCGAATTTTACGGCCATCTGAGCAACACTCCGTGCGAGTCGAATGGAAACGGAAAAAAATAGATGCCGAGAGGCGAGAGGAAAAGGGACCGGGCGGCCGGACGGCCTGATTAAAGACTCCGGCCGATAAACGTGTCTTAAAAGTGACAATAATCCGGTCACGATTTTTCGTCTCAACGCTCTCGGGACATTCCTTACTTAATTTCACCCGAGCACTTATGACACTGGAGTTCCGCGACGTAAAAGACTCTCCTGATCGGTAAATGAAAGCGTAGGTGGTTTCCCCAAAGAATAAAAATAAATCGGAGGTGCATGTCCAATCTCGATCTTAATATCAGGCTGTTTGTGCCTTTCCGATCACTTTCCTACGATTTTTATTTTATTCTAAAAGACAAAAGGGGTGAAAATTCTAATGATTTGAAAAGATTCATTTTTCTAAATTTACTTCAGTCATGAATAAACATGATCCTGCGTAAGTTCTTAAATACTCCGCCATTGAAAATGGCGTAGAGGACTAAACCGCATCATACTCAAGAACCTCGGCTTGGTTTAAAGCCCATATTTCCCCGAAGAGGAATAGTTAATCAACCCTCGAAATATAATAAAAAAAGAGATAGAGTTCATTTTTTTATCATCCCGGACCCTCATTAAACGAGATGGGAAGATAGAGGTTTCCGTTCGGAGGGATATATTTTTAACCAAGGCCGAAGAAGGATCGGATAAGCGGCCAGTAATGAGATTCCTAAACGCGCTCTTCCACTTGTTCTTGTGGTCTCCGGGACCGCGTAGGTCGAACCTCGAGGGATCACCTTTCACTTCCTTCGGCTCGTTAAAAACCGAGTGAAAAAACCGTCCGAAACGGGCCACTTCTAAGGATGTAAAGAAGCCGTCGGACATCTGGCGGTGTCGGGCTTTCCTGGAAGAAGCTGCGATGAGATCTCGGTACGAAACATCAACACACGCCTCTCAGGATGGAGGATAATTGTTGGCATTCTTGAAAATGCCAGTGTTTCAGTCTGTTTATTAATTCTGTAAAGCATGGATTGCCCGTAGGACCGATGCTCACAGTGTTCCTAATTTAACAAGAGACAAAAAGGCTCGCGACGAAAGGAAACATGAAAATGTTGATGTTCTTCGGCGCTGGATTGCACCTGCTCTGAAAAGTTAAAAAAGCACCACTTGGTTGTGTGTTAAAAAACTGCACTAAAAGACGTTCTTGGACAAAACGTATTTGATGTTAAGAGATTTATACGTTGTCCAACAGATCCAGTTTTAACATGGAAACATTTAATAACGTTAAGCAAAAAATTGAAACTAGTTCTAACTCCAAGCACGACCTGAACTACAATTGATTCTGAGGTAGACCTTTAGAGTTTGAACTAAACAAGAACTACATGCATGTATATTATGCTGGGTGGGCGACCACCAATGCCTGGGTAGACTCGTACCATGCCTAAAAGGTCTGGGATTTGGTCGTCCCATGTGTCCTGGATAAATCCCTTGGACCTGTTCACAAACCCCAAGATTTCGGACCATTTAATCCCGGGGAGTGATTTGGTGATGTCCTCTCCTTCACAGATTTCAAATGTAGGCTTATCATACCCTGCGAGATAGTGCAGTACGGTGGCCATGGAAGTCGGAATCCGTTAAGGAGTGTGTAACAATTCACCTGCATAAGCAACTAGCCCTAAAAATGGATGGCGCTGTAGCATCGTGCCTATACTCTCGCGATCGGCGCCGTTATGCCCTGATGAGTAAGAAGGTCTCGGCGATGTGCGCAGAAGGGTCGGGGCGTGAGCCCGTATGGAGCCGTCGCCGGTGCAGATCTTGGTGGTAGTAGCAAATTCTTTTATTTCGCAAAAATAGCAAAAGGGGTCTGGTAGGAGACACATCTTTTCAATGGTCCTCGTCACAATACCGGAAGAGTTTTGGTTGTCAGAATAAAACAAAACCTGTACGATTTTCTCTTGAGGTATGAGGGCGTGATGAACCTCTAATTTTCTGGCGTTACTGACCACCTTGGCCAGCTAGGTTTGAAACTAGTCCAAGTACCACTTGAACTGTAATGGACCCTGTAATAGCCATTTGACAATATTGAACTATACAAAAATTATAAGGTGCCTCTTGAGGTCTGAAGGTTGTGGAACCTATAGCTTTGTCGAATGCTGATCATGCTGGTGCAAGTTGGTCCTATTAAAGGGAAAACTAACTACTTATGAGTAGCACGAAGTTTTGTTTTATATTCGTTTTATTAAGCATTTGCTCGGATAATAAACCAAAATTAGGCTTACGAAACATGGAGTGTAATCCTGCGGCCCAAACTCATCGGAATACTCCCGTGGGTATGAGCTGAACCGGTAGAGCGATCGCTCCCAAATCTTGGTCAGCTACATTTAGGTGCCACTCGAACCAAAATTGATACAATGAAATGTACAAAAACTGTAACATTTCGTCTTGGGTTCTGCGAGGTTACGAAGCTACGGTTTGGTCAATTCCTATCATCCACTAGTTCTAACAACTCCAAGCAGTGTTAAATCTAAAATTGATTATGAGGAAGAAATTTAGCTGCATTGGACAAAAGATAAACTATTAGATTTCCTGTTTGGGTCTGCTTGGTGAATCTATGGTTTTGCCATTTCTGATCATCTTGGCCAATTACGTTTGATCCTAGACGTTCGTACTCCATCATTTGAAACAAAACGTATTGTGAGGTAGACACTTAACAATTGAAATGAACAGAGCCTGTGAGGTTACCTCCTAGGGTCCGAGGCATTAGGAACCTGTAGAACGATCGTTTCCTATCATCCTGGTAAGCTACATTTTAGCCTAGTTCTAACAACATCAAACACTCTCGAACCGTAGTAGATTGTAGGTAAAAATTTAACCATTTAACTAAATAACTGGGAAATTTCCCTTGGGGCCTTTGGGTTTGACGAACCTGTCTTCTACAAACATTTTATTCAAGTAAATCAAAGTACAGCGAGAATAAGCGTTTAATCTGTTTGGTTGAAGTGAAAAATTTATTGTCACGAGAGGGATTCGAACACACGACTTTCGGCTCAATGCGCCTCTGCTCTACCACTTGAGCTATGGAGACCTCGATCCACTCGGACAACAACTTTCTACTAACTGCTCCAACCACTTGGAACTGGTGACTTCTATCCATTCGGATACCGCAACCTACATCCTTTCGAATTTTCTTTCTTTTTTGCCATTTTTCAAATATCGTGTAATCAGGATTCGATTCTCAGCGACTTATGAAGTGACCACTGGGAGGCATTGGCCATTGGACGTTTCGATATTATTTTGAACTAAAAATTCAAGGCTTGTCAATATTTGTTGTAGTGTTGTATCCACGTCACTTTCGTCACATACATATGTATAAGACCGTATGTAATGAAGACATTTCTGTTTTTTCTAACCCGCAAAACAAATAATTCATATCCGTCTTCCGGTTATTGTTACTCACATTTATACTGGCAAATGTAGCAAAACAGTTCGCCAACACGGAAGCCGAAGGAGAAAGAATTGAAAGAACTCCGTTCACTGAATTGCATGAGAATTAGAATAAAAAGATTGTTTTAAATGAGCCCGTGGAGTTTTCTTAACAATTATTGACGATCATCGTTTTAATCTTTGTTTTGTTCTCTCCTGTCTGTTAAATGGGGCGAAATGTGAGAATGGAATTTATTTGATGAAGAAGATAATTATCGACGCGCTCTTGCGAGTTGTAAGAACCTACTTGAACAGACAGATTGACAAAGGACATTGAACAGACTCCGGGCGGGGCGCAACCCCCTTTTGAATAAATTGCCTCCGGTCCTTTTCCCTACTCATTTTATCAAGTGCCACAGGCGCGATTTTATAATTAGACTGTAAAACCCGAGTGCAGTTTTATTCCGGCTGAAAGATTTAATAGCAGGACATTTCAAAGGGGAACGGGCGAAACCGCCGCTTTTCTTTACGACCCGCCCTAAAAATCCGCTTTACTGCTCGGTTGAAACACACGGTGAAACGTGGTGGAAGAATGTCAGGGAGGTGCACTCGTGGACCGCTTCCAGATCCGTTCTGGGAGTCTTATTTCTGATTAGATATGCGTCGTTTTTACAAAAGGGTAATTAGGACACGGCCGAGAATCGTAAACTATCCATTATCCTTTTCTCTGGCCCGTTTCCTGGGTACCTCGGCCCTTCTTCCCGTGGGAATTAATTAGTACGGTATTTATTGTCAAACATTTCTGTTTTAAACAAAATCTAACGAGGAAACTTCATCTCGCTTTCACCCTTTCGCAAGAAATGGCTATCTCTTGGAGTCCTCAAAGGTGGTCACCAACATGACCCTGGTAACATGGACATCAGTTGAATATCATAACTTTTCGTTTGTTAGCAATTGGAGATTCGCTAAACATCTGGTTGTAGTGTGGATTTTACTACACTTAAGCAGATCGTTTGTGAAATTTCCTCTTAGGGTGGACTAAACTGGATCCTGGGGGCCGCGGTAGCCGAGTGGTTAAGGCGTCAGACTTTCAGCTAGTAGACCCCGCGGTCGTGGGTTCGATCCCCACCGTCGCCTCTGGATTTTTTCTGACGCCTAAGGGGACCGGTGGCCGCAATTAAAAGAAATTGACACGGCACTCATCAATGGAAGGGGCGGGACCGGATCTCAGCGACCCTGAGTCTGTTCCATACCCCCTTCAAAAATGAGTTTCTTCGATGGAAGAACACTGGTACAACCGGGGGCTCAAGTTGACTTTGTGTTGTGAGCCCTCCCCCTAAAGTGGAGCCAAGGTATAGCACAATAAGCTGAACAGCTGCAGTGCTCAGGAGGGAACTCCTCCAGTCCCTGGTGACCATTGTATCCAACCAAATTGGATCCTTCTAACATCATAAAATTTCGTTTGAAAGAAAGTGAGGTTTGTTAACAGTTTGCCTGAAGTCTGGTTTGTTGGCTACTAGGCGCTTAATCAGTTCTAGTGTAAAATTTCCTCTTGGATGTTGAAACGGTTATCCACCTTTTGTTCGAACGTTTTCCACAATTTTGGTCAGGTAACCAAACAAGGTCCAAACACCGCTCGAACCAAAATGGATTCGGAAGTAGACATTGGTCAGTTAAACTCAAGAAAAACCATGAGATTAGTTCTTAGAGTCTGTCGGGGTGATCGACCTATGGTTTGGACCTTTTCGATGATCTTGGTCAGGTGGGTTCGATCCTAGTCCAAGCACCGCACGAACCAAACTGGAAAAATGGATTCAGATAGAAACATTTGTCAGCTAAACTTTTGAAAAACTATAAAATTAGCTGTTAGAGTCTGTCGGGATGATGGACCTGCTGTTTGGACCTTTTAGATCATCTTGGTCAGGTAAATTTGATCCTAGTCCAAACACCGCACGAACCTAAATGGATTCGGATGGAGAGATCTGTCAGCTGAACTCATGCAAAATTATGGAATTTGCTTTTAGAGAGTGTAAGGGGTGATGAACCTGTTGTTTAGATGTTTTCGATCATCTTGGTCAGGTACATTTGATGTTAGTGCAAACACCGCACGAACCAAAATAGATTCAGAAGTAGACATTGGTCAGTTGAACTCAAGACAAACTATGAGACTTCTTTGAGTCTGAGGAGGTAATTAACCTGTTGTTTGGACATTTTCGATCATAATGGTCAGGTACATTTGATCCTGGTCCAAACACCGCACGAACCAAAACGCATTCCGATGGAGACATTTGTCAGTTGAACTCATGCAAAACTATGAAATTTGCTATTAAAATCTGATTGGGTGATGGACATATCAGTTGGACTATTCTGATCACCCTGGTTAACTTAATCCCAGTTCTCAGAAATCCAAGCATAAAATTTGGCGCTCATATGCAACAACCCAACAAACAATAATTATGCAATTTCCTGACAAAACATGATGATGATCAGATACAAATTGTGTCTATCAAGTTAACCTAAGCAACAGTAAAACAAATTTTCCAAATTGATGTTTTTTAGCTCTTTCATTCCTTTCTGGCACAAATTGGCTTAATGTAATAAAATTGGTCCTGGATGCGGGGTGAAAGAGATACATGTTTCATTTCCCCAAATGATTTATTCGATGGATTTTACAATTGTTTGCGAGAAGGGAGGGCCATAAACCAAATGCTAATTATCTAAGTACACTTGTTTCCAGCCCCGTTCGTAAGCCTATTGAACCGCCCGTGAACCATGACAAAGAAGATTTGATATAAAACGGATTAATTTTTCCAATCACTTGTCCAAGAAGGATTATACTTTTTTTGGTTTAAACACCTGCGATCCTTTTTTAAACAGGTGTTTTTAATTTTTAATCCGTAAAAGAGGGTGCGATTCTACAAAAAATATACGTATATAAATTAAGTCATCTATATAGAAAAACAAATATTAAAGGTCAAGGAAAACACAGAGAAATTTAAATTGTATAAAGCCTGATGAAATGATGTTCTACGTAACGTGCGGGAGATTGTTTTGTATACTTTGAGGTTTGTTACACCCAGTGACTCCATGAAATGATTTCTTAGATTAAAACCAAACATAATCACAATGCCTACTAGGGTCATTATTAATGTGGTAGAGTTAAATAACCATCGACGCGATTTCCCCATAGCAGGGCGCTGTATATTTCAAGATGTGGGGTTATTAATTTTTTCCCAGTTACACAAGCCGATAGTAGGCAGTATAGTCATAGATTTTCGAATCTAGAGTGGTTCGTCAGTAATCGAACGTAAAATTGACCGAGACACAAAAAACAACTGCAAGAAAAGCTGACGAGCTTTGGCCCGTGTTTAATCCCTTCTGCGAGCCATTTGGGTAAAACCTAGCTTATAAATTTTATTAGGTTTCGTGATCCGCTTGACAAAATAAATCCTTTCCAATTAAGATTTTAGTTAAAATAAAAAAAATCAGTGTCACAAGTGAGATTCGAACCAAATACTATTGGGCTCGATACGCCGCTGCTCTACCACTTGAAATATAGTGGCTTCGATCCACTCGGACACTAACTTCCCATCACAACCCCAATGTTTGAATTTTCCCTTTTATTTTGCCAGTTTTCAAAAACTGCCAAATTCTAAAGTTTGGGTTGAGCTGGGAAGTGTCCGACTGGATCGATGTTACGACAGTTCAAGTGGTAGAGCAGTGGCGTATTTAGCGAAAGGTCGTAGGTCCGAATCACGCTCGTCCCACTGGCTTTTTTATCTCAACCAAAATATTAATTAATTGAAAAGAATTTATTTCGTCGAACCATGAAACCTAAAAGATGTAATACTTTTTTTTATTATTAAACATTGTCTTGGTTTTTATTGTAGTGTCTTCACCAATAGGAAACCGCGAGCAACGTGCCGTTAACCAAGTGTGTTCTTTTCGAAATCGGTTTATGTCCATTATAGGTTAATGTGTAATGGTTTGTGGAGTTTCATGTAGAAGTTCCCTTCCTTTCACAATTAGCCAAATGAAATAGTACTTAATAGTGTATAAACAATTCCCGTTCCCTTGGGCCAAATTGAATTCGTATTTAAATCGGGTCAGAATCTTATTCCAAGTAATGAATAATAAATTTAATAAACACGGTATGCGACGTGGCCCTGGGCCTCGCCGGTTTCGGATCGGTTTACGATAGGGAACGTCCCATTTGGGACGGGCTAATTAAAACAACATTAGCCCGTGAATAATGGAGAAGGTTGACGGAATTCAACCCTTTGCCCGGCGGACCCCAGCTGGGCTGCTAATGGCAAGGACGGCCTCGGATCGTGCGTGTCCAATGGGTAAGGTGGCATCCGGACCACCCGAGACCGGATTTTTTCACCCGGGTGCTACAGCCGCAGGCATTGTTTCCGACAACGTGATCGTAAGGAGATCCAATCCGTTTCAAGGACCCCTTCGGCATTTTTTAAACAGAAAATTGAGTATGGTTGTTATATGTTATCATTGTTATTGTGAGAAAAAAAAATTAAAATTGAAAGATCTTCCTTTCTGACTACAATAATCAATTCAGCTCCTTTGTGCAATATAGCACAATGGAAAGTTTTTTGTTAAACACAAAAATAATATTTAAAAAAAAAAAAAAAAAAAAAAAAAAACAGATTTAAAACTCAGCGAGGCAGGTATCAACAATAACATCTAAGCCAACAATAAACCAATTTCAAGCTGATTGTATTTTTAATAAAACCTATCACAGCAAGGTGAATCACTGAAATTTTTTTTTAAATTTAATTTATTTATTTGTTACCTATACAGAATTGTATACTATACAAATATGTACACATGCATGAAATATCACACAGCACAACACTAGCACTAAAGCCAGCACTGCACCGGTAGGACACATGCTTTGAGGAGCCAGCCATTTCTGGCACTCAGTTTATATGATTAGGGATCAAGGAGGTCCCGAGGCCATCGTCGGTTGAGGCGTCGTGGTGGGTTGTCAGGATGGGAATGAGTGGATAGGGCTCGAGCCGTGTGGTTAGGATGGTTTGAAAGGTTGGTATGGAAGGTTTGGAATCTGGACTGGATTAGTTCGTTGGCAAAAGGAATGTTGAGGTCTTTGTGGATAGTGAGGTTAGTGACATAATAGGGTGCTTTAACAATTTGTCTAAGGACTTTCGATTGGAAGGACTGGATGCGCTGGATATTGGAAGGCTTGGCAGTGCCCCACAATTCTACTCCATATGTCCATATTGGTCTTAGTAAAGTCTTGTATAGTGTTAGTTTTGTCTTAATTGTCAAAGTCGATTTCGGTCTTAAAAGTCTTCGTAGTAGTCCAAGTCTTGTATTAAGTTGCTGTGTTTTAAGTCTTGTGTGGGGATTCCACGTCAGTCTGCTGTCGAGATACAGTCCCAGGTATTTGACTTGAGTGGAAACTGGTATCTTTTTGTTGTTGATGTACAATGGAGGGCAAGACTTCTTTTTCAGCGTAAAAGTATACCGAGTGTAAATATTCAATGAATTGAACTTCTCCGGCAGAAGACTTCTCGAGTGTATTTGACACTTATATAACTGTCTAAATTAATTTCAGTTAGAAAAACCTTCTACTGTTGCCACTTCAAGGTGTATGTATAGCAAACTTCATTTTGGTTCCAGCAAAACAATTTCGTTATTTATTATTTTCAATTAAATAAGGTTTTTGTAGTTGAGATAAAAATAAAGATAAACGAGCGGGATTCGGGGATTCGAACCCACGATCTTCGGCTAGATACGCCGCTGCTCTACTTGACCATCGTGGCCTCGATCCACTCAGAAACAAACTTCCCATCGTGGGTTCGAGTCCCGCTCGTGACACTTTTGTTATCTCAACACTGTTTTTTATCTCTACTAAAAAAAAACCTAATTTATTCAAAACTATTAATTGATCAAGCGGACCACTAAAACAAATGAAATGATTTCTTTCTACTCTGTTATAGACAATTAAGGTATGCACATGAAGTTGTTTTATTACAACATAATATGTAAATAAATAAACATAAAATAAAACATTCTAATAAAAGTAGCACTGCATTGAAAATATATTAAACGTGGTTTTTTTTATACAGGGTGATCCAGTATAAACTCGAAAAAAATTGGGTATAGTACATCCTAACTGGAGAAAAATGGAACCAACCCAATTTTTTTATTTCAATCCGGTCGGAAATTATGAATTTTTTCTCACGATTAATTTTTTTTTCCAAAAATCCCGACGTTAAATCAAATATTGGTATTTTTTCAGATTGTGACTTCTGTTGCAATTTTTGACAACATTTTTGAATTCCTAGAAGAAGAGGTTACGTTTAAGCTTATCAAACGCCAATCTGTGTTTATTTATTCGACCCGAAATAAAGAATTAAAAAAAAAAAAAGGAGAAACTTTTAATAAGTTTTCAGAAATAACTGTTTTTTCAACAACCAAATTTAGAGGGGTGCGGAACTCCATAAAAACATTTTCGTTTAAAAAAGTTCTTATGTTGTACTCGAAGTTCCGAAAAAAATCAACCCTTCAACGGTAAAATCAATATTTAAGAGATTGGTTGACATAAAATGTCAAGTGTCACAACCTGGATTCGAACCCACGACCGACTGGATCGCAGTCACGACAGCTCAAGTGGTAGAGCAGCAGCGTATTTAGCCAAAAGGCGTGGGTTCAAATCCCGCTTGTGACACATGACTTTTATTATCTCAACCAATATCTTAATACAGATTAATTAATTGAAAATAGTTAATTATTCAGATATAGTGAGATGCGCTCTGGTGTGATGTACAATAGGTTTCAGAAAAAACATTTTCTTTATCGTGCCAACGTTTCGATCTTTAATTCACTACTTTCGTGGTCCGCTTGACTAATTAATACATGACAATTCCGTAGATGACAGTATAAAACTGTCGAAAGCTCGGCGAAAACCGAAAGGAAGTTTTCTCTGTTTTGACCTCTTCCGAAAATCCTCTGAAAAGAACTTCTTATATCCAGCAGGTCGATAATTTTTTTTCATTGTTACGTGACAATTAAAGTTTTTATTTGAGATGAAAAATCGTAAAAAGAGGGAAAACTCTTAAGGTGGGGAAGAGATGGAAGTTGAAGTCCGGCTGGAACCCACGACCGACTGGATCGAGGTCACGATAGCTCAGGTGGTAGAGCAGTGGCGTATTTAGCCAAAGGGCGTGGGTTCGAATCCCTCTCGTGCCATTAACGTTTTTTCATTTCAACTAAAAACTTTAATTGTCATGTAACAATGAAAATAAATTATCGACCTGCTGGATATAAGAAGTTCTTTTCAGAGGATCTTCGGAAGAGGTCAAAACAGAGAAAACTTCCTTAATTAATTGTCATGTATTGATTGAACAAAAAAATATATTTTTTCGCATTGTATAAATTCACTTTTTTCCACATCCTACAAAATGTAATCCATATTTATTTAGAAATCGTGAGATGGGGTCTGGTGTGATGTAGGTATCAGAAAACAAATTTCTTTACCTGCCAACGTTTCGATCTTTTATTGAGATCATCTTCAGTGGCTGGGATTTACAAACATTGATCTCAATGAAGTTCGAAACGTTGGCACGATAAAGAAAATGTTTTTCTAAAACCTACACCACACCAGACCGCATTTCACGATATCTTAATAATTATCGATTGACGGTCACTAATCCCTACACATTTCTACATGAAAAAAGTTAATTTCTCAATCGGACCAAAAAACTATTGACGCTAATATTAATATACAAATGTGATTGATTAAAATTAAACTTATATAAAAAAACTGTAATAAATATTATGCCGATTGTTCAAAAGAGATTCTGGTCTATTAAGATTATTTTGAAATGTATCAATTTTTTAAAAATAAGTTTTCTCAATTGATTGCAACCTCTCGAAATATATGTTCGTGTCCAATAAGCAAGGGATAATTTCGGAGTTTTCTGATTCAGTTGAAAAACTTTTTCTTGGCCAAGGGATGGTCTGGCATTCCTACAATTTTCCACCACCTGCCAATCGTTCTCTTAAGCTCTTTAAATTTTGCATGGACCCTTGCACATTCGAACCGATGTACCGGTTCCTTGGAAGGTTCAAAATTTGATGAATTTTTTTTTTTTTTTTGACGTCCTCTTTCGATTTCGTTAGTTTATCTAGCCCAAATGTCCGAGATGTACAGTAGCACAATTTTCGAGATTGAGACATACAGCTTGCACTTTTAAACCAAAGTATCACTTTTGGACGATTATCACCCCATGAATGTGGTGGGGTAATAATGTGTGGCTATGGTGCTTTTCCTCAAGAAATATTTACCTGTTTGTAAAAATCTACATGCAGATAGAACAGAATGATATAGAATCACTTCCGTGCATAAAACCTTTTATCTTCCACAGAGTGCCCAGAATTAGCGAATAACAAAGGCGCTGTTTTGCTGGTGTTAAAAACTAAAAAGTTTTTGTTTCAAATTCTAGGCATGTTGGATGATTGTATGTACAAAGTGGGATGAGAAGCTTTTAAGTTCGGAGGGGTGCAAGTTGATAGTTACGAATTTACTTACGAAGGCACTCGACACGCGTGTAAGTAACGTCCCATTCTATAGGCTGATTACAAATGCAGAGATGTTTTAATTTTATTACAGCATTGTTGTTTCTTCTCTCCTTAGGCGCTCATTGCTAAATAAGGTTCATGGATGGGATAAAAGGCCGCAATTACGCAAATATCATCCTGGCGGGGAAACTAAGCCAGTTAATTGTTCAGCCGTTCTGCCAGGGCCGAGTAACGATTGCCAGGTTGACATGTGGGAACTAGGCAGGTAATGCAATGCAAACTAACAGAGTAAATCTAGCGGAAGCGGTTCACGGCTCGTGCCCGAGCGCACGCCCACGTTTCCGTTCACGGGTATTTCCTGTGTGTATCATTTTTTTGACACGTATCTGTCGAGGGACTCTACTGTCCTGAGGATTAATTGATACAACGCCGCAGAAAAGCAGAACATGTTTATGCTTTCGGGCTCGGTTGTAAATTTTGTTTACGCAGGTAAATCCAACGGGCCTGAAAGGTAAAACCAAAGGGAGTGAAATAAGGCTTGGAAGGTGAACCGAGATTGGTTGCGGTGTCCACCTCTATTTATCAGGAGCCCCTCGGGGCAGTATATTACCGAGGATATCTATAGCGGGGATGGGGGCGCTGGCCCCTCCCGCGCCGCAGAGGCTAAATCACCCGCCGCTGGCAAAAGTATTTGGCCCACAACCAATTATATAGAAAAGGAAAACCCGCGAATCTTTATTACAACCGCGGAAGATAAGCCGGGAACCACTTTTTTGTTTCAGTTTTGTTTCGGCCCAAACTCGACCACAGAGGTCGGACGTATATTGGTTCACCCCTTTTCACCGATTGGCCACCTCATGGGGGCAGGTTTAAACACACAATGAGAATCACTATAGCCACATCTGCCAAGAGAAAATTTCATAATAGAACAAAGTTATGGAAAGTTGGTCTACTCGTTAGCACCAACATTCATAACTGTTTTTTCCTTATTTGAAAGTAATAAATAATAAGGATAATACAAAAAAAAAAAAAAAAAAAAAAAACGAAACCCATACGTCAACGTTTCCAGCGTTTGTATAGATACAGAACCATTTGACTTTCTTCAGCATGAATGACGTTCAGACCGCTCACAAAGTGTGGCTGATGAAAGCTGGCTTACTAAGAGTTTCGGATGACCAAATTAAGTGAGGAACGGAATTTTCTTTATCTCGACTTCATCAGAAATATCAGGGATGTTGACATCATGATGTACGGTTACAAACAGAATAGAGCATTTGCAATTTAACTGAGTGTTTTGGTCTAGAATAATTGACATCGTTAGGAAGTCCCGTATTTCCACAGCAAGTCCAAGTCGGTTTGAGCAGTAGGTTTTTATTGCTAAGGGTTTCTATGTACTTGTAATTTGTGTTTAGTAGGGGGTTTCCACTAAGACGTTTGTCGATGTATAGTCCTAACAAGCGAACACAGTTTGTCATGGGTAGAGGAACACAGCTGAGGTATGCCAGAGAAAGGAGTAATGTGAGGTTAATGTACTGGCATCTATTTTATCTTTAATTTCTTAGCCTATGTAGCCAACGCTCAAGGAGAGTAATGTGTCATTCTTAGTGAAAAGGATTGTATTGCCATCTGCAAATGTGGCCAAGAAAGAAACAGGCGGGTTTAGTGATGTCAGCAGTATGTATTAACGAAAGGATTGGATCAAGAACACTACCTTGTGAATTCCTGCCCAAACAGGATGGAATGGATGAAACGGAAGAACTATGTTACCCAGAAGTAATGGTCAGCATAAGTGTTTAGGATAAAGTAGATGGTAGTACTATACCTCTGAGTATACACAGCATGGGCAACACTGACAAAACCGTTTTATCTTTAACGTGATGTCGACAATTTCTGATTGGTTATTCTAACACAACTTGACAATAAAACTCATCGTAAAGATCATCCCATTCTAAACTCCCACGACGGGGAGACATTAGGCGCTATCCTTGGACCCATACTGTTCCATGTATATGTTAATAAAATACCCGCTCAAAGAATGAACAAATGTGTCAAAGATGAGGGTAAACTTTAAATACAATCCAGTTATGTTTAGTGATATATTTGAATTATTTGAATTAATTGTCCTTATTATGTAAGGTCTTAGCTGCTATGAAAAAAGTGAGCGGTATTCGAATCCGCGGCATTCGGATTGGTTTGGAAAAATGGTGAAAAGAGAGAAAATTCGAAAGGTTGTTGGTCCGAGTGGATCGAAGTAAAGATAGCTCAAGTGGTTAGAACGGATGGTCGTGGGTTCGGATCCCGCTCGTCAAGAACGTTCTCATCTCAACCAAAACCTTACATAAAATGAATAATTAATTAAGCACAATTATCAATCCGAGTACTAAGTGTACATGGATTTTTAAATGAACGCATATTAATAAATGTTCCGGAAATGAAATCCGAAAGATTTCCCATCACCTTGATGTTTGGAAAGTCAGGAGCAAAACAGAAAGCCCGTTTTTGGATATCGGGAGTTTTAGGAAGCGAGGCGCTTTGTCAGAAGAAAAGCCCTGGTTGTGGCCTATTGTGCGTGTGGACGTGCAGCTATCCTTCGTGGACCGTTTTCCCAATTGGCTCAACAGCCTTGGAGGCGGCGAGAAATTGTGAAACCGGCCCGATGAAAGCCTTTCGGGCTCGAGCACGTCCTTGTTTTCCAGAGGCGGTAACTTTGAAATGTGTTTTGCTTCCGAGCTGCAGCTTTCTGGAAATGGGCGTGTAATGGTCATTTAAGGTCTGCTATCGGCGTGAAGGAACCAGCGCCGCTGCAGGCCATAAAGGCGTGGGATTATCTTAAGACGGACCGTTGAATAATAACACATTCCGTTCGGTTAAGTTTACCACTCTGCATCGGCCTGGAGAATCTGTTTAAAGACTGATCGTGATGGTTCTCGGGCGTGAGAAACCATAAAACTCCAACAAGCATAAAAGCTCATGATATTTTCAATTAAAAAAATAATTATAAAACGGTTTACTACATCGACGAGAAGATTTGAGTTAATTCTGTGATGCAGTGGGTGTCGTCTCAAAAGCTGGGTTTGTTTAGGAGTAATAGGATTTATGTCCGGAAGGCTGTGTCGTTAAACATTTATTTTCTCGTAAACAAGAGACGAAGAGGAAAAAGCATATATCTGAATTTCCTCCGAAGGAAACTCTTTTGAATCCTTTTGGTTTTTTCCTTCCTTTACTAGTTAAAGTTGCAATTTATTCGTTATAAATCTGTTCAGGGCTAGGAGGGTGGTGCCATGCCCCTTCTGTACAGCCTCGACCTGGAAGCTTAGGGAGTTTGAAACGATGGGCTGAAGTTGGGGGCCAGTGGAAAACTCACTCATTTGCTCCCGGATCGTCGTAAGTGTTTTGTTATTTATACCCATCCTACATGCATATCTCACAACCAGTTTGAAAGGATAAAGAGAAAAAAAAACACGCACGGTCGATCGGCTAATTTTGTTGAATGGACGCCACAAGGTCGCATCTTAACGCCCTTCCAAGCCCGTAAACGAGGTGAGTGAACTGCCCAGATAATATTAGTGGCGTAGGGACCTTGGACCTGAATTGTAGGTGGTACGACAATCGCTATATAATCTACGTTTTCTCCGATGATGCGGTAAATTGCGCCTGCTCGGGGTTAAATTTTTATAGGAGGAAGAAAGAAGACTACAAGATTAACTGTCATATTCTAAGATATATTATTTATTTTACAAACGTCTTTTTAAGAGCTGAATCGATTCAATTATTTTGTCGATATCGTGAAGTTTGATCACTTCAGAGATCCTTTACCCTTGCTATCGATCTGTCAGATGCGTCTACAAGGTATCAAATATTAATAAAGTACACTCGGTTTTTTATATTTTCTTCTTCAATTGTGCTTCTTAACTAAAACCTTTTGGGCAATAAACTAGTTTAACCATACGTTACATGTCATCCTTTGCTACAAATAATTATGCGTTACTTTTTTCCTTTACAGTGGTATTACATATTTTTTATAATACAGCTCATAAGTGTAAATTTGAAATTAAACTAAAACAATACTCGGCACTATAAAATTAAGCCAAATTTGGCGCTAGGTTTCGGAGGACTTCTAGTGGTGACAGTTCTAGCAGGGTCTAGTTAAATTAATATGGGGAAAGTAAATTTGATTAGTAGTACGACTCCCATACTGTACCTTTCTCCCCTAAGCTGTCAACTGCGCGCTGAATAGTTTTTCACGTTATGCATTATTTTCGCGCTCCATCATTATTCGCGAGTGCGAGACAAATTTTCAATCATGAGAAAAAGCACGCAAACATTGGAATCGGGCAAAATTGGTCTGGCTCTGTGTCATTTACTGGATCCGTCAATACTATGGTTTCGATGGATCTCAAGCGATTATTCCAATTCCTAGCTAAACATCGCCCAAAGATGAAACGCATTGGCGAGACATTGAAAACAGCGAGTATAAACGGACCCAGGCCGGTTGAAGTTGTTTGTGACCTGCATATGTTGATGATGCACTGGATTATTGATGATTTTGTGTCAATAAGAAACAAAGAGAAAATAAAATGTTTCATTGGTGATCTAAGTCCCTTGCGTTAACTAAACTAACTTTATAACTTCCCGACCTAACGGGAGCGATCGGACTGCTGAAGCGTACAGTCTACGAGGAGGCTAAGCTAACGCTGACGGAGTCTTTCGAGATTGGTGGGGTCAGGGACGGATGTTTTTCGGTGGTGCCCTTTACCAAAAGTCTGGTCTAGGGGATGGTTAGAGATTCCAATAAAATTGAATTTAAAAATCAGGAGGTTTCGACGCTAGAGGAGCTCGTACACTCAAGGGCATGTCTTCTCTATCTAGGGAATGCTTGGGAGGCTTGGTCGATGCATTTCCTTCCAGTTTGGTTATCCCTTGACGCACGGCAAATGCTTGACTGCGCAATGTTAACCCCTGGAAAGTGCAACCGGGAGAAGTGGGCATGTCAACATTGCTGCAGGATGCATGGCCTTCTACACCGAACCTCACGATTAAGCAGATTTTCCGAGTGCGGAGGTCAGTCGCTCATAACTTGAGACGTGCGTTAAAGGCAATGTGCCAGGTGAAATCCTCATGTTAAAAGACATGCTACCCCAGTGGGGCAACATGTCAACAAACTGTAATCGTTCGAGCAGTGTACCATCTCAAGAGATGAACATGGTCTGCAAAATATCAACGCGCTGCGTCCATCCTTACTAAAAATAAATAATAATAAATCACATAAAGATATTAATATTTTATTAGAACAGCTGTCACATAAAATATAACGACATTAAGCCTGATGTTGTTTACGGCACGGTGGGAATCATTGTTCTTTCAATCGCGCTCATTATTTCGTCTCAAGGAAAAGCAATTACAAACGAGTCTGCGTGGAGACAATGGCCTTCTTGTTCCTTCCCATTCGCGTTACGGATTCGTCGAAGGACCAGCTCGTGCTGAATAGGAATGGCCTTCCGACGACGGCCGAGAATCGTCAATAGGATCGTCCTTTCCTGTGTGAACCACGCAGAATCGTGGTTCCAATTCAAAGAAGGCAAAGAAAAAATGTATATAAAAAATTGAACCGCGTGAAATCTTTACTATAAGATCCCGTTATCCATTGTGACGATAGTGGCATCTGGGGGATTAGGAACTGGGCTAGTGTGGCACAAAGGCGTGAATCAGCCCCCGGGGGTGGGATGTAGTCCTGACCACCCCTATCGAATTGCGTCATCGTGTCGACAAAATGGGGTTTAGTCACTCAACACACAGATACCCACTCCCTTCGTTATCATCCCCCTCGGGGGGAGAAAAACCCGGGTAAATAGTGGACTGTTTGAAACTTGGAAAAATGAGATAATATTGACTCATCCGGGGAGAGGAGTAGAAATTAAAAGCCCCCACGCTTTCATTATCCTCCTGGGGACCCGACAAAGCCATCTCATGCATTCCACTGAAATAGACTAAATGTTATTATCTCCCCTTTTACAAATATGTCTCTTTCATTTTTATAACATTTTTATTAATAGTTGAAATGATTTGAATGAGTTTTTTTTTTTAAACAAAGAGAGCTATGTAAAGGTGTCAATCATTTAGTTCGAGCTATTTGTCTTTCTTCTCACCAATTTATCAACGAAGCTGAAATTACACGAAACGGCTGCGATAAGTGAAGGCGTCGTTAAGAAAATGGGATCTGAAGGCTGGAAGAAGGACGTCATCCCGTAGGAGGAGAATGTGAAACTCCTTCCACCTGTGGAGCGGAGCCGAGTTCCGAGGAGCCTCGAATAGCACTTCGCTCATTAAAAGACCTTCGCCCTTTTAAAACACTTGAGGGGCTTAACCGTTTCTCCTTTTACACCTACCAAAGAGCTTGGCTGAAATTGGCTGATACGGGCGAAAGCGGGGGAGAACCCTTCAAAACAATTTCTAGAGCAAAGCTTTCTTTCCCCCCAAATTTAATTCGCCACTTTTTAATTATCTTTCTCAGCTTTTTATTTTACGAGTAGTTAATAAATTAGGGTAAATTTTCAGAAATAATAAACTTATGCTTTATTCAACATCTTCAACTATTTATAAATATAGAATGTGTTTTTGGCAGCATTGTTGTTTAAAAAATTTAGAAGTTTACTTAAGTTAATTGTAGTTTAATAAGTTTATTTTCTGAGTTGCCTGGTTTGACTTGGTATTTATAAAAAAAATGAACACTCCAAGATATTATTTAGCTGAAGATCGCAACATGCTTTATGTGGATCAATAAATCATTCATAAATTTATTATTTTGGATTTTTTTTTAAATTTTATATTAACTAGAGCGTTCTTTATAGTAGACTATACAATTAAAAAAGTAAGTTTCATACAATTATTTGTTTGTTAAATTGGCGTTCGATTGAAAGAATAAATTTTTTTTACACTATTCAGTTTACAATTGAGGCGGGATTACATACGGAGAAAATAAAAATATTTTAATTATTATTTAATTTTTTAAGATCAATTTAGAAACATCAAAAATAAGCGGAATTAAGTTAAAGACAAAATGGTCTCATTATTTAAAGATTAGCATAGATAAGGAGAGAAAAAGGGAGGGAAGGTGGAAATGAGAGGGAGAGGAAGAGATAGACAGAAAGGAAGAGAGAGAGAGAGAGAGAGAGAGAGAGAGAGAGAGAGAGAGATCCAGACTAGAGAAAATGAGCGGAATTAAGTTAAAGACAAAATGGTCTCATTATTTAAAGATTAGCATAGATAAGGAAAGAAAAAGGGAGGGAAGGTGGAAATGAGAGGGAGAAGAAGAGATAGACAGAAAGGAAGAGAGAGAGAGAGAGAGAGATCCAGACTAGAGAAAATGAGCGAGTTAAGTGAAATAAATAAATACAGATTAGCTAGATAGATAGATAGATAAACAGAGAAAGAGAGACACTAGAGAAAAGGAGCGAGTGGAAGTAAAAGCAAAATAGATAGATAGAGAAAGAAAGAGAGAGAGAGAGAGAGAGAGAGAGAGAGAGAGAGAAAGACAAATAGAAGGAGAGAGATACTAGAGAAAATGGGCGAGTGGAAGTAAAAGCAAAATAGATAGATAGATAGATAGATAGATAGATAGAGAGAGAGAGAGAGAGAGAGAGAAAGTGAGAAAGAGTTATTGAGTTGATTGAAAAAGGAGTGTGAGTGAGAGGTAGTGATCGACTAATTAAAGAGAGAGAGAGAGTGAAATAGGGACAAAGTTGTTGTTGGATTGAGGGAGAAAGTAATGAGTCCGTAGGCACCTGATTGATAGAACAAGAAACGCGAAAGTGAATGACACAGCGAGTGATTGATTGATCAAATCATCTAAACAGTGAGTCAAAAATTAAAGAAATGCATATAAAAGATATTTTCGAAAGAATGATAAAGTGAGCGAAACTTAATAAAACATCGATAAAACGAAAATAAAGAAACAGAGAGTAAGGGAAAAAACGATGACGATCAAGAAAAAACAAGAGGATTAAAAGAGAATGAGAGAGCATTAATAAGATTTTCAACAAATATCAAGACGAAATTTTATAATGATAATAACATTTGAGTAAGCTGATGTGTACATTTGAAATTCCGACATGATCGTTAAAGTAAGCATTCTGCGTAGGTCCTCAGACGCAGTATCCGAAGTAACTCACCTGGTGCAATCAACCTGAACCCAATCCTTGAATCTAAAGTGAAAAAAAAACCGCCTGTTCTATTACATAATCGCCAGGGCAGGCGTTTATTAAGACCACCCTAATGAGGTCCAACCGCTGTTGGATTGTAACTTGTAATTACCGTGCTCTCGCAACCGTGCTACGCCAACAGTCTACAATGTTTCCGATGTGGAAAGGCGCGTTTTTCAACTTGGCTTGTTCGTTGTTGATCATCAAATCTCACCAAGAAAGAGATTCGTATCGAAGTGACTTGAATCAAACCGGGAAAATTTGACCCGTTTTGGCAGTTTTCCTTTTCTATATCGACGAGGATGGCGTTACGGAGCGCGATGCCAGGTGTCGTCACGGCCGGTTGGACATCATTCAGGTTTCCAGCTGCCTTCCTTTGTTCCTATGACCGCGGAAACCCAATACAGTACCTTTTAACTATACCCTTTTTCTGTAGATATTTTTTTTTTTTTCATTCGGATCGAGTTGTATGGACCGAACCGGAACGCAAACCGCTCAACCCTTCTGCCCGGTAGTTGAAGGACCTCCGTAGTAAAGTCGTCGAACGACCTTTCGACCGTTTCCCAAAGGGATTCCTTCGTATGAAACTCAATTCGACTGGGATTCATTTTTGTAATTGAATCTTCCTTCTTTTAAATGTTACCAATGTGTAACACCAATTTTTAAAATTGCTTCGAATTAAATCAATCGAATTAACATGAGCATGATTGTTGGTGTTGATGACGTCCAGTTAAAGTTTCATTTCTTACAAGAAATTATATAAAAAAATTGATTAATTGAAAGAAATAATTCAGTCTTTCGGACCACTTAATGTAATGGATTCCGTTAAATTTAAAATTGCAATCTTGGGAAGCGTAAAATTACTCGAATAAAATTAAACGCTTGATATTACAGATTTACAATACATACTAACAATTTTTATCTACAGGGGAAAAAGAGAGAAAGAGAAAGAGACAAAGAAAGAAAGAGAGAGACAGAGAGAGAGAAGGCAAAAAAATAAAAGGAGTAAAGAGTGAGAGAGTAAGAGGTTGCGGAACGACAAAAAATGAATAAGGGAGAAAGAGTGAGAGAGTGAGAGAAGAAAAAATAGTGAGGAAGTATGTGAATAGAGTAGGATTTTGAGAGGTATGTATATGTAAATATATACAGTTAGACAGATAGAGAGAGAAAGAGAGAGAGAGAGAGGGAGAGAGATAGAGAGATAGAGAGATAGATAGATAGATAGATAGATAGATAGATAGATAGAGAGAGAGAGAGAGAGTGAGAGAGAGAGAGAATGCGAGAAAGGGAGAGAGCGAGAGAAATAAAAATTGAAGAAAACACAAAAAGAAAAACTAGTAAGTAAGAAAGTCAAAATTGTGAAGCGTTGGTGAGAAAGATTGAGAGAATGGAAACCGGAGTAAACGTGTAAGTGAATGAGAAGGAACGAGTGGGAGTGAGAGGAAGAGATAAAGTAAAATATAGAATGAAAAATGAGAAAGTGAGAGAATTTTTTAAAAAATTTATGAATTTACTGAGTGAGTGAGTGAGCGAGTGTGCGTGTCTGGAGGGGAGGAGAGAGAAAGAGAGAGAGAGAGAGAGTGAGTGAGAAGGAGAAAGAAAGAGGGAGAGATTTTTTCACACAAAAATGCTTTTCTGCTTGCTGTATTTCTCGTAAGTCGAATGCAAAAAGTAAAATTAAACGTGATTTTTATCGTAATTAATGAACCTAGTTTAACTAAACTTTTTGTGTTATATCTTATCCCATCTAAGCCATCTATAATTCTTATTCTTAAAAATATGAGACACACTGTACTTACAGATTCCTGACAAGAATTTACTCACCTGAAACAGAATAAAAAATTTTAATATACCTAGTTTAAACAAGAGATTTTTTGTTGAAACTTTGTGTCTAGTATTTATACAAGCCCTCATGAATAAAAAGTGACGTATTTTATTTTGAGCTTTGGTCATAATGTTTAAGGGTTTAGTGTTGTCCCGGAAATATAAAAAAAAGGGGGTAAATTCTTGTAGAACACCAGCGCCGAGGGTACTTAAAGCCATGGCCTGGACTCAAGACACCAGAGATGCTACGATGATACCCGTGGACCGGTTTTTATCAACATGCGCCTAGAGATGCAACCCTTTCTGTTGTATAATTAAAACGAGCGGGTTCGAATCGCTTTGAATGCGGAGAAAAAAATACGAAAACCAGAACGCGACGGTGTTCAAATCTCTCCGGATAAATTGCGGATTGTCGCTGAATTGAACAAGGATTGTGATCCAAATCGACATTCATCAAACCAATCAACCAAATCACAATTATATTTAAAAAAAAACAGAACCTCGAAATATCAATATTGCACAAATAAACATACCATAAAATTGTTAATTTGTTCGTTTTGTTCTTGACCAATTGGAGGTTAGTTAATTTTATTGAAGCCAAAACAAGAGAATATCAATTACGTAGTTTGACAGGAAGGAAAGGAGAAAAACGTTGAATGTATATCGATTTAACGCAGGTGCACCCAGCTTAAAAAAAATCCATGTTAACATGACAATTACGCCCTGTTGATGTAACATATCTCTTTCGTCATCCGACACTTCACACGGTCAATTTTGGTTTTGCTCCTCCTACCACGGAGTGTGCAGAAAAAATTGGCAAATCGAAACGTACAAGGTTCTTTTAATTTCTATTGCGTTTTCCCGTGGGGATATTACAAAATTATCGCTATCGATGTGTGACAACGTTTAGAAAAACTGCTTTCGAAGTATTGTGAGGAGCGGTCAAGAATGAGCTTAGAAAAACAACCGTTTCGTTTTTTGCCGACGTTTCGACCTTTATTCGGGCCATCTTCAGGGCATAAAGTGTGGTGATATTCCTGTGGTATCATATTGTCTTGTACTTTTTTTTTTTTCAAAACACTTTCATACAAAACCAATATGACCACATTTTATGCGCCTGAAGACGTCTTGGATAAAGGTCGAAACGTCAGGGGGGAAAATGAAAAAAATTGTTTTTCTATTCTACCTCATTCTTGACTGCTCCTTACGAGTTCAACAAATGATGAAACAATATGTCTATGAAAAAAATTTTAATTTTGGGCAACGACGATTAAATAATGCAACAGAGTTTTCAAAATTTGGAGGTTTTGAGCTAAATTTCGCTTGTACTCGACGGATTTTAATTTTGATAGGTTTTTGTTTGAAAACAAATTTGGAGAGCATACACCTTCTGAATGCGCATCAGATTTTACTGTATTTCAGCTCAGTTCAAAGTGAGGCCAAAAAGTTTCCATTTCTAAAGATCTGTACGATACAGCAACTAATTTTTTCGTTGATTGATTTTACTTGGTAAACTACGCATGTGTAACTATAGGTTTCGAAAAATGGTGTTTAGTAAATTTTTGGAGACCGTCTAAAATTTAAAAAACAATTACATTTTTGTACGTAAAAAAATATTTACTATGCTTCAACATTTTAAAGTAATTTAATCGTTCAAAGCGAGATCAAATTTGAATAACTGTACTATGAGTTCTTTCTCTTATGAAAAACTTTTTTTAAATCAATGTTTTTGGTTAAAATTCAGGATTTTAGTGATGCACGTGGCTCAGATTGGACTAGCACTGTTTGAAATCTGTCAACCGTTTTGTCAGATCGATATTTCGTAAAAAAAATTAAAGTAAGAGTTATTTGATTTTAATTATACACTATGTGTTAATTTATTCGGTCGTTTTGGTGTTATCTTTGGATTTAACTCTTCTATGATAGGACGAGACCTATGAAATGATAATCTCAATTTTTGGATCTTTTGAGCTACTAGCTTCTACTGGATGGATTTAAAATTTGATATTTCCTTTTCAAAAGAGCCTGCGCGATTTTAGATTATTCTAACAAAAGTTTCAGAGTTAGTTGAAAGACAGATTAATTTTTTCCATTTTCTGTACTTCTAACGCTTTCAGTAGGAGCGATTTTCTGATAGACCTCGAATTGTTCCCAATTTTTCCCATTTTAGGTAATGACAGGAATTAATTTTCACATATGGTTTTGATATTTACACTATTTCATTTGGAACTTATTGATGCAATCGAAACTATGATTACCAACTTTAAAAAAAATTCAATTTGAATTTGTCATTTGAAATTGCAAAATAATTGCATTTCTCCAAATCATGATCTATTCAAATCTCAGCATCTCATGGGGCCAGTTTCATTTTATGTCAAAAGGTTGTACAGTAATATTGAAAAATTTTAAAAATGCAATTTTTTGGCCGGGAAATTGGTCGAAATCTGCTTAATCAAATCTGACGTTAGTTTAGGAAAATAAATTTGAAGGTTTGAGTAAAAATATGTTTTAAATAGTAAAGCAAATCGTTGTAAACACAACAAAAAATAGTAAATTATGTTGTTCGCTAAAAACAAAGTAAAAGGTATGAAATAGCAAAAAATCAAATCAGATAAAACAAATAATGATTGTATTATAAATCAAGTTCGACTTTCTCGCAACCATGCATCTAATTTACAAAAAAGCGTAAAAAGAATAATACCTAGATAAATGATAAGAATTACAAAAAAAGGTAGCTCTTTGCCAGGTGTTTCACTTAATGCTAAGAATTGTTGGAGTACAAAATAGCTAGCTGTTCATGGTTAAGTTCAAGTAGATGGTTTATTTTAGATTTAAAAGCTACCAATCAAAAAGTGCAGTTAGCACCAAGAAGAAACACGTGTTTCTTATTTTTAGACGTAAACTTTAGGGGGTGTCTTTCTCGAGTTAAAACTCACCCCCATCTCGGCCGGCCGTTTTCTTCGAGTGATTTAAAGCCGCGAGGAAGAGAATTAAGGCTTAATTTCTACCGTTTACAATCTGCTGCATAAATCAGCTTAGGTAGGTGATCTCGGGGCGTTAATCTCGGCCTTGGGCACTTATCAAACCGTTGCCTTCTCGCTTTTTCTCCCACTTCCCGCCTTGTTTTCTTTTTGCTCTGCTCTCAACGGTACATTTCCTGATAACGAATGGATTAGACGTGCATTTCGGATTACATGGGCGAAAGTGACACATTCCATCATCAGGGGCAAAACGCTCGAAGGATTTCTCATGAGCTTTCATAATCGTAATCTGATTATTTCAAGGCACGTGCATCTTTGAAGGGCGATTACAAGATTTTTTTTTTTTGGACAGCCTGTTCGTCATTTCAAAGATTTTCATAATAGGGGTATCCACCATGTTTGTAAATTAACTTGTGTTAACTCAAATAGAGAAATGTTCAATAAGATTGTTAACGCTTTCTTATTTTCTTAAAATGTTAAACGTGAATTTTTTCGCAATGCCGCGCGTGGCGATTGGAGGAACTAAAACTAGATCTACAACAGTCTTGTCGTTGTTTCTTTTGGCTTCCGTTTGTGTTAAATTGTAATATGCCAGAAATTAATTAAAAAAAGGGAAATTAATCAACACTTTCATTCAAAATGCATATGCACTCGAAAGTACTAACAAATTCGCTTCCATTCGTGCGACATACCTAACCTGTAACCAAAGGTCTAACAGCCTACAACTTTATACTATAGCGGATGAATCTATTTTGAAGAAGAAAGAGTACAAGGGCAGGTCAGAAATTAACAAAAAAAAATATTCGTCTGATTTAATTAATGCCCATTGAACAATAAAAATATACATGAACAAAAAACAGCTGTTCAATGGCTGCCATGTTGGTAACCTAACGGATGGCAACGTAACTACATTTTCGGCCTAACTTCTAACATTGGCCCTGGCCTGTTAGATCTAGAGAATTCAACTAACCGATTAATAAAAGTTACGTCATCATTTTTCTCGATCTAATAGGCCCTAACAGAGTTGACAGGGTTGACACAAAGATGGTGTATACCCTATTGTTTATACTAGGCCTGTGAGAACAGATCAAAATTAATAATGAATTGAACTGCTGAATGATTTATAGATTCTTTAGTGCTTTTTTTATGTTAAGTTTTTGAATTTTTAATATAGGAAATATCAAGGTTATAAAAAGTTGCTGATATTCCACGAAAGCGTTGACTGTTTAAAATGCTTTCTTTTCGGGTCAATGAAAACCTATTAGTATTCAATTGACAGAAATTTTGTATTTGAATTGATTATTTAATTATTAACCATAAAATGGCTTGGTGCTGAGGATTTAAACAATTTTCCTGTACAGCTTGGAATGTGAAAAGTGGGTTAATTGCAAACCATGATGAGTACTGGTGAAAGAAATCTAAGGGCAATCACAGCCATGGTGATGGTGGTAGATGAAAAAAAAGTAAGTAAGAAAAGTATGTTCTTCACGTTTTTGAACCTTCACTATTAGCTTCAGCTTAATGTTTATCCAAGGGGTAAATTAATTAGCATTTGTCTAAGCTGCAGGAAGCCTTACCTCGTTCCTTATGCCCATTGGCCAAACAGCGTCGAAGATTATTTCGTCGTGAGGTTAGTATTAAATGTAACAGTATTTGTTGATAGTTAATTTACAGAAAGCATTGTAAACATTATGGTTAAAATTTCATTGCAAATTTTTTACATGAGAGGTAATTCAAATGTTATTCAATGACTAACCCCATGGCAAAATGTCGCTCTGGTTCTTCGTATGGTTTGAAAGAAAACACAAAAGAATTCGAACTATTTTAAGGTCATCATCAGGGGAAAACTATGAAGATAATTGAATTTGATTTTTCATACAGACCTTATCGAGAACCATCTTTTTTGGGAGTCATAAAGTAGCCGATATGTCTATCATTTTAAACTCAGTCTGGATTTAAGAAAAGTTCGTACTAAGACATATATTTTCCATTTGATCAAACCTTTGATTTAAGAAAAAAATGGAAACTTCTTTGGTTGTCAGGCGATAACTGCATTTTCTTAACCTATCTACGATATATCTACGATTTTGCAGTAGGCCGAGAAGGAACCCAAACGATTTGGCACTTATAACCTGGCTGGTACGGAAAACTAATGGGTATGACTTACAACTGTGGTAATGACCAGTAGGTCCGCTTTTGGCCAAAAATGGGATAATTGCTATTTGAAAGCAGTCCAGCACTATAGATAGATGGGACAGTACGGAAGGATAGGATATTTGGGTCATGAAAATGGCTAAAAACATTAAATTTAGGCAAGGAGCTTTGGGTGTTTTAATCTGTTTTGAAATTGATGGTTTAATCTTGTAAAACAGAAATAAGTACCGGAGTGGGCCTTTCACATGTGGACCTGAACCAGGTACTTGAAGTGATTAAGTCAATTATGGTGAAGATTCCCAGTTTGAACCTCAGCCTAATCTTTGCAACCCTCTTCTTTTTTTACGTATCATTAGCTAGCTTTTAATTTGATTGGAGAGCCTGCTTAATGGTTCTTTTCTGCAGGAAACTGCTGGAGGTTTCCCTGCTGTAAATTCAGTCATTAACGTAGTATGTCAATAATTGGCAAAACGTGCACATTGTTTTCTTATGCCAGTACTATTCGGTACGGCCTTCTTAGCGTACAGTGACCAGTTTCATTCCTGTTGTCTTATCTTAACATGAATCTCTTCTTGGGTGTTGATTTTGTGCGTAAGACACTGCTTGAGCTTTTCCTCGTCAATAAGCAGAAACCTGACAGACCTTCGCGGTAGTTCAGATTACGTTCTTTAGCCGTACTTGGGCATGATCAGCTCAATTCTTCGTTTCCAATAATGCTACATTGATAGGAGACAGGTTCCAGTTAGAAGATAGATATCTGTTAGCCTCTACTAGGAATCTTTTTTCGTGTCTCATACCTGAGGATGTAAGCCAACGAGTATCTTTTATGTGTCCCATTTTTTGGTAAATTGCTGCTATGCCAGTGGAAGGTTCGGAGCCAGAACTAGTCATACTGGTCCCACCCTTGAACAGTGTGTACTGAGTACCCATGAATCTAGGCAAGAATGAGGACAATGCTGTTATTGACTCCTGAAGAGAATTCCATGCATCACTAGACACATTTTGACTTTACTTTACATAACTCCTGATTTTCAGAGAATATAGTTTGATGATATGACCTCTTGTGGTCGTCTTGAGGTAAGAAGTTTGAACAGGGTCGGGTATTAAGCAGGTCATGCAGCCGTCACCAAGACGGAATCCTATTAGCAGTTATACAAAAAGTTATAACAATACGAGCAGCATCCTATGAGCTTGTTTAGTTATTAAAATGGTTCTAAATGATAAATTGTAGTGAGTTAAAAGAGTTGCGACTGAGAAAAGGCTATTTTTGTTAATGTTCCATTTCCCTCTGCAAAGATGAGATTTGACAACCCATTCACAGTCGGACAAGGAAGGAAAATTGGGAAAGCCGCAGGTGTTTTCCAATTCTATCGGAAAGGCCGTTCCCTCTCGCAAGTTTTAAAACGCCTTTTACTAAACCGTCCCCCCCCCGAAATCGCCTTATTTCGGCCGTAAACCGGGCCAAATGGGCCGGAAGCAGTTCTCCGTCCGGAAGTCAATAACGGGAGTGGCCGCCCCGGAGGGAAAACCTCCTTAATTGAATAAAACGGACGTGGAAAAAGATAAGCCCGAGATGAATGATTTCACCGAGGCCGCGAGTGACAAATGACCGGCACCGGAACGTGAGGGAATCAACGCACGCCAGCGATGTCGGACAAAGCGGACCCTCGTGAGAAAACCGGCTTTAAGCTCTTTGAGCTTCATAGATACACAATCTCCCTTTTCTTCTCTTATTTTCGTTATCTCCTTTTTTTCATCCTTGCCGAAACTTGCTTTGAAACTCAAACACATGAAAAAAATTTCAAGTCCCTTAGTTAAAACGACGTGAGAAGAATCGCCGATTACAAATTCTACAAATAATCCAAAAGTCCTTCCCTTAAGATAACGGTTCAAATCAAAACCTAAATTTTAAAACCTTAATAAGTGCATTAAGTCTTTGGGAAAGTTAAAATCTACCTACGGGTTTTATCTTTCGCTTCATTCGAAAGTTTTTCTCAAAGGGGTAGCGACCGTCTTTCCGACGGGCAGTTGGTTTGTTTTCCTACACTTTTGTTTAACACACTTCTATTCGGTGGATTTTAATTTTGATTGGCGTTATTTTTTCCAAGAATTAAGATTTAATTTTGAAGTTAGTCTTCCATTATATAACAATTCTCTTAAACAACGATTATTGAATTTTTAGTTTTACTACACTTTTTTGTTCTTTAATGCACAATATGAAGCTTATAATATGGAGATTTTCGCAAAAGAATAAAAAAGTAAGAGGGAGGTTTAAAACGAGAATTCTAAGATTATTCTGAGATCGTGAGATGCTCTCTGGTATGAAGTAGGTTTCAGTAAAACATTTTCTTGCGGGCCAACGTTTCGAACTTTATTGAGATCGTCTTCAGTGCCTGGGATTAATAAACATTGTTGAAATTTTACTAATACATGTTGGAGGTGAAAAAATTAATTTATACAGCTCTAGAAAAATTTATATTAAAAAATGCATTTATACAATCATTAATGATCATCAATATTTCACTGACACGACAGCAAGAATGGCACATCTACACGGAAAACAAACACTTTGAATGTGTACAAATATCTTGATTGAATCTCAACTTTTGTAGCGTTGTATAAATTCATTGTTTTTTAAACTGAAATGTTCTACCATTGTATAAATTTATTATTTTTTAAAGTACACCTTATCTAGCATTGTATAAATTAATTTTTTTGTCTAAACTTCTGTAGCATTGTATAAATTCATTGCTTTTTTATCTAAAATTTTCTAGCTTTGTATAAATTCATTTCTTTAATCTACAATTTTCTTGCATTGTATAAATTCATTTATTTATCTAAAATTTTCTAGCATTGTATAAATTATTTTTTAATATACAATTTTCTATGTATAAATTCATTCTTTTTTAAGCTAAAATTTTCTAGCATTGTATAAATTCATTTTTTT
>CM077112.1:12054856-12069306 GCA_039619505.1 Cimex hemipterus
CTCTTTTTATTTCCACCAAAAAGAAGAAGACCGAATAAGAAACCCATAAATAAATTTCCAAAGCTAAATAACGAAAGGTAGTTTATATTGTTATCTTAATAACCCAAATATTAACGACGAGATACTTGACATATCAACGAGCAAATTTAGTTAAGATTGTACCAAATATTACAAAGGTTCAGCCATTCAAACGTGTTAACATTCAGCAGGTGGGGCCTTCCATGTGGCACAGGGCCTCCGATAATGATCTTGCAAGAAAAACACGCTCGTCAGGTTCATAACTCTCCAGGAAACGGTCGTTTGTAACTGTAGGGACAGACAATTTTCGTACATGTTTGGAGGTATAATGGTTAATATTATCTTTTAAAAACTGAATACTTAACGACACTTAATGACTTTGAGCGTTCTTAACGAATATCTGGAATTGTTTCATGTAATTTACGGCATTCTTTGTTTAGACTCGCATCCGCGGTAGCTACTGAGGTTTTTTTTTTCGATTTGTAATGTTTCAAGCTTCAAAGTATTTCTTTTCTCAACCAGATTGTTCTCTAGCCACTTATCTAGGTGATCTTTTATTTAGAGAGAGTTTAGAGAGAAGAGGTAGTATCTGTCCAATACCGTCTGAAAATGTCTGAGGTGCAAATCATGCCGCATAAGAATTAATAGAAATAAATGTTATCAGATGACTTTTAAATTAAAAATTGCCAGTTCTGTTACTTTCAATATGTCACCCGGATCCGTGATGATCAAAACCCCAATTTGCCAGCAAGCCAACAGGGTCTGGCCAAATGGGGTTTGGCCAAATGACAAAAAATAGTAGAAGCAAACTGACAATTTAGAGCGAATAACCTCCGAAACCTGGAAAAACATAACAAACTAATGTAAATCCACGGTAGAGTATAAAAGGATTTTCGGGTGATGAACAACTCTGCAAGACCAAATTTTAGGCCCAGTACCTACAATTTCAGACATAACCAAAAAGATAAATGGACTAATTCTACAGATAACAGGGATAGTCACCTCATGATGACCTTCGTCCAAGACAGAAAAATTGCTTCATTTCAACAGAGTAAAACTGAAGACGTGATATACATATAAACTGATTTACAGGGTGTATCTACTTCTATAGCCCACTCGATTTATCTGGAAATTGGCTATTAACTAGAGCAATGTTCTCGATGGTTTTACGTTCTAAGCTGCATGTGGTAAGAAAACAGTAAAGAGCAGTGGCGGTTTTGACCCATTTCAAGCTGTTGAGTTTTCGAATTAAATTTCAAAATTTGACCTGAGTTCTTGTCCGTTGAAAAATGGATATCAGCTGCCGGAGGCGGTGAGCCGTGAATGACTGATAACCGGCAGCAGAGGACATAGCCCGGTTGTGCCGTATCGCGATGGGACCGGAGAAAAACTCATCTCGGAATCTCAACTTTTCTTTTTCAACCCTCCCCCGGCTTTTATCTACCCCTTTGTCCTCCGCATAAGCCGCTCGGGGAAAAAGGGCTAGTTAATATTTTCGAAGGCCGGTCGTTACGGCTCGCCTAGGAAAAAAAAAAGGCGGAAAAAAAGGCAAAACCGTCCGAACTCTTGTAAAATAATTCCCCCCGTGCGGAAGCCGGATTCCCTTTCGAACCGGGCGGATTTATGTCTGTATAAAGACCAAAGGGGTTTCGAGACAATCAGATCCTTCGAGCATCCGATAAAAGGGGGAAGAAACAGAAAAAGAGCGAGAACAATCGCCCCCGGAAGGGTTACACAAGCGAAACAAAGAAGATCGCAGACACCTGTAACATAAAAGGGAAAAAGAACCTGGCCAACAGTGTGATTGTGCATCAGCCTAAACGACCAAGTTCAATACAGTTAAAAGACTTTTTCATGTGTTATAACAAAGTGGACAATTTACGACTAAGAAAAACCACTTTTTCTTTCAAACGGAACATAATACACTCAAAAGCTGTTTCCAGGGTAAAATTGGACATTTTGAATCATAAATACAAGATAATTCAACCCTCCAAGGTATGTCATTGAAAAACACTTTTTTTATGATTATCAATGATTACACTGTGAAGGACAAAAACGCGATGCCATCATCAAGAAATAAGTACAACCAAAAGTAGTCTTCACAATGTTCTTAATCGACACACGTATTTCTTTCCTTTTGTTTTTCTCAATTTTAATTTTTTTTATCATGAGGTAATCCTGTATTATTCTGATTGTTCCTGGATATTTTAGGCTAAGTAGTTTTGGTCTTCTTATTCCCGTGTTTTTCCATTGCATTGTATTTTTCTTTCTTTTTTTTATTTATGCGATGTCAGTTAATGTATCTTTGTTAAAAAATGCAAGTCTGGTTTCTCTTGGTTATAACCAAGCCATACTCAGTAGAAATTGAAAACCGCAATTTTTACCACAAGTGCAGCCACTGATTGAATGAAACTAGCAATAACATCTTCTTTATAGAAGTCTATAGGCTTTCTAATTTTTCTGATTCAACAACTTTCTATTTTTGTAGTTTTTCACGTCTGGGGCGATCTCGTTTTGTTTACCGTCTCCTTTTATGGATTGGTCTTGTTTTACAACAATAAGGAAAATCAGTTTATCGAATAAGGCCAGGCTGTTGTGTTTTTTTAAAATTCGTATTTGAGGAAAGCAGCAGGTGAAGAGAAGAAATGTACATGAAAAAAAGTCCACGACTTCAGAAATGCAAAGAATATTTTCAATTAATCCAGGTTTGGGTTGAGATAAAAAAAGTCAATGTCACAAGCGGGATTCGAACCCACGACTTTCGCCTAGATACGCCGCTGCTCTACCACTTGAGCTATCGGGAATTCGATCCACTCGGACACTAACTTCTCATCTCAACCCCACCATCTGAATATATTCCCTCCTTTTCGCCATTTTTCAAATGTCTTACAATCTATTCCATTCTGAGCGACAACGGAAATCGCCACGGATACCTTTCGTGAAAATATACTTCAGTTTATTTATTTAATCCGTTACAGTTCGTGGTCCAATTGAACAATTAATTTTTCTTAATAATTAATCATTCCTACAGGTATTGGTTGAGATAAAAATTGGCAAAAAGGAGGGAAAATTCAGAAGGTGGAGTCGAGATGGGAAGTTAGTGCTAGGGTAGAGCAGCGACGTATTTAGCCGAAAGTCGTGAGTTCGAATCCCACTCGTGAGACTGATTTTTCATACCAACCAATCCCTTCCATTAAAGTGAATTATGTGAAAAAAATTTAATTGGTTAATCTGATCAAGAACATTAATGGATTATTACTAGATTAAAATTCTACTGTTGAAAAACGTTTTATGTTCTGTATAGAATTTTTATATTAAATATTTTCCTCAGAAGTTAAATATTTTTCATTTAATATTATAGTTCTTCTTTTGAATCTTCATTACACGGGGTTTTATTACAAAATTTGCATATTTGAACCAAATTTTTTAAACATTCCAGGTTGATTGTACCGTACAAGGGTTGGCCGTTTTGGAACTTGGTGTACCATAAGAAAGTCCCCTGAATGACGATATTTTTATGGTGTTTCGCATCCGTGGAAATATGTTTGTTGAAAAACAGTTATTTTTGCAAATTTATCAAAAGTTTGTTCCTTTTTTAAAAAGAAAATTGGGTTGAATAAATAAACTTAGATTGGCGTTTCATAAGATTAAACGTAACTTCTTATATGAAATTTAATCAGGAATTCAAAAATTTTTCGAAAAAATTCATAACTTCCGACAGGATTGACAAAGAAACGCTGGATTAGTTGCATTTTTTTCTTGAGAGGTTGCAGTTTCCCCTATTTTTTTTCGGGTTTAAGCTAGACATCAATAAAAATACACATTAAATATAGTTTCAATGCAATATAACTTTTATTTGTATGTCGTATTTGATGTTTGTTTATTTACACATTATTTTTGAGTTGAGATGAAAAGAAGTTAATGACACGAGCGCGATTCGAACCCACAATCTTGGGCTAGATACGCCGCTGCTCTACCACTTGAGCTATCGTGTCTCCAATCCGCTCGGACACTAACTTCCCAACTCATCCCCAGCTTTTTCAATTTTTCATCCTTTTTGCCATTTTTCAAATAAATGGCAACGGAGAGCTATAATGAAGTGTACTTCATTTTATTAATTAAATTCCCTAATTTAGTGGTCCGTTTGACCAATTGGTAGAGAAGCGGCGTATTGAGTCGAAGATCGCGAGTTCGAATCCCGCTCGTGACATTAACTTTTTTCATCTCAATTAAAAACTTTAATTAATTGTAATGTATCAATTCGTCAAACGGACCACTAAATTATTGAATTTACATATTATGTTGTAATAAACCAATTTTATCGGTATACTTTAACTGGCTATAACAGAGTACTAACAAATAACTGTAATTTTGTATCTGGAACTAAATTATGCTTTCCAAAATGAAGTACACTGTACATGCACCTTCAGGTGACAACAGTTGAAGGTTCTGCTAACTGAAATTAATCGAAAAATGGCATATAAGCGTCAAATACTCTCAAGCTCCTGTGCTCTCAGAAGTCTTGACCTAAACCTTTTTGTTTTTCATTTTCCTTCCTCTTTGCCAAACAATACCTTAAATGAAAAGAGTATATTTGTTCAAACGGACCACCAAACCTAATAAATTGTAAATATAATTCAAATAGATCTATATTCTGATAATAGGCTAATAAGAAGTTATTACCAAACTTTGATAGAAACATTGAATTATCGTCGGTCTTGGAAATTGACCTTAGAACTATGCCAATAATGGTTTAACAGGGAGAGAGTCAGTTTATGTGATCACCGCGAGTTTCCGAGTTTGAAGATATTCCGGATTGTACCAATTATATTTGATGTATAAATTTGACACCCACAACCATTCGGCTTTAAAGAAGCCCAATAATTAAAGTTTTGTACCTGCCGGCTGATTAAATAAAGAAACGGTGGAAATAGTGGGAGGGCTTAGGTATCGGGGGATAAACCTTGGAAGGGCCCTTCAATGGGCGACCCGCATTAGCATAGGAATGCGGGTTTCCCATGCCCTTTGGCCCTAGTAGATCCCTTATCACAACAGACAATTATGAACCGCTTTTTTTTCTCTCTCTCTCTCGTCAATATTGAATTATACGTCTGTTATGTTAATTGATCTTAGAGGAAGAAGTCTGTTACGGATGAAACTGTAAATCTGTAACAAATACAATATATAAGGTTTTTTTGAGGCGGTAATTAATGTCTAGGAGGTGTTTAAGAAGCGTCCGAAATCGATGGAAAAAGGGGGATCCTGTGGACAGGAGGAAAAGAAACTGCCCCGGGCCTCCATTAAAAAGCCCTCTTTGTTCCTCGCTTTCCACTTACGAAATCCACTTCTCACCCCTCGCCACTACATAATGAAGCCAGTCACTTATTTTCTTGAATATATTTACTGAGAACCAGCGAATTTATTTTTCAAATCAATATGTCTTTAAAAATCTATATTGACCTTATACAAACTTTAAGAATAGAAAATTTGAATATTGGAGGAGTAATTTTTAGAAATATTTAATATCGCTCTTTAATATTACAATTTTGACTAGGGTCCTTCCATTAAAAGCCCTGTTTGTTCCTAGTTTTACCTTTCTTCTCTCTTACAAACCCTATTTCACACGCTTCGCCACGAAATTTTGAAATTTGTGCGATAAAAGGTCTGCTCGGCTCTTCCTTCATTTTATGAAATCTGATAAGGATTTTATAAAACAATTCTAAATTGGGCAAGAAGGCGCCTAATTGGAAATGAAAACAGTCCAATCATGAGTGCCACAAGGCAGGGTTTTAACACCTATCTTATTTATTTGCGATCTATTAGAAAACGAAAAAATGGAGAATTTAAGTGAATTAGACGATAGAAAATACCACATGACACTAGTTATTTGTTTGCGAAGGACAATACAAAAGAGCTCAACAAGAAAGTTCTGCAATTGTTCTGGTTGATGGAACTGCCTTACTAAACCAAATCCTCATGTGAATTTAAAGACGCCAGTTTTGATGGTTGCAAGTTCAATCGCCATGTACTGATATGGACATGACGTTCCCGAGTACTCATCGTCAACAAGACAGGAGGATCTGTAGCGTCCGCACCTGGCTTATTCGGCCTTCGGAAGTTTTGATTTTCAAGATGAGAGCTGACGCACTTCTGCATACGATGGAATAGTGTTACAACATTGGTCTAGAAGCGCAACAGCCACTAAGGGCCAAGGACAACCTCACTCTCCGCTTGTCCACTCCGAATGGCCCGCATTATTCGTCGGATGGTATGCCGCACGCAAAGCGCAAACAGGACGAAATACATCAGCCTGCTCTCCCGCGTACTCCCTAGATAGAGAAGGCGACTTATCTGAGTGTAGAGGCTTTCCTAGCGTAGAAACTACCGGAGCCCTCCGGGCGCGGTTATGGTTTTAATTGGAACTGCTTACCACCCCCTAGACGAGCACTGCCTACGGTCAAAAGGTGTCTTGTCGAGCTCAGCCTACAAGTCGAAGGACGCCATAGGCCTAGCCTAGGTGGTCCGATCCTTCGCGTCCCCGTGGGTACCACGCCGGTCATACGCATAACAATTCAAAGTGTACTCGAGTCAGTGAAGGCTGCACTATTCGCTCGCATTCGCTTATTCTCGCATTGGAGGAACTATTTAGCCGCGTTCTTGGCAAAAAAAGGTACACGTGGTTCTTTCATAGATTTTTTCTATGAGCGTTCACAACAGCAGAGGTTATATCGGGTTGCCTTGTTTTTGAAAACATAATAAACATTTGTTTGTATGTCTGGTTCGAACAGGGCCCTTGATTCGAACCTGGAACCTTTACCTTACAGTGGGACCTTTACGTTACCTTGTCAACGCCTAAACCGTTGCGGCCACCAACGCCCCCTCCTAGATGTGTCCAAGAATTCGATAGTCTGGTGGTCAATATATTATTTCATTACAGGCAGCAGGTCAATTATCGATTCCTACTATGTTGGCAGGTTTTTCAGACCGGAACAAGACCGTGACTATTCGGAAATGAAAACTCTTCAAGTGGGAGTGCCACAAGGCAGTGTACTAAGCCCGGTACATGTTCTATTCAGTAGCGATCTACCATAAAACGAGGAAAACTTGGAAACAACGTGGAACATGAAGCTGAATGATGAAAAATCGGTACGTGTGTTCATCACCAAACGAAAAATTCATTACATACCGCCGACCTCAATGTTTTTGAAATCCCTTATGCGAACGAATCATAGTACCTCGGCCAGACATTATATGCGCAGTTATGATGGCAAACACACATAAAAAAGGGTAAAGGGCAATAAAATTATGGAAAATATGTTCGATAAATTCTTAGGTTACCAACCTTAAGCGTTGGCTCTGGTCAGAAATGAAGTCCTCCATCTTGACTTAGTATAAAAAAAGGCACAGGAAGCTATCTTTACATCCGGAGGATTAGATTACAATAAAATGCTTAAAAATTTTATGTCAATGTAGAATTAATCTACCTGTTATACGATTACTCAAATGGGCCGAGCAGCATGATCTCCTCATGATATTGTGCATAATATTTTCAATAAAAGGACACTTGTGAAACCAGAAACGTTTGTATTTTCTATGTTGAGAGTTTTATGCAAGTCGTATCAGTGGCATATAAATTATGCAAGCTATCGTAAGGCTTATTCTTTCCGCTTTTAAAGACTGATAAAATATGTTACTTCTAATAATTAAAAGTTGCTTATATTTATGACTTTATTTAAAACCTATGTTTAAAACTTAATTTGACCAAGGATGAAAAAACTCCACATGACATTCGTATCGGATCTGTAAATGTATACAATTCCCTTATGACAGAGCACCCCATTACAGCAGATCGAAAATGAACGTCGGCCGCCCTCTTCCCAATTACGCCCGAACCGTCCGATAGTCCAATGTAGAAAGTCACGGACGTAAATTGTCAGCGGACAGCCCTCGAGGTTCGAGTCCCACCCTTGTGGGAACAACCCCGATCGAATCATCGAATCGTTGTTGATACGTTCGGATATACCGACGAGATAAGTCTGTACGTGGCAAAGAGAAACTTTCAAGTAGTACAGACACGCTTGCAAGACAAAGGTCAATGTTCCAAAGCTCATTTCGAGAAAGGTAATCGAACTAATTATAGGATTAAGTCAAGGAATTGGCATTTGAAAATATCACACACGTCTGATTATGTAAAACCCACGAGGGAAAAGTCATTTGGAATGTTTTAATTAGACTTGTCATTTCAGATAAGTCTTGCCTGTTGAAGATAATAACCAGTGAGCAAGTAATTCAATTGGACGATCAGAAAACTAAAATTTATTTTTGCGTGTAAATGTATAAAGTACATGGTTTTGAAAGCAGCTTTGGCAGGATCAACCTGGTTATGAGCTGGTCTCTTCTTACCATCTTAGCTTCCGGATCTGTCTCACATTATAAACTGAACATTTAAGTACGAATTTATAAAGTAAAACATTCCAGGGTCAACATGTAATATGATCTAACAGATGAACCTACCCTGTTAATAGAAATGATAAATGATGGAGTGAGTGTGGTGTTCAATACTTTCTAAAAAGATAGTTCCTACTCACAGTAAGTTGTCTTGCAACGACCGGATTTCGAGCCTTCTAGCTCATCATCAGGTTGTAGAAGTCCTTCAACTTGATGATGATTTAGAAGGCTCGAAATCCGGATCGTGAGTAAGAACTATCCTTTTAAAAAATGTTAAACCTACCCTGTGATTTTTCCTCACCAACCCATTCACCCAAAGCCATGTATAGAGAGTACTCGCCCCCGGCCGCACCCCTTGAACTTGAACCCCAGACCGCCATTGTTACCCGGTGCAAAATCCTTCCCGGAGAATTAGCCTTTCAAAGGAAAAGACAGATACTTGAGCAAGTAATGTGGAAAGGTTTTCCTAAATCAGCCAACCATCTCGTCATCTGAGGACACGCATGGGAGAGCAACAAACAAAATCTTCAGCTCCACATGCGGAACATCCACAACAAAGAGAAACCTTTCTATGCCCGTTATGCGATAGGTGCTTCGGCCAGCAGACCAACTTAGACCGCGGCACTTGAAGAAGCACGAAGCAGACGGGCCGATTGTCTCTGAGACTGCTCAAGAAGAAGAACTTCGAAGAAATCAAGTCTTTCATGGGAAAAATTACGGTCCTGGATCCGTACGGTGGATCTGCAGTTCAGACAATTCTGATCTGAGATCCCACTCGATCATCTAGTAAGTAAATCATCCCTATTTAGACAGTACACTATTTTTCATGGTCCGCTTGATCAATTAATATCATGCAATTAATTAAGGTTTTAAGTTGAGATAAAAAAAGATGAAAAATGGCAAAAACGAGGGAAAACACAAAAGATGGGTTGAGATAGGAAGTTAGTGCCCGATTGGGTCACGATAGCTCGAGTGGTAGAGTAGCGGAGTATCAAGCCAAAGGTCGTGGGTTCGAATCCCGCTCGTGACCCTGACTTTTTACCTCAACTTAAAACCTTAATTAATTTTTTTTAAAATAAGATTACATATTTAAAAGTCAATATGCCTGCCTTGCGACAGTTGGGCTGATGTAATAAAATGGCAAATATAGGGGGTGAAACTATGGATGTCGGTATTTTCATTTTTGATAAATCTAGGTTTTTGAAAACATATCATCCGATGATCCAGAGCCAGAGGTAGTTTTTAAAGAGCAAACGCGTTCCATCTGCATGTTACCAAAGCACCAGTGTCAAAATATTCTCGACTGAACACCACGATTTTAGTAGATACTTAGGACTGCGTTACTTTTGTTAATAAGTTTTATTAAATTTATGTTTTTATGTAAGGTATTGGTTGAAATGAAAAATGAGGGAAACTTCGAAAGGCAGGTTGAGATGTCCGAGTGGATCGACGTCATGATAGCTCAAGTGGTAGATAAGCGGCGTATTGAGCCGAAGGTCTTGGGTTCGAGTTCTTCTCTTGACACTGACTTGTTTATTTCAACCAAGACCTTACATAAAAAGGTTGATTAATTAAAAAAAGTTGTTTGGTCAATCCGACCTCGATATACAATGGATTCATTAATAATGAATGTGTAGAGATTAGTGACCGTTAATGGATACTTATTCAGATATCGTGAGATGCGGTCTGGTGTGATGTAGGTATCAGAAAAACATTTTCTTTATCGTGCCAACGTTTCGTTTGCCCAGGCCCTGAAGATGATCTCAATAAAAGATCGAAACGTTGGCACGATAAAGAAAATGTTTTTTCGATACCTACATCACACCAGACCGCATCTCACGATATCTGAATACGTATTAATAATGAAGTTTTTTATGTGAAATTTAATTTTTGTAGAACTACGTTTCAAAAGGTATATGGGTTTTGTCTAAAAATAGTGGCTTTAGTTTACCTCAATATAAAATTGAATGGAACATCTCAATGTGTTAACTGCAAATAGGTTTTCAGAACTCTTTTCATTGTTCGGTTTACTACAATCTAACCTTGATAGTCCTTTTAGGCGCTTCCTTTACTGCAAAACTCGGTGAAATTTACTGTTTATAGCTTTTCTTCTGTAAGAAAGAAAGACCAAAGGAATAAAAAATGTACGACAATCATTAAGGGAAATGAAGTGGAGATAGCATTCTTCTCGAAACGGCGGGACGGTTAAAATCAAAAACAATGCGATGCCCGCTTTGCCATGTTGCTGTTGAGATTAACCTCTATAAAACCTCGGAATAACAACAATCGGGTGATAAACGTTAAAATATGGTTTCCTCGACCGTTATTCTCATGAGAAGAGTGTCTGCCTTTATCCGTGATTAGCTGTAACGTTCGAAAAGAAAGCGCAGAGATTAAAACTGGAAAAATTGGACTATTTAGGTCGTGAACGTGAGGGCGCGTATTCCATTAGTGGACGACGTTTAGCTTGGCACCCGAGCCCTAGTTTTTCATTGGTAAAGAAAAATCTAGCCAAAGCAGACAGGCCGGTCCTGATATACGACCCGACGAATGGAAATAATTATATTAAAATGGATACACCTGCTATAAACCTCATCTTGGTGTAAATTATTGTGTTTTCTTAGCAGGACGTTTACACGACGGGTTGGCAATTTCTCGGCATAACCTTTTCCAAATGGTTCGGAAATTAACGCCAAGAGTACAATTAATGTTTCGGTCTAGTGACTTGACACGATTCTCCTTAGGAACGCTTATAATACAGCCAGACGTTTGACCTTTACATTTAATCACTCGTACAGCTTTTAACCCTTTTGGTATTACAGTCAACTGATGGACAGTAAAAATGTAAAAAAGACAAAGCAAACAAGGAATAAAGGAAAACCAAACAATTCTTAATAAGTATTACGTAATGTTTATATTAATTGAATAATGATGGACCAAGGCCATTGGCCAATGTAATCCAAGATTGAGCTTTATTATAAGGTAATCTACTTTTATAATCACTAGAACAAATGAAATATCTTACGTAACCTAGTTAAATTGAATCAAGCCGTTTTCCTGGAATCTGATGATTGCAGATCGTGACTAGATCGTCTCTGATCTTGGTCCGTTTGTCCTTTCTGTTTCAGCTTCTGTTTTTAATATATTCCTAATGACCATATCAAATTCAGCGATTGAACTTCAAAATTGACACGTGAGAGGACTGTTATGTGGTTATTTGTGGTACCAGGTCATCAGGACAAAGTCTTCACTTGCATAAGTTCGATTCATACTAAAGCACCCATAAAAAACAACTAAGCATTATGCTAGCCAGACGTAGCTAAAGATGCCTCAGTCAAAGCTTCGCCACATCAATGTCGCACAGGCAAGGAGAAAAAATATTACACTGGCCAGAGGAAGATCTGAAGGAGCAACAATTGAGCTCGATCGAAGTCTCTTCTAGGTAACAGTATCCTTGCAAAAACTGGCAAACATAATGGTACAGTTAGAAATAGCACGGGCGGGCTGTAGGTCTTCTTGAAGTTCAGCCGAAATTCATCTCGATCCGGCGACGACCATCAATTTAGAGCTAACTTGGGCGAAGAGGTATCTCATTCAATAGTGCTAGCGATAATCTTCCTTCTTTTGATGGCGCATACCAATCCTCAAACTGCTATGGGACAATTTCTGTTTAAAGAACTATAAAAAAAAAAATTGGCAAACACATTGCTACATGCACGGTAAAACTCAGGTCAAAGGTAAAACAACTGATCGCTGCAACTGGGAAAGCACATGGAACTGGTATAATCAAGGATGGCCCATTGTAGAATGCCAGAGGGAAGAAACTGTAATCATTGTTATCATCGAAGGACGGTCAACCGAAGACACAACCTATCTAGCACACATAATGCAAAAAAATAAAAATTGTGAAACATTGCAGAAAGAATCGGTCTAAAATATAACTTAACAATCCTTGAAGATGGAGAAATGCCGAAGAATGGATTTTAACATCAGAGCAAGGGATCGAACCTAGTATGATGGTTCTTCGGAGAATCTGGCATAAATTCAATTTTCTTCCAACTGGGTACTACTAGGAGAAAACCTGTCCAACTTATATATTTGATGACTTTTCGCGAGGAGGCACTTGATGTTCCGCCAGATGTTCTGCCGCCTATATCTTAGTCATCTCTACCTTATTTATAGCATCACTCGAACTTGATGAAAGAAAACCATCATTAAGTTCGAGTTACGTGAAATTTTATACAGCAGATATATTTCAATTCTTAGATTAAATTTTATGACGTAAGAATTTCTATTTTCTATGACAAAAGTGATTTCTTGAAGTGTCATTTGTTCTGACATTTACAGTACATTGACAGGTGTTCTGTTCTAAATGGCTCCTATTATAAAATTCGGGGATTTGATTAACTTTTAATTCCTGAAAAATTATTTTCACAAAAATTTAATACGCTGTACTGCTCAAAGGGAAAACGAAACGGAACATTGTTTTTAAAGATTGGTGCAATTAGTACAGGAAATGTTTAATTAAAATTAAGATGAGAGATGGGAGCGGTTTCTTCATTTCAAAATATTATCGTAATTAGTCTCTTCGATAAATCACCTCCCATTGCCCTTCTGGACCGGCAGACCCGTCCAATCTTTCCGATCTTGTAAAATACTTGACGGGTCTAAGTGCTCTCCGGCACTTAACGAGCTCAGTTTCGGAGTTTATTGTAATTGCGCAATCCGCTACCGCCTCCGACCTTCGTTCCATTCCTCTCGATAGGGTCGAGGGGGTCCCGGCCGGCTGATCCCGAGGGACATAACCCCCGGTAGAATGCGGTCCCAGGGTCATTACGGCCTAATTGCACTCCAACCGGCCCTGCATAGTCGTTTGTTCTATTAGCAGGGATATTCGGCCCACACCCCGTCCGGATTGGCAGCAATTTGCATTCGAAACTGGTAATAAACATTGGCCGGCTATGCGGCATTTACCAATCGTAAAAAATCCAATCCGACGTGACATAGCCTGAGGTGTAATTCGCAATCTCTAGACATCATGAAATAACTATCAAATAAATTTGAAAACCAGATCTTTGTTTATTTCTTCATTAAGAAATTCAGGTTGAGAGAACACACGTTATAAAGTTAAATCTTCATTATGCCAAATAAGAACATGAACAGGACATGTTTACTTTCCTAGGTTTAATTTAGCTTTAATGAGACCTGAGAAACCGAGATAAACATCAAAACCCAAAGTTTTTATCCAATTTAGCACATGTAGTAATACTATCATATTATAATTTATAGCTTCATTTTCCCAAGTTTAGTTTATAGCAAAATATGATTATCTGAAATAATACAGATATGGTCAAAAAGCATCTTGAGCCTCGGACTAAAAGATCTGACTAAATATCTTCTCTTTATCGTTTTTAGCCATGTCCAGGGTAACAGGATTATCGCCCTTCAACCTTGCTCGGATAATATGCTAAAGGATTAGAATAAATGTACGACTATAACGATAGCTATAGGGTGCAAAGAAGTCAAAACGTCAGACAACCACTAGATTAGTTTGATAAAAACTAAATGATTTATTATTAACTGCTCAGATCAATAGTACTTGTGATAAGACCCAAGATCGCTTTTGATTTTCACAGAGTATAAAAACCCCAACCAAAGTAACAATAGAACAAAAAGAAAGGTGAGCTGACAAAGTACCGTTGATACATCTAGCTGAGGCATCGGATTTGAAGGTTTAGTCTAGAAACGAAGGCTGGTAAGTGTGAGAAAGTCATGGGTTTTTGATGTTTGATTGTGTAAAACAGTCGAGGGTCCAGAACTTAAAACACCTGCTTGGGATGATGGAGCACGTAAAGTATTTGATGTCTATAGATTGCATCCGGAACGAAGGAAGCACTTTAGCTTTCACCTAATTGGGATAGAACATTTGGCTAGAGAGCCTCTTCGACCTTAGCCTAATCTTCTTTATTATACCTCACAATAGT
>CM077112.1:12077599-12102473 GCA_039619505.1 Cimex hemipterus
CGCCAGCTTCAGTGAGGAAATGCGTCAACTCGTTTGAGTAGGGTTTGTATGTCGTTGGGTCCGTCGGTCGTCGCTAGGAGCGTTTGTGGAATGGGTCGTGGTCTTTAGTGGTCATGTTGGTAGCTGTTATGGTGCGTTTTTTTTTTTTTTTTTTTTGCTGCTAATATATTATATATTTATAATCGTATATTTAGGACGTTAAAAGAAAATCTATGAACTTCTTTTTCTTCAAAGTTCAAAGTCATTTGATATCTGGAATTAATCGTTCCAGTTGTGTTTTTCTAAAAACAATATTTTTATTCTGTATATTAAGAAAATTAATTTTTTAAAATGATTTTGTATATTTATCCCTGTAAGTAAATTTTGCTGAACTATTTAAACGTCTTTGGCATTGCGCCAGCTTTAGTGAGGAAATGCGTCAACTCGTTTGAGTAGGGTTTGTATGTCGTTGGGTCCGTCGGCCGTCGCTAGGGGCGTTTGGGGCATGGGACGTGGTCTTTGATTGGTGGTTATTGTTGGTTATTTACGTTGCTAATTGTTTTTGCGCGTTTTTTTGCTGTATTTTTTTCGATGTTGGATTCTTCTGAACGTTTTTGTTTGTTTGTACATATTTTCTCCGTCATTAAGTATTATTTCTTTTCTATACATCTAGGTTCTCCAGTAGGTTGAGTCTCCGTCCTTTTTGTGCGTTGTGTATTAAAGTCACGCATGTTTCTATTTCAGTTGGTTCGTGATTGTTATGCATAGTGTATCGCAGTTTGATTTCACGTCTTTGTCCTTGAAGGGTGTCTGAGATTCTTTATGCCAAACTCTCAATTTCTTTCCAGTATGCCTAATGCATATAACTCCGCATTGATGTGTTGCTACAAACAAAGTTTTGTATATTCACACGCAACGGTTGTCCTCACTGCCCGATGTACTGACCGGTCGATTGGTCCGGGAAGTTCACCTATTCTGTTACGCGCTTCCAAACCAACAGAGGCTTTCAACAGCTAGGTCCTAGCCTCAACCCACGCAAACTGTAACCCAGCCTAAAACCAACTTCAACAACAAAGTCCCAACAGTAAATACATTCACACAAATAAATTCATTCGTATATTGTACTCAGCGTGATTAGTCGGCTGATATTAGACCTTGACACACTGCTGGATGGTGACGCTATATTTCATCAATCAGCCCCTTACCACTCACGCTAATAAATACATGCACGTTTAAAAAAACGTAAAACAGATCCATATTTAATAAAAATCTCACGATGTACAAAAAGCGGACAGGAGACACAGAAACTAGTTACAAATCCGGTCGCATGCCTAGACGATCCCTGTATGGCGTTATTGTCCAGCGTCGTGTCTATGTATCTTTTTGGTAGTTTGGGTGTGTTTTTATTTCTTAGTGATGCTATGAGTCCGAATTTGGTTGAACAAGTTTGTTAGTCTGTAGTTTTCTTTTTTTGTAATGTGTGTGTGTATTGTTATTTTTTATACTGTCTGAATGGTGATTGCTTTGAATCAGTTTGTCAATTGCTTTTTCGTAATTGTTTGCAGGTCTTTGTTGAAATTTTCAGTATTGAGTGGGTTTTTTTGTAGTCTGTGGGTCGTGTGTCGTAGTGGTGCAATTATTTTTTGTGATACTTGCTGATCGTATATTTGGAATTTTATTTTATAGTGGTGATGCTGATGTTATTTTCTGTTTCTACAGTGAAACTCATGTTTTTGTTAATCACACTCAAGTTCCTTACTTGGGTAACTTACTTACGTCTGATGTAAGGAAAAAATCTTTAATTATCTGTCTTAACTGATTCCTGATTCAATAAATCATGCGTGAACGCCGAACGTCATGAAATATTCATTGATGACTTTTAATCTCTTTTCACCTAAGGTCCTTCCCGGATCGAACACCGTCGATTTACACCGAAAACAATTATTCACAATGAAAGGATAAAAGAGAAGAGGTTTAATTTAAGCCTTTTGTTTCCCTGAACAATATGCAAATATGAACAAGAGCTGTAAACGTGTTTTAAAGGAGCCAACCCCCCCCCCCCTTTGAATACTTCCCAACTCTAATTTACAAACCTAATAGGTGTCAAAAACGCCCGCTACGGCCTTGCAAAGGAGGCGGAATTTCCATGGGATGTCCAGCACGTTGCGATGCGCTATTATTAACGACATCATTACCAATGACAGTGAAAACCCAACATTATACTGTACTTTTTATTAGGTTTCGTGATCCGCTTGACCATTTTTTTTTTCAACTGATTATGGTTTTGTTTGAGATAAAAAAGTGAGTGTCACAAGCTGGATTCGAACCTATGACCTTTGTTTCAATACACCGCTGCTCTACCACTTGAGCTATCGTGACTTCAATCCGCTCGGACACTAACTTCCCATCTCAACCCCGCCTTTTGAATTTTCCTTCCTTTTTTGCTATTTTTCAATAGATGTAATACGCAAAATGAAGTATATTTCACTAAATCTCTCCGTCGCCATTTTATTTTTCGCCGATAATCAAATAGACTACACGACATTTGAAAAATGGCAAAATAAACAAGGAAAATCAAAGTCCCACCTTTTCATTTCGGCCAAAACCTTACATAAAATTATATTCATTAGTTTCGTGGTCCGTTCGGACAATTAATATATCACAAATAATTACGGTTTTTGCTTGAGATGAAAAAAGATAATGGCACGAGAGGGATTCGAACCCACGACCTTCGGCTAGATACACACCAGCTCTACCACCTGAGCTATCGTGACCTCGATCCACTCGGACATCAACTCCCCATCTCATTGTTCGTAATTCGTAAGGGGAGGTTGAGATGGGAGTTGATGTCCGAGTGGATCGAGGCCACGGTAGCTCAGGTGGTAGAGCAGCGGCGTATCTAGCCGAAGGTCGTGGGTTCGAATCCTTCTCGTGCCATGAACTTTTTTTCATCTCAACTAAAAACCGTAATGACTTACATAAAATTTTTTAAAACAATGTTTATAAATCTGAGGCTGAAGATGATTTCAACAAAGGTCGAAACGTTGACACGGCATAGAAAATACTTTTGTAAACTTACAACACTCATCATCTCTAACTGGGGGAATTCTGAAACCACTTTTTGAATCTCGAAGACAAAGGTTGAGATGGGAATTTAGTGTCCAGCGGATTGAAGTCGCGATAGCTCAAATGGTTAAAGCAGCGTATTGAACCGAAGATCAGGTTCGAATCCCGCTTGTGACACTGACTTTTTATCTCAGCCAAAACTCTTAATTGAAAAGAATTGTATAGTACCAAATGTCCCATTGTACCATCGAATATGACAGACAGAATAAGTAGTCCACTCTGACTTTCGACATTGAGTTAAATAAAACAAAAAAATAATTAAATCGTCCTTGAGGCGAGGTAATCATCTCGGTTATTAAGCCGAACCGCCTTAGAGAGATCGTGATGCCCGGCCTTAATGAAGTGTGATCTCCACTCCTCCTCCATCCGCAATCACAATGGAAAGGATCACGTACGCTGGAATGGATGGACAACCTTGCCCTCAAGAGCGGCCCCGTGTACATTACTTTTTAGCGCCGTCTCATTCTTCCCGGCCTCTTAAGAATTTACCTTGGAAGTGTTAATGGACTGATGTGTTAACCTTGTGACGACTTACCTGAAACAAAAAAAAGACAATACGACATTAATAAAGAACAAAGGCCACAGCTGGATTAGTGTGTCAAACATTAGCGTATCGTTTTATTGCATAGCATCTCTATTGTGCTTCGTATGAATAGGGTTGGGTCTTCCCCACAGTTCACAAACACTATTATGCAATAAAACTAAAAATCACACCGAAAATGAGTTAAATAACAATTTTTAAATTCAAATATAATTAGATTATTTCATCAAACATCAGCATCCTTTTTCAAATACTTCCTGTGTCAGGACAACTTTTAGTTTTCTAATTTAGTATTGGAATGATGGGAGAGATTATTGTGAAACTTGGTAAATTTGTGATTAATTATGTTTTGGATAAATAGAATTTTAAGGGCGTTGTGGCGTTCTCTCACTCTCTCTCTCTCTCTCTCTCTCCCTCCCTCTCCCTCTCTCTCTCTCTCTCTCTAACTCTTCTTTGCCCATTTTTCTCTCCTTCTTTGTACTCTAACCAGAATCTGTCACTCACTCTCTCACCCTTACTACATTTCCCACACACCTTTTTTCCCCCATTCTTTTACTTGTTCGATCACTCTAGTTTTTCTTATTGCTCTCCCAATCTTTTAATCGTTTTCTTCTTAATTCTTTGTTTTTCCTGTATCGTTTTTGCAATCATTCTCTCATTTTCATTCGCTTTCGCGAGATTATAATTACACTTATTCCTCCTCTCCTTATTTCGGAGGATCGGATTTTCCTTATGTTACGCGATGTATAATTCACTGGCATACGAAGAATTTGTGCGAATTGCATTGGCTAATATCAAGATAATTATATAACTAATAAAATAATATAGATTGCAAGTCTATGGCTATTCTTGGCTTATTTCCAAAGAACTGGAGAAGTAAAATCTTTTCTTATCACTCTTTTTCTACACTTAGCGTAACATCACGTCCACATTTGAGGTATTCACGACGTTTTTAAAGAGGTTATTTCGGGTTAACTCGGACAGAGAAATGTCCAATAAGATCGTGATCGGTCTTCTTTTCTCACCATGTCAAATTTTCTGCAATGCTGCGCGTGGCGATTGTTAGAACCAAAAATAAACCTATAACAGTTCTTAAAGTCTTGTTGTTTCTTTCTGTTTTGTTTAGGGTTAAATTGTAAAATGCCAGAAGTAAATAAAAAAGGAAAATTAATCAACTCTTTCCTTCAAAATGCAATCTATGCATATGAGAATCACTAACAAATGACACGCTTCAATTCTTGACGTCATACCTAACCTCTACCCTAACGTCTAACAGCCTACTACTTTATAAAATATGGGATGTATCTATTATGAAAGAGAGTATAAGAACAGGTCCGAAATTTATTACCAAAAGAAATGAATTGGTTTGATTTAATTAACCGGTATTTAAAACTAAAATAACTATAAACAAAAAACAGGTGTAACATTCATGGCTGCCATGTTGGTTACGTTCGTCCTAACGGATAGCAATGCAACTACATTTCTAACCTGACTTGGTTGATGGTGCTGGCCTGTTGGTTCTAGCGATATTAACATGCTTGTTCTTGCAAGCCTACGTCATTATTTTTCTCGATTTACCAGATTGTGAATATCCTTACTATATGAAAAAAATATCCATACATTCGTTATAAACAAAGAGACCTTGGCGACAGAATTGTTAATTGCTGAAAAAAAATTATGTACTAAAATTAATTAAAATTTCTACAGGAAATTTCGAAAGGTAGTCTTGTTGTTTGTTTCTGTTTTCTTTTGGGTTCAATTGTAAGATGCCAGACGTAAATCAAAAAGGAAAATTAATCAACTCTTTTCTTCAAAATACAATCTATGCACATGAAAATCACTAACAAATGGCCCGCTTTAATTTGTGACGTCATACCTAACCTTGTACCTTTGGGCACTCTCAACACGACATGGCACAATTACACAGAAGACAAACACTTTGAGCCCTGAAGATGATCTCAATAAAAGATCGAAACGTTGGCACGATAAAGAAAATGTTTTTCTGATACCTACATCACACCAGACCGCATCTCACGATATTTGAATAATTACTTGTACCTTCATTTAAAAATATATTACGTGTAAACAAAAACAGCTGTTAAATTCATGGCTGCCATCTTGGTTACCTTCGCCCTAACGGAGAGCAATGTAACTACATTTTCGACCTAACAACATTAACTCGAAAATCGTGAATACACATATTACTTTAAAATTTAGAAATCCTAGTTTTGATTTTTTAAATTTATTTTGAGTTTTATTTATTCACCTCTATTTTAATTTTGTAACATCAGTTTTTCGTCTCACCCTACCTATTTCCTTCACAACGGCCGGAAAGGCTGTATTTTTCGAACACAAAGGTAGATAGAGATTAACCGTCATTGGAGAACACCCAATTGTGCCGAGGAGCCACCCCTTTTTAAGAGTTAAAACAGCTTAAAATGCGATACCGTAATTCAATCCTTATCTGTTTCTGAATGGCGGGGGGATGGATTTTCATGTTGGTAGTAAACACGGTTCCAGGGCTACAAAAACAGCTCTTTTATGCCGGCCAACTCTCCAATTTACGGTGCGTCCCACGGTAATTGCCGAGGAACCCCTGTCAGGTCACGTTTTCCCCATATGGCGCCTTTTAAATAAGTCTTCAGCTGAAGGATACCCCTGTTGAACCCTCTCAACCGGATGAATTTATCTGGGCAGTTAATATGAAAGGTTTCCCGCGTATATTTTTTATTTTAAAAAAATGTAATTTTGAGTTTGTTTATAACGTGTGAATTGTGGGTTGAACGGGATTTCAGTTAAAACGTGAGTTTTAATTAAATGCAAAGTTAAAGGGTAATCTTTAGCAGATCTTAGGTCATTTATCTATTTAATATTTTGCAAAAATTCATAGTTGAAAAAAAATAGCTACACAGATATAATTTTGTGAAAATATATTACAGTTTATTAAGTTGGTATCTGAGTGATAAAACGTCAGTGTTACAAGCGGGATTCGAACCCATGACCTGCGGTTCAATTCGCCGCTGCTCTAACCACTTGAGCTATCGGCTTCGATCTACTCGGAAACTAACTCAAGGAACTATCAAGCCACCTTTTGAATCATGGCGACAATGGATGAGGGGGGGAATTTACTGTCCGAGCGGAAGTGGTAGAGCAGCGGCGTATATTGGCGAAGGTCGTGGGTTCGAATCCTACTCTTGCTACTAAATTTTTTATCTCAACTAAAAACCTTAATTAACTGTAATGTATTAATCGGTCTAGCGGACCACGAAATTAGTGAGTTTGTGAAAATAGTTCAAATTAATCGTGCTTTTGATGCATATAAAATCAGCCATTTTAACCGGAATCTCGAAATATAACGAGCCCAGTTGTAACTTTTCGTCTATTTTTATATTCACCCAGGCAGTCTTTCGTTTACTTAAAAGTTTAATTGTTGTGGGACAAACGCCGCCGAGGGGGGCAGGTCTGACCTAGTTGTTCTCAGCCCCTAAATAGAATTTACAACCCCCTCACAAGCGTTCTCCTTTAAATTAACCCCCGAGGGCGGAATATATTACGAAACACGTATAACCCCTTCGCTTCCAACACCTGCAATATCGGCTGTGAGAAATACGGAGATCTTAGGCCTTTCCATCAGGCCAATCATACTAAAAAAAAAAATTTATATAATCCTGCCCCAACAAATTTTTTATAAATTGTTTTATTTTAAATAATACATGTTGTAATCGGAAGAGGTGCCCAGTGGACGCAACTGTTTAGAAATTGACACGAAGCCCATCCAGGGGTTCTGGATTCGAACCAGAATTTCGAACTTCACAAGGGCTTTTTTTTAAACACCCTGCACCCCGAGGGCTAATATAACCTCGTAGTAAAAATACCCCCGTAAAAAGACAAAATCCTTCAACACGTGTAAAAAATGTCATCGGGATTTGTTATTTTCCCCTTTCGTAAAATATATACGAGCAATTTTTTTTAACCGTTTTGTTTAAACAGAATCTGTTTAAATTCTCCGGGTGTGATTTCACGCTTGGGGCGATTTAATGAAAATGTTTATTAAACCGTCGGTACGTGATTATTAAAAACCATACACGTGTATATTTCCGCTTCAAACCTAGATGGAAATATTAACTCGGTTTGGCCGTGGAACAGGTAAAATCAACAGCCACTTTTCGCCACCCCACATCGAGGCAATATGGAAATATGATGCATGATCAACACTGGCGATGGATTGGTCAACTTAGAAAATCCATTAAGGCCCAGGAGCCCCGGATCGAAGTGAAAACCTAGCCAGTGTTTCCATAAATACACAACCACAGGTCTTTCAAATTTAAAAATATTTTTAAAAAACGTAAGCATAAAGGAGAAAGTTAAAAATACTAAATGATATTTGTATTCAGGTGCTTACCCAGGGTTGAATATAATTTTTAGCATCTACCCTTGGCACAACCAGTGTTGTAACAGTTGTGACATAGGGCGTTCGTGCCTGACACAGAGATTAATTTATTTAACGCAGCTGCGCAGGGCAACATTTATGAATACAGATAACATTTGTTAATGCCCTCTAAACTACGTCAAAGCGTGACATACTTGCCAATGACGTCATTCAATTTTAGCACCTCCACGCATCACTATTTTTTTACGAATCGGGAAATTTATTATGTATGCAATAAAAAGTCTATTAAAAAAACTTATGAATTTTAAAAAATTTGGCGTTTTAACAGATTTTTCAGAAATCGTGAGATGCGGTCTGGTGTGAACAGAAAGACGTTTTCTTTATCGTGCGAACGTTCCGATCTTTATTGAGATCATCTTCAGGGCCTGGGATTTACAATGTTTTTCTCTTAGACTCTGAAGATAATCTCAATAAAGAACGAAACGTTGACACGATATTGAAAATGTTTTTTCTGAAACGTACATCACACCAAACCGCATCTCACGATTTCTGAATAATTATCGATTAACGGTCACTAAACACCACAAATTTTACCAAATTAAACGTCTAAATGCTAGACTGTACTACTTGTAATATAATCCTTTTTTTAATCATTTTATTTGTACCATATATATTTTAGATCATCTTACAAATGTAATCAGAAAATGGATTTTTCATTGACACAGCACCAACCCTGCGCTCAGAGGACTCATGCTCTTAGAAACAAGGCAATTCCTGCATTTGGTGTGAAGGATTCAGAGGCCATCGTCGATAAGCAGTACATACTGCGTATTCTAGACGGCAAGGTCTGGTGAGGAGTCGAGCAGTAGGGATCGAGAGGTTGGTGTGAAACTTTTGAAATCGTGAGCGTGATCATTTCGGAAAGGTTAGTGAAGTAGCAAGGAGCTTTAACGATTTATCTGAGGACTTGTGAATGGACACGTTGGGTGTTGGTTGGTTAAGCCCCACAGATCCACCTCCGAGTACAAAATGGGCGCAGTAAAACTTCTGTAAGTTTAGTTTAATTTTGACGATGAAAACCCATTTAGGACAAAAGTTAGTGGCCTAGCAAGGAGGTTTAACGATTTGTCTGAGGACTTGTGAATGGACACGTTGGGTGTTGGTTGGCCAAATCCCACAGATCCACCGCCTGAGTCCAACGTGGGAGCAGTAAAACTTGTGTAGGGTTAGTTTAGTTTTGACGGTGAAAACCGATTTACGATACTCCACACCTGCCTCTGTCTAATCATAGTCCTAAGTTTAACCTAAATAGGAGTCATCTATTTTTTGTTGATGTAGGAGCAAGAATGCTTTCCGATATGTATGTACAATGGCTAGGTTTTTCTTTATTTTTATTCGTCTTCCACTTGTTGCTCCAGTCTTTCAATAAGCTAAATAATTGTAGGATTCTGGTTAGATTCGATAGAATACGAGTTATATTATAAAAGTATAAGATGTCCGCGTAGGAGAAAAGAGAGGTATTAGGGTGAATTGTTAAATCAGTGGTATAAAATATGGGACCAAGAATGCCCCCTTGCGGAACGCCAGCTTCCGAAAACTCGTTGCCAGAAATCACTCAGAAGCAGTGGGCAGTTAAATAGAAATTTAGGATAAGGTAATAAGGAGTGCCTAGAAAGCATTTTAGTGTATAATGTACGATCGGGTGCAGACCATATCAAAAGCCTGTGCTTCGACAGATAATCTTATATTTTTTATGTGTTCATCTTATAATTTTTATTTCCTAATTCGAGTTGCATTCCATATTCAGCCATATAATCTAAATGACCAGTAGAAAGGTAAAAAATATGAACGAAACCTATAAGACTTGTTGTGTCATATGTCAGGGAGAAAACACGCCAATGATTTTTTTTTGGTTTGCAACGTAAACAATTTCTTTATTGATGGTCCTTTTTCACAGGTCGGGGCATTCCGGGCAATTTATTGCTTTTTGGCCCCTCGCGATCTGGAGCCAGGGAGCTTTCTTCGTCAGGTATTCTCGGAATGGCAAATAAGGCGTCTTTTCCTACCTACCCCCCATTCTGCGGACCGCCTTGGGCTATAACTTTGTATCGGTTATGTAAGAGCCGGGGACAATTTCGTTTATTGCCCCCCTTTTGGAGAATTTTTCCGGTAGAAAAGCCTTTCGAGAGCGTTATTAAAACCACCGGCGGCGCTAACGCTCTCGTAAAAATTCGGCGTTTTCGATCAAAAAGCTATGCCGGTCGTTAATTCCTTACTCTTCTTCCCTCAAACTTAAGGTTTTCTTTCTCCGACTCATGACTCCACTATTAATTTCTCTCTGTCAATTTACATATTTGTGCAACACCCAAAGGTACAATCATCAACAACTGCTAAAAATGAAAAATGGTTGACTAGTTAGAAGTGTTCATCTTACGAGACATGTTCGACAGAGTTCACCATATTACTGGACATTCCTCTGTTCGAGTTAACACGTGTTAACGTCTTACAAACATCGTGAACATCCATATTACGTTAAAGATGTGTTATGAGATTTTAAGATATGTGTTATGTAAGAGCTTTCGTAGTTTTATTTATCGGGCGAGTTTGGACAACGACCTGTGAAGTCCGATCTCCCAGACCACTTAGTTTTCCCAGTTTTGTCTCGTTATCTTCAGTTTGGTAACAAACTTTAAATGGTCAATGTGACAGACTAGAATGACAAAACAGATAACAAATTAAACCATCCATCATAGGCATGGTATGGTATGGCGGAAATGATACTACGAGGCGGGGGTTTGTATTCCCAACATAGGTACATAATTGGATACCATCAGACATAAATCGCTAGTTATGCGGTATTTCGTGAGTGCCAGATTATATATTATATGGTACTTTTTGGACACCTGCCGACTATTTTGGCTAATTTTGTTGATAGGATGCGTTTTGGGCATCGTGCTGTAAAGTGAAAAACCTATACTTCTTTTTTGACCCGATCTGTCCGTCCGATTTTTGCTGGATGTGTCTTGGTCCAGTTTGATTAGAATTGGACAAGCTTAAAACGTAGCGCACAGTTTACGATGGGTAAATGCCAGAACACATTTGATAGACAGAACCAGGAATGAAAGGAAGAACGGATACCATCAAACGGCTTATCGTTGTCATTTGTTTGACATCTTTGAAATGATACCTTTGATTTAGTTATTCCCGACCATCCTTTTACGAAGTTTTCCATGTCAAACCTTCAGCGGCTGGCGGTGATGTTACAAACTTTAAAAAGGACTACACTGCGAAAATCCAAAAACCGCCCGAGATACCAAACTATGAAACATGAGGGACTCTTTATGTCTGGGAAGTGATTTATAATTTAGATTTATATGAACCGATTTTAATTGGTGTTGACTATAGAGCTCGTTTTTCGGTTATGGAATGAACTGGGAAGTGGTGGACCAACGGTTTGTTAGTTTCTTGCGATCTTTATATCCACTTATTTTTGCTGGTATGCCATCTCATTTTCGCTGTTATAACAGATGTGTTAAAAGGACAGTACAAATTGAACTCAAAGACCAGACCAAACACCCGCGACGTCGAAATCCTAGACTATATGAAAGGCCAAAGCTGCAATGGTAGGACGTGGTGATAAGATACCATCAACCTAAATCCGCTTATTTGAGACGTTTTGTTGACGTCCGCGAAAAAATGAACTTACAGTTTGTTCCTAAAGTAACATTTTGATCATCCTAGCTGGTTTCCTTATCATCCTGTACTTATATTTTTGCTAGTTTAGTAATTTCATCTGACTGTTCTTACAGACGTTAAATGGACACGGCAAAGTAACGCACAGAACAGCCACTCACGTTGATGGTCTGCAAGAAATGCACAAGAGAAATATCGCTGATAGATAGAGAAGGATGATCGAATACCATCAAACTTTTTGTCATCATCAACTGTTTGATTCCAAATATCTTGTCCATATTTTGATTTAGGAATGAGTAAAGATTAGTAACCGCTAATCGATAATTATTCAGATATCGTGAGATGCGGACGTGATGTAGGTTTCAGAAAAGCATTTCTTTATCGTGCAATCGTTTCGATCTTTATTGTGATCATCATCAGGGCTCAAAGTGTTTGTCTTCCAACGTTACTTTGGGCACTTTTAACAAGACACGTCAGAATGGCACAAGTACACAGAAGACAAACACTTTGAGCCGTGACGATGTCTCAATAAAGATCGAAAAGTTGGCATGATAAAGAAAACGTCTTTCTGAAACCTACATCACACCAGACGGCATCTCACGATATCTGAATAATTTTGATTTAGTTTTTCAAAAATAGACCAAAACATCGAAACGATTAAACTGATGTTGATTTATATAAAAGGTTATTTTGAAATGCCACGAGGTGTTAAAGCAGTAGTACGGTGATGTCCGGTAATCTTATTCTACCCTGTTCTCCCTGGTTTTGAAATTCCGCCATCTTCAGTAGTGTGTTGTGATAGGGCAACGATTTAAAACGAGCGAAATTGGCAAAATATCAAATACGGAAGATAGCAATAAACGGAATATATTTCACGAAATGTAATGTACATAAATTATAAAAATTCGTTAAAAGACACTTGCGAGATTTTTTTTATAAATAAAACATATATCATTGTTATTGTTACAAAAATGGCTTAGATTTTGTTAATAATCAATGGAATATTTTACCGTTGAACCTAGTTTTGTAAAGTAAAATGTCTACAGTTCAAAAATCAAACTGCGCAAAACAGCACACGAACTACGAATAAAGCAAAAAGACAGGATGGTCGGAAAGGAAAGTTTATGTTGATGACCATACAAACTTTGAGAAGAAATATCACAATTCGCCTGTTCGCAAAGCTAATTGTTAGGCTATACTTAGCATTCAGCCATTTCGTCCCCTTGTTTCAGTCTATTTCCGATTTTCTGTCTTGGCTTTCTCCATTGCAATTATCTATTGTAGTTCCTTTCTTACCGAGGTAATTTTGCGCTTAAAGGTCAGTCTTCTTCAGTTTGCTTCTTGGTTTCAGTCTACTTGCTAGTAAAATGATTTGAAGGTCGTGAAATTTATGTAAAGCTGCCTAGATGGCGAAAACCGTTATTAGAAATTTTATATCTAATCGAAATTTGCTTAATAAAATTCAACGCCGGTGTGAACATCTTGGGCAGAAACGTTCCGAGTCCGCCGTGGCATTCACCTTCCCGTTTTAGCATGTGTGACAGGACAGCGTCGCTTTGTTCTGCATGCGCCCCTCTCGCTCTCTTATTAACATTATGGGAACCGCTCTACCGGAAATTATGGGTGTTGCTCAGACGGATGTGACGTCGTACAAAGGGCAATCCACGCCGGCGGACGTAAGTCACCGGCCCGTGAATTTCTTGCCTTTTAAACGGATTATTTCCAGCCGTTTTCGGCCAACCACGGCATCGGTTACAAATTTATGGAAAAACTGCAATTAACGTTATCTTGTGTTTAGAAATCGTTTCCTTCGAGTTTCAAAAGTTAAATAAGTCATTGCAACGCGAATAAATAACAAGTTTATTGTGTGATGTGTGTGTTTACTTTCTTCTTTTTCTATATTTCGCTTAACATCAAGTCCACATTTGGGGTATTCACGATGTTTTTTAAGAGGTTACTTCGTGTTAATTTCATTTCTTTGCATGTTAAACGTTAATTTTTCCGCAATGCTGCGCGTGGCGATTGGTAGAACCAAAAATAAACCTATAACAGTCCTTGAAGTCTTGTTTTTGTTTGTTTTGGCTTTCTTTCTGTTAAATAGGAAGGTCCCAGAAGTTAATATAAAATGTAAATTAATCAACTTCAAATTCAAAACGCTATCTAAGCACACGAAAATCACCAACAAATCCGTGACGTCATACCTAACCTGTACCCCAACGTTTAACGGCTACAACTTTATAGCATATGGGATGCATCTATTATGAGTGAGAGTATAAGTGCAGGTCAGAAATTACCAAAATAAATGTATTGGTCTGATTTAATTAAGGAGTATTTAAAAATAAAATACGCGTAAACAAAAAACAGCTGTTTCATTCATGGCTGCCATGTTGGTTACCTACGCCCTAGCGGATAGCAATGTAACTACGTTTCTAACCTGACATGTGCTATATTAACTTGCTGTATCTTACAAGCCTATGTCATCATTTTTCTCGATCTACCAGATTTTGAATACGCTTAGTATACATTCGTAATAAACGAAGAGCCATTGGTGACAGAATTATTCATTTCTGAGGAAAAAAGGTAAAGGAAGTGACCCTTTTCACGTTAAAAGCACTATACAAAGTAGAGGAAATATAGTAGAACACAATTTTGTAGATCTTTTCCTTGTTGAGTGAAAGCTCTTTGCGTATAAATAAAATACGATTTAAGTATTTACAAAGTAAAAAAAAAAACATTGAATATTAAAATTATACTTTACAGAGTTTCTCTAGTTTTTCTATCGCGAAAATTTATTATGCAGTCATTATATATTGAATACAAATTTTACTCCGTTGAAAACAATACATTTTCTTAGTTTAAAAAAATGTTTATTTACTGAAAAATTAGTACATTAATTTGAATACTTTAATCGGTTGGCGGAAGGGAATATCCTGGCTCCCCCGTTAAGTCCGCGAACTTATTTTAGAAATTTAGCAAAGGAAAGGGAAAGTGGAAGCTACTGGCATAGGATAGCCGGCTTTAATTAAAGTTTTCTAGATGAAACCAGGTCAGAAAATATTAGTCACGTGACCATGCGTATTTGCCAATTGAACAGAAAAAAACAACAGTATTTTAAGTAGTTTAAGTTAAAAAAAAAACTAGTTTTGCGTCTTGATGTCTTTTTTTACATAGTAAAACCAATAATTGGCAATATCGTATTAAATGAATTCAGATGTGTAAAAAGTTACAAAAATTACGCAAAAGACGCAACCAGTAAAGCCGGCCAGTAAAACTTGTTCTTTTTTTTTAATTTGTTCAGAAATATTTACAAAGAATTTTTGATTCTGATTCGTTTTAAGCACCATTTAAAGCCCTTGAATGCCAATTTTTTATTTCAATTAAAAAAAAAAACAGAAGTTTTTTGGGCTGAATCCGCTAGGGGTAATTTTTCTTGTTATGACGTCCGAAGTTCCTTGTAAAAATTCATTACTCCTCTGGATTTTATGCAAATGCTACATTATTACATGTACTAGAAAGTAAAAGGTTATGCCAACAAAAACTCGTTTTATTGAGGATGAGAAAACAATCATGATCCTGTAAAATTATTTTAGCCAAATAAAAATTATAAAATTTGAAACACCTGACCAATAAAATTGGCTAATCGTGTTTTTTTAATATTAATTATTCGAATTCGTTCTAAGCCATAATTAATGTTTTTAAAGTGAAATATAAATCATAGTAATAAAAATAAATTTCTGGACTGGATCAGCCAGGGCTAGTTTTTCACCTTCTTATGATCAGGGTTCCACTTAAAAATGCATAACCCATCTGCATTTTATGCAACACCAAAAACGTCTGCTTCTACGTTTTAATGACAGTTGAATGTCCTTGCATACGATTTTTCTATACAAATTAAAATATATACGGTTTGCGCTGGATACACCAGGGGAGATTATTCTTTGCCCGATGACCAGTGTTCCCTCAAAACTTGATAACCCTTTTGGATTGGACATAGAGTAATATTACAAGCTAGAAAGGTAAATCTCATATTGCAGCCAATGTCAACATAGACTTTCAAGGATAGAAAATTAATAAAGCACGACCTTATTAAACGAATTGGGATATACGCCAAATTGCAAAAATTAAAGAAACTTCTGTTAATGCAATCTGAAAAAAAAAATTCTTTAACGAACTTTGTTCTAAACGCTTTTCGAAGCTCTCGAACAGAAATTTTCATAGCAATGTGAAAAATTGACTTTTTTCGGCTAGATTGATTCGCCAGAGATGACTTTTCTCCGTACAGCTGTTCCACTTAAGAATTCCTAATTTCTCTTGATTTTACCCAAGAGCAGAAATATTATAAACACTAAAAACTGTGAAATATGAACGCGGATTTTTGTAGGACAGAAAATATTGAGCACGATCTAAGATTGAATGAGATTAGATGAAAATTATAAAATTACCATAATTTGAATTATAAAAACAAAAGACTCTCTCGGAAAAATAGACAAAACAACAAATTCAAGTTTGTTTTAAATAAAATTTAAAATTCTTAAATACAAATTTTCATAGCAATGAGACAAAATGGCGTTTCTTCAGCTGGATTGGTTGTCCAAAGATAATTTTCTCCGTGCAATTGCTCCAGTTAAGAATTCCTAATTTTTCTGGATTTCACCCAACTACTAGAAAAAGTTGAAATGTCCAAGCGGATTAATTACGGATTAAGCGGATTAATTAACAATATTAAGTCCGATTTTAGATTGAATGAGATTAGATGAAAATTATAAATATACAAAAATCAAAAGGCGTTTTCAGTAGACAAAATAATTTTTTTAAGAATTATTATTATTCAGATGCGGTCTGGTCACAACGATATCTGAATAATTATCTATTAACGTCACTAATCTCTACACTGTTTTATGAATAAAGGATTAATTAAGGGCAAAACAATATTAAGTACGATTTTAGATTGAATGAGATTAGATAAAAATTGTAAATTTACAAAAATCAAAAGGCGTTTTCAGTAGACAAAATAATTTTTTTAAGAATTCAGATATCGTGAGATGCGGTCTGGTCACCACGATATCTGAATAATTATCTATTAACGTTCACTAACCTCTAGACTGCTTTATGAAGAAAGGATTAATTAAGGACAAAACAATATTAAGTACGATTTTAGATTGAATGAGATTAGATGAAAATTATAAATTTACAAAAATCAAAAGGCGTTTTCAGTAGGTAGACAAAATAATTTTTTTGAGAATTCAGATATCGTGAGATGCAGTCTGGTCACCACGATTTCTGAATAATTATCTATTAACGTTTACTAATCTCTACACTTTTTTATGAATCAAAATTTCGGATTTGTTTTAACCTTCTTAAATACGAATTTTCATAGCAATGCTACAAATTGACGTTTTTCGACTGGATTGGCTCGCAAGAGATATTTTTCTTCGATCAAAAAAACTCTTGATAAAAGCTGAATATATCCACTTTTGTATCATACCAATAATATTGAAATTTTATGCCATTATAAGTGAGAAAAAAAATGTGGAAATGAACAAAATTCGTCTAACGTTTTGTTTTATGTATTAGTTTCTAATTTATTTGAAGCCAGGTTTGTACCGTGCGGTTTGTAAAGTTCTAAGACCCCGTGAATTGCCACATGGAACGAAGATATTGTTTCGTATCACTATTATTGTGATTTTCGAAAAACAAATCGAAGGCGAGAAATTTTTGAAATAATTAATTTTTTTTTAATTTTCCAAAAATTTGTCAGGGGCTTTTGTCGTAGAAAACACGTATATCAATTTTTTTTTTGGAAAACAAAATATTTCAACCTACTTAGCTATGCATTATTAAATTATGCATTTCAATATGTACGATACCCATGCTATGCCTAGTTGACAAATTGACTGACATAGGTTCACAGGGGGTTTTAACAAGAGCTTAAAACGAATACGACTAGTTGAAACAACATTTTTTGGTCTAGTTAATTTCAATTCTTTTGATTTTTTCAAACTTAATCTTATTTATTAAGATTCTTCTGATCTTATCCTAAGTACAAAAAGTACAGATATGTAATAGCATTGAAATATCATTAAATTAGTTAAGATTTTTTGTTGATCTAAAAATAAGTCAGCGTCACGAACAGTATTCGAACCCACGATCTTCGGCTAGATACGCCGCTGCTCTACCACTTGAGCTATTTCGAGATCCAATCGGACACTAACTTCCCATCTCAACCCCACCTTTTTGAATTTTCCCTCCTTTTGGCCATTTTTCAGCAGTTTTAAAATATAATAATCCACAATTTTTTTAATATTTACAATAGATTATTAACCAATGAGATTACGTGAATACAACCTTGATTAAATTGAAATGAAATTTTGATGGAAATTTTAAAAATACGCTTTTCGGGTTGGATGCAACAGAGGTAATATTTCTTTATCCGATGACCGGTTATTTAAATGTCATAATTGAGAGAATAAATTATATTAATTAATTATACTTTTTATCTAAGGCCTTGGTTGAGATGGAAAAGCTAGTGTCACGAGGGGGGGTTCGAACCCGCGACCTTCGGTTCAATACGCCGTGCGTTCGATCTCGCTATGTCTAGTAGTTTTTCACCCAACCAAGACCTTAGCGAAAAAGTATAAGTACTTGAAAAGCATGCTCAACAACAAAAAGTTACATTATCAAAAAGAACATCAAATATTTTTTACTTTTTTTGGGCTCATATGGCCTAATAACAAGAAAATACTAATTTTCAACCTAGTGTATATTTAAAAACAAATTTAATTAAAAACTGTGATGCCACGTCTAAAGCCTCAACTTATTTTGAGTTTTTCTTGAAATTTAATGACTTTAGAAAAGGCCTTTAATGTTAAATCGAAAATCAAACATGAAGCAAAACTGGCATTGTGACGATTTTATCCATAGGTAATAGATCAGTATGATTTGTCTCTCAAAAAATTAAAAACCCAGTACCAACTATTTTGAGTTAATTTAAGATTTTGCAAACCGGCGACGGTTTTACTTCGCTGACCGAACATCGAACGTGTCCAATTATTTTGGAAGGGGGCTTAGGTCTTATCCAGAGCGTGACCGAGCGGACCTTGGCGACGCCCGTGAAAAGTAAAAGCGTGCACGGCCGAAAGTAAATCTCGACGGCAAATTAGAAATGGTACCGGGGAGAAATGCGTGCTGGATGGGCAACCATCGACCGTAGAGGATTACGGATCGAAAAGGGCCCAGGAGCTTAAAAGCCGTTGAATTTATACATAATAATCCGAGGGTGATGTTCCATGTTAATTCGAGATGACTTAGTTAAATCGACCCTTGCCCAGATCCAACCGCAAGATCAAAAAGTAATTGGATACCGTGCAAGAAAGCAGGGCGAAAGTGAAGAAATGACATACAAAGTTTTAGTCGGAGTGGATTAGACGATAGTTGAACAGATTCCTGATTATAGTTATAATATAAATAATATCGGAATTAAATATACGTATCTGCCTGGTTATAAACAGATTTAATAGAAAGGGGTCATTTACTTGATTGTAATTTGTGTAATTTTTATTAATCGACGGTAGTTTATAACAGGGAAACAAAACATTTTTGATCTGGATTTGTTTTCGGTCGAGGAGGTTCGTGCGCCGTCTAGACCCTTGGGTCGAAATAGACTTTGATATATAAATACACCTCAGCGGACAAGATAACCCAGTGATCCGAGCCTTTGGGTCGATTTTTAACAAAAGTGCCCGGATCCATGTGCGTGAAACCGTCATAAGGGCGGGTCGTAATTCCACCCTTTCTGGGACATGTGTCGATCCGGAGACCACGTTAGACACATGTGTCGTCGTAATTGGTTCCCCTGTTTCACTTTAAAATCCACCCCACCGTACCGGCAGTCCGTGAAGGAGGAAAAATTGAAATAATAAGCTGGCGATAAAAACTGTCATTTACTGTGCCACATGGGGCAATTTTTCGTCGAAACTATATTTAATTTAACGACGAGCTCAAATGGTAAATAAAGACTGATGATTAAATCCTCTCTCAAGTAGGAGGTGGTCGGGACAAAATAAGGTTGATTAACATAGGCAACCTGTAATGAAATGATTATATTGAAAAAAAAAACTGGACTCCAACAACTGGTGAAATGCTTAAAAAATATGTACCTAAAAAAATCATTTTTACTCTGACTAAAGGATATTTTTTCGTTCAAAAATAAGTAGTTATTGCTTAGAAACAAAGTTGATATTCGATTTTCCGAGTCTTTCAAACCCCTAAATACAAATTTTCTTGAGAAAAAAAAAATTCACTCATCAAATCCACTAATTTTCGTGGTCCGCTTGAGCAAATATTATCTTTCAATTAATTAAGGTTTTTAGTTGAGATAAAAAAGTGATTGACACAAGCGAGATTCGAACCCACGACCTTAGGCTAGATCGCCGCTGCTCTACCACTTGAGCCATCGTGACCTCGATCCATTCGGACGCTAACTTCCCATCAACCCCACCTTTTGAATTTTCCTTCGTTTTTGCCATTTTTCAAATGTCCTGTAATCCATTCGATTCTCGGCGACAAATGAAACCGCCACGGAGGACTTTAGTGAAGATATACTTTATTTAACGTATTAAATTCGCTAGTTTTCATGGTCTGCTCGACCAAATAAAATCTTTTCAATTAAGGTTTTTAGTTGAGATAAAAAAAGTAAATGAGACGAGCAGGATTCGAACCCGCGACGTTAGGCTCAATTCTGCTCTACCACTTGAGCCATCTTAAATTCTATCCACTCGGACACTAACTTCCCATCTTAACTCCACCTTTTGAATTTTCCCTCATTTTTGCCCTTTTTTCATTGTTTTTTTTATATCAACTATAAACCGGAATTAATTAAAAGAGATTGACTGGTCAAGTCAAGACCACGAAAACTATTTAATTAGATGTATAAAATTTTTTACAAAATAAAAGAAGACGGGTCCAGCAAAATAGGTAAAAAATGTGTTTAAAATTTCCAAATTTTGTCTAAGCATTCTTTTAAGCTCTTAAATATTATACTTATATTATATGTTTATACCAATAAAACATCTACAGTTTTTGGCTGAATGGGGCATTTTTCCTTTTTTTTTTTGCCTCTTTTTCTACTTAAAAATTCTTCTCTGGATACCATCACAATTTAACAAATTACAATCGTTTTAATGTACAATTTCTCTATCTTTAGATTATGTAAATAATAACATATTTTTAATAATATTAATGTTTTTCAAAGAACAATAAAATAATAAGCACGATTTTGTTTAAAGAGATTCAAAAAAATCAAACGACGATTCGAGTAAAGTAGTTCAAAATTTATGTTTTTGACAAACAAAAACTGAAAGCATTCTATTGTATAAAGATCTTAAACATGTATGTTTATACCAACAAGTGGCAGACCAGGGGCGTATCTAGTCGAAGGTCGTAAGTTCGAATCCCAAGACCCTGCCTTTCTGTATCATCTAAAACATTAATTAATTGACATGATGTCTAGTTTTATTCAATATGATCTTGCTTATTATTTCCTTGTCTACGTAAAAAACAAATCTGACAACAACTGACATATTGTAGGTAGAAAACCGTATTAAGAAAAGCATTTATTTAAATTATTTTAAATTTTTTTTCTTCGGCTTCTAAAGCCTGCTTTCAATGATGTTCCGGCGTTTATCACACATTTTTAATATTTTTTAACCTAATCCTTCCAAAAAAAAAAAATAGTTATTTTAAAATCCACGCCTCACTTTTGTACCGTCCCAGCAATCAAATGATCAAGCCTAGGAAAAAATCGATTTGGTGGTATTTAAAAAAAAAGAAGTAAATTCAAGGTAAAATCAACATTTTTGACTGCTTTTATGAGGAAAGATTTCTCAAATCTACTATTTCAAAGCAAGCGTGCTTAACGAAGACAACCTGTAGTCGAATGAGTATGGCTAGACGTCCAAAAATAGCTTTATCAGACAACTCGTGGAAATTCATCTATTCCAAAATAAACGGGTTGAAAAATTAATCAATTCAACGTACTATTTTCCGTAGTTTTGACGGAAATACAAATAGCCAAAATAATGCTTAATCAATATTTTTTAGTAATTGAAGTGTTTTCAGTTAATAACAGGATTCAGGAAAAATCAACCATTAAGTTTTCATACTCACTGTAATTGTTAAATTAGTTATTTAATTTATTTGTGGGAAAGTAAAAAGAAAAGATGATATGACCTTTAAATCTAAATTGAGTGAAAAATATCTTCCCTATACTTTCAATTTTTTCGTTTCGTAGGCATATAAATTATGGCATAGTCACGAGGTTTTGCGTTGTGTCACGTTGTAGAAAACGAAAAGTAATTTTACACAGAAATAAAAACATAAATTTATGTTAAAAACCGGTTAAGACGCAATCGGAGTAGTGCAAAATAGAGTCACACATCGTCAATTTGCGTAGAAAAAAAGTCTTCGGTACAAAGGGTAAAACGTCTATACCTACCGTCCTGATTAATTTGTTAGAGGGGCATTTTGTAAGCTGTTGTGTTTGTCCATTTTTCAAGTTGGCCCGCTGCTTTGACAATACGGCCCCCGGTTTTCTGGGCACCGCCTTTTGTCCGGCACATTGGAAAAATAAATGGATTCGATACGAAGCCCTTAGAAATGTGGGCAAGTTGAACATGAAAAGGGAGACAGCTGCCACTTAGGTATTTATGGGCGATGGGTCATCGACTAGGCGGCGGTTTTGGGATCCCAGGCCTGACAAAATGGGAGAAAAAATTAAAGGGCAGCTTTAAAATAAAATCTTATAAATTAAAAAAAATTTCACTTTCATCTCCTACGAACATAATTACTTTTTCGTTGATGATAACATCAGATGAAAATTTAAAATATATAAAACATCTTAATGTGGAAATAAAGAAATAATTAACATCATTACTCCTTGACATGGCTTGAATTTTCTTGGCAAAAACAATTTTGAATCCATATGAACTGAATAAAAAAATAAAAATAAATACAAAAAAAATTAATTTAAAAAGCAGTCGATTTATGTACATATAAATTAGTCAAAATTAATTAATGAAGCGTTGACATTTATTAAATTATGAATTTAAATTATGGGCACGATATTATATTTAGATATATATTGACGTAACATGATATGTAGAGAAAGGGTTGTCGTGGGATAGGGCTGATCTGAATTACAGTGGTTCGGTCAAAAGGTAACGTTCAAAAAAATATATTTCTGCTATTCCAGTCGAGTTTTGGAAAAATCATAAAACCACATCTCGAATGTAATAATAAAATAATCAGAAAAAGATGTTCTTGGAAGATTAATCTATTTAGGAAAAAAAATTAATATTTGTATTGTTACAATTGAAAGTCCCTATAAAATTGTGTTGTGAAGACCGTTAGTCTATATTTATCAAGAAATAGTGAGATGCGGTGTGACGTAGGTTTCAGAAAAACATTTTCTTTATCGTGCAAACGTTTCGATCTTCATTAAGAACATCTTCAGGACCTGGGTTTTATAAATATCATCTCATTATTGTCTGTCATGTTGACAGTGTCCAAATTATTATTAATGCAAATTTTTAAGCATGAATAACGACAAACAATGCACCAAACGAAAAGAGTCGAGAACGGCACAATTACACAGATAACAAACACATTGAGGACTGAAGATGATTAGAATAAAGCTCGAAACGTCACTACTTCAAATTGATTTCGTGTAACAATCTTGTTCAAATTTGGTCAAAATATCCACAATAGTTTTAAAAAACACGTTGTACTTTTATATAATATATGTGTATAAATAAATTATTTATAATTAATTCATTGTGAAATATTAAAAATATGTTTTAAACTATAATGCGATAATTTGTTAGGTATCTATAATTTGATTTCTAGGAAGAGAAAAAAAGAGGTGGAAGTTTTCGATTTGACAAGTTGTATACAAAGGTCTTTGAATGGGACTTATGGGTGTAACATGAAAATAACATAAGGAACTATGATTAATTATGCTCCTGTTGTGCTTTCACGTCGACCGCCTGAATAATGCATTTGCAGGTTGTCGGGTCTTGCTTGGCGAAAGACAAAAAAAAATCCCCCTTCTTTACAATGTCCACGTGGCTCTCCTCGCGCGTGTAAAAATTTCAATGGCGGGTTCAGAATTTCAATTTTGCCGTCTTAGAATTTAAAAAAAAAAGAATAAAGAATTCGCCTGACGTAAAAACCTGGAAATCGATTTATCGACTATTTCTTTGTAGGAAGTTCCGACTGCCTGAGGTGGTTCTCCAGGTCTGAGATGGCATTTCGCGGCCCGTGACCGGTTCGCAGTTCCCCGGTTTGTAACACGGTAACATTGGCAACATAGGTTACATAAGACTGTCGAAGGAAGGAGGGTCAAAAGGCCACCCCCGGGGCGGTGGCGTTTTAAATTTTTTGTAATCAAAGCTCGCCAATCCGGTTAAAAAATTAATATATCAATTATGGATTGTATAGACGTGATAACACTACCATTATGACAAAAATACCAACAGTAAAATCCTACAATGTAACATTTTATGACACTTGAATTATAATTGTGATGTTCGTATTGGTGGTGATGGGATTATCGGAAGTACAGCAGAAATTCCAGAATGTCTAGAAATTCTTTTTTTTATTAAGAGACGTACCCACAGAAAGAATATATTCTTTTCATGATAGGGTTCACAGGAATTGAAAACTGGCAAAAAGGAGGGAAAATTCAAAAGGTGGGGTTGAGGTGGGAAGTTAGTGTCCGAGTCACGATAGCTCAAGTGGTAGAGCAACGGCGTATCTAGCCGGAAGATCCTGGGTTCGAATCCCGCACGTGCCATTGAATTTTTTATATCTCAACTAAAAATCTTAATTAATTGTACACAGGAACGTTTATGAACCAAGAGCATACATCTAACTAAATACCCTTCTGGCATTTTTAAATTTACAATTTTTTGTTTAAACATCTTGGAACTGTCAATAGTATATGAATTATCTAATTTGAACCTTTTGAAGTTCAGCAGATTTCCGGACTTTTAAGAAATTCTTTTTTTTGGAAGAGACGTACCCACAAAGAATATGTCCCACTTTACTTCACCTATTTTGATGATAAAGTTCACAGGAATGTTTGTGAA
>CM077112.1:12102483-12120861 GCA_039619505.1 Cimex hemipterus
GGAATTGAAAACTGGCAAAAAGGAGGGAAAATTCAAAAGGTGGGGTTTAGGTGGGAAGTTAGTGTCCGAGTCACGATAGCTCAAGTGGTAGAGCAGATGGGTATCTAGCGGGAAGATAGTGGGTTCGAATCCCGCACGTGCCATTGAATTTTTTATATCTCAACTAAAAATCTTAATTAATTGTACACAGGAACGTTTATGAACCAAGAGCATACATCTAACTAAATACCCTTCTGGCATTTTTAAATTTACAATTTTTTGTTTAAATATCTTGGAACTGTCAATAGTATATGAATTATCTAATTTGAACCTTTTGAAGTTCGGCAGATTTCCGGAATTTTAAGAAATTTTTTTTTGGAAGAGACGTACCCACAAAGAATGTGTCCCATTTTACTTCACCTATTTTGATGATAAAGTTCACAGGAATGTTTGTGAACAGGGAGCTCACATCTAATGATAATAATTTATACCCTACAGGTATTTTTATGTTTACAATTTTTTGTTTAAATTTCTAGGAAGTGTCAATAGAATATGGATTGTCTAATTCGAATCTATTGAAGTACAGCAGTATTCGAGAATTTCAAAAAAAATCTTTTTTTTTAGGAAGAGACGTACCCACAAACAATATGTCCCAATTTTTTCTCAATTATTTTCATGATAAGGCTCACAGGAATTGAAAACTGGCAAAAAGGAGGGAAAATTCAAAAGGTGGGGTTGAGGTGGGAAGTTAGTGTCCGAGTGACGATAGCTCATGTGGTAGAGCAGCGGCGTCTCTAGCGGAACATCGTTTTGTCAATTTTTCGTTTAAATTTCTAGGAACTGTCAATATTATATGGATTATCTAATTTTATTCTATTGAAATACAGCAGAATTCTAAAATTTTTTTTTAGAAAGGGACGTACTCTCAAAAATATGTCCCACTTTTTCTCAACTATTTTCAAGATAAGGTAGACGGGACCAGGTTTGACCGATAATCCCATCGCCACCGATACGAACAACATAAAACCTTATGTTATCTTGTATATGTTAGAGTTTATAGATGTGAAATCAACGATTATCATTAAAAAATGCGAGCAGGAATGAAAAAGATCAAAAATGAACTTTCAATTATCCTCATCTTTTCATGTCAGTATTAGCTGGGTCCATTAGGTCGTGATAAATGTGCTCTATGTGTTTCAAAGTAGCGGGTAACTATCCTTTTGATAAAATGCTTATTGTGAGCTTTTCAAGGTACTAAGGCCAAAACAGCACGGCGCATAATGGGTTTTCAAATGTCACAGATAATCCAAGTCATATTCTGCACGTTTGAACAGTTCCATCTGTGAAATTTAACAAATAAAACGATACAATTTATGAAATTTTTGTTCGTCAGTTTAAGTTCAAAACACTATTTGAAATAATAGGCCTTTAGTATAATCCGAGAAGAGAGAAAGCCTGGGATTAGAAAAGGGCCATTAGGTTATCGTTTTTCCGTGTTCGGTATAGTCCTATATTGTAAAACAGGCATATTTGCATTTTAGAAAAGGGATTCTTCGATGGGAAAAGGAACAGTCGATCCTCGACCCTTCAGGCTGTTTTTGGTTATGATCGTTACGCGCACGTCATGCACACACGTGGAGAAAGATCATCCCAACTTTCAGCCGGTTTTGTATAAACTACACGAAATATAAAGCTAATAATAACACATAGATTTTATATGTGGTGATTAGTGATAGTTTGATAATAGTTTGTGTGAGTAGAAATATTCGATTGAATATAAATTTTTTTTTTCATTGTGTAAATTCATTTTTTTCCACATATATGTTTTTATTAAATATAAACAATGTTTGTAAATCCCAGGCCTGAAGATGATCTCAGTAAAGATCGAAACGTTGGCACGATAAAGAAAAATGTTTTCTGAAAAACTGGCCAAAATAAACGGGAAATTCAAAACGTGGGGTTGAGATTGGAAGTTAGTGTCCGAGCGGATCGAACTGGTAGAGCAGCGGCGTGTCAAACGGAAGGTCGTGGGTTCGAATCCCGCTCGTGACACTGGCTTTTTTATCTCAACCAAAAATTTTAATTAATTTAATGATATTTCAAAGCTTTAACACATTTAATACATAAATTAATTTTCTTACGTACGATAAGATAACCAGAATGTTAATAAATAACATTCGATTTGAAGAAAATCAAAGGACTCATGTAATTAACTAGAGGATCGTGGGTTCGAATCCCGCTCGTCACACTGACTTTTTATCTCTACTAAAAACCTTAATTAATCGAAAGATATTATCTGGTCAACCGGACCACAAAAACTAGTGAAGTTTTCTGAAACCTACATCACACCAGACCGCATCTCATAATTTCTGAATAGATTTCGTTAATTTTATATTATAATATTTTATTGAAAGTGGACAGATGTTGAACGCCAAATTATAAATGAATTGTTGCACCCAAATTGGCAATGGAAAAAAACAACATTGAAGCTGACCTGATGAATAATTTAAAATACGAAAAACTAATACTTTTTATCGCATTAATAATTAATTAATTTTGAATAAAAAAGAGACCTTTATTGACAAAAACAGATTTTTCCACAACACACCACTCATACAGGCCATATTTTTCAATGTTTTTACTTTTATTAGATAGATACTATTTTTGATTCAATTTCATTTTTTAAGTATGAAATTGTAACCTTTTTTGAACAGAATGAAAGTGTTCTTGCGAGATTCCGGGTTTCTAGAAGTGGTTCAAATAATTTTTTCGAAAGTTGCGAAGCGTTCTGGTGTTTCTTGCCTCGATGAACTTGTAACTCGCCAACTCTTGCGATCTTTTTTTCTACTTTGTAAAAAAAAATTTAAAATACCTTTGGTCCGTCAATTTCCTCTTGAAAGGGTAATCGGTGCGTTATGTTTCCATGGTGTAAATTGGGCGGCAACGGGAAAAATTCCGGCATAATAATAAGATGGCCTGTACCGGATAGTTGTAGTTTTTCACCTTTTGGCACATCTTTCTCCAAAAGCCTTTCTCGTCACTACAATTTTTTCGTTCTGTAGAGAAATAACAGGCTGTGAATGACGACAATTTTTTCTTTCAAAATTAGGTTGTTGAAAAAAATTAAAGAATTTTTAAAATTCTCCAGTTACAAATTCATAGTGGAATATTGAAAAAAAATTGTAATAGTCCAAATATATTTTGAGGAAATGGTATTGACGTATGTCAACTTTTGGCCTACGTTTGAATAATTAATTTACCTTTAAAAAATTGCTGAAATAGGGGAAAATCTTCGAGTTTGATAGTTAATCAAATAGTTCAAACTGAAAATGATGTACAAAAAGCTATTAAATTCCAAATACTGCAATAAACTATTAACTCCCCCCTCCCAAAAAAAAAAACCAGGAGGTTAGGAGTTTCTACTAAGAAGGCGGAAAAATGCCCTGGATATGTATGTAGTAAGTGGGGCTTAAGACAGGCCTGGCCTGATTCCCTGGGCGACGTTTTTACTCCGATGGACGTGAGAAGCTTACGATGTTAGATGGCCTAGTCGAAATGTTTTTAGGAAATAAAACATCAAATTCGGCCCAGTCATTGACACAGAAACATAATTGTCACTAGGAGAGGTCTTCTGCATATATCCGTGTCCTTTCTTATTTTAGATGAAAAGGGTTTTCCTCTATTTTCTTTACCATATTCCGTCATTATTGTCATCCTTAAACAGACCAACCTGATCTCATCCAGCCATATTAGCTTGCTTCCTGCAATGTGCAAAATCCACGAAAAACATTCCATTATCCAACAATGTTTTAGAATAGTCGACACCATCCCATCAGCCTTATAAAAAAGAGTATTGCATGGGCGCGTTCTTAGATGCCCCAGCTTTCGACAGGGTTTGGCTTTTTAAACTTAAGCGCTTCATACCCTCTCATGAAGAATTGAAATCCTACCTGATTGATCGCTGATTCAGCGTGAGGTGCGGCAATGAATTCTTGAAAGTCAAGCAGATAAAGGCCGGCGTACCGCAAGGGAGTATCTTTGGTCCTTTACATAATTTATACTGCTGACCTACCAATGACCTGACACTACTGTCAGGTATCCTACAACTGCCGTCCAAGCTACCTCCAACATCCAGGAACGCTTTGATCTCATTGAAAACTGGTGGAAACAATAGAGGAAAAACTTAACGGAGGAAAATTTGAGGCTAAAAAAGAAGAAGAAGAAAAAAAAAAAGAGAGAGAGAGAGATCCCAGTTTCAACTTAAGCCAAATACCTGCGGCTATATTTGGCAGAATGACTTGAAATCCCCACATAAGACTTTTTTTGGTATTGGCTTTATAGCAATAAACCATGTGTAGCCATGCCGCAGCCAACGCCCCCCCCCGCGAACCGCCGCAATGGGGAACCCATCCACCCACGGCACTGCACACCCATGATGGAGACCAGCGGCCCCCGCGACGCCCGGCCACGATCACTAAGACCAACTGCTTAAGAGCTGTCACGGTCTCAGCCCGGACATAGGAGATAAGAGTGAGAACAGGGGGGTAAGGAACAAGCTGAGGCAGGAGTGCTCGCTTGGTTCTTGCCGTGACCCCAACTTTTGTTAAGCCGTCCGTAAGTTTGCTATAAGGTTTGTCCAGGGTACCACCTAGAAGGGGCTAACCGATTGTAAACTTAATTATCGAATAATAAAGGGTGAAGGAATTTGACCTCTATTTGTGTGTTTATTTATTTCCTTTATATCCCCCTGCACACTCTGACTAATTTCACGGGGAATTAAATGCACCTCGAGTTCAGAGGTGACAGAGCATCTGATATCGCGTAGAGTTCTGCCAAATAAATGCTACATTCTTTTGGCAACCTAATCATGCATTCATAGTTCGCCGTTGGGTCAAACAGGACAATCTCTGATTTGGATCCATTGCAAATAGTTCGATGGCCTGGCAAATGTTCATAGATTACATTCCTATAAATAGCTTCAGCTCCCGTATGAATCATGTTTTTGATATCAGGTAAGTAATTGACCTTCAACTCACTGCTGATACTTTCATACTCTGTGTCGAAAATGGGTCGTACCTTACTTCTTGGGCAGTATATCTTATTTCTATATTCATGTAACTTCAATCAACTGGACGGTAGTAATGGGTTATTTTTAGACCAAAATTTATGAGTCAGGGTTTGTGACGCCAACAGACCTATCTGCGCGCACAAACCCTCTTCATATGCCATTAGCTTTAAGCAAAACAAGCAATACAAGACTTGGAATACTACGAAGAGTTTTAAGGCTGAAATCGACATTGACAACTAAGGCAAAACGTTCACTGTCAATACTTAAATAATACCAATATGGACATACGGAATGGAACTGAGGGGTACTGCCAAGCCATCAATATCATCCTTCAATCGAAAGTTAAATAGTCAAAGCACCTTATTATGTCACTAAACTCACTAACCACAAACAACTCATCATTCCTTTTATCAACAAATTGATGATTACAAAATTCCGCACCACGTCTCGACCCATCCTAATCATACTTCTCGAGGCCTGTTCATTTATCCTCATCCTGACAACCGAAAGTGGCCTCGGAATCACCTTGACACCTAACCACATCGAGTGCCACCAATGGCTGGTTTCTCAAAGCGTGTGTGCTACCAGTAAAGTGCTGGCATTAGTGCTAGGCAGTAACTACAAAAAAGGCATACCATGAATTAGTTTATTATGAACTGGTATTTTCGGAAATTTACAGATTTATTTACGTTGTGTTTGATTTCTCCAGAAGATCTTTAAATCTGGCGTGAAAGAATATCTAGACTGACATCACCATTGAGACCTAAACAATTTAAACTTCAATGTGCATTAAAGAAAGTTTATTTGAAATTTGTCCGAATTTGGACTAGCCCGAGAGAGCTGAAGTGATGTGATATAGGCGGACGTTAACAAGTCGATATCTATGATGGCGGAGATGATTGGACGTGCATGATGCACCAATTTAGTTGCAGATTGGGCGGCGCGGTATAAATTTCATTATTGACAACTAATCAATACCAGGTACGCAATTGTCTGAGCTACGTGTTTTTAAGGGAATTCAAAAATGGTCAAATCTTCCCGATAGGACTTAAATTGTCCTGTCCTTGTAATGCTGACACTCAAAGGAAAATTTTGGTCATTCGTGAATCTTTAATGAATACCTAACCTTTCCGGATCGTCCTGGTCCACATAATCTCGCTGTGTCTCACCGATTGTAGATACAATGAAAATACTGACCAACTCACCAACCAGTGATGCTCAAGAATCAGATGATTTTTAAAGAGCTCTCTTCTAATCGACAAAAATATTTGACCCAATCGCAATGGATGATGTTTAAGTTCCTAAAACACTTCCTCCTGCCAATTGTAGCACCAAAGAAAGTCGGAGTGATTTTGTTTTCCCAGTTTCTTTGCCGGACCTAAACCCAACATGATGGCATATAACTGCCCATTGAGTCTGCAGTGAACCATCGAAAACAGGAACTAGTGTGTACATGCCAATGGGTACTGCGTGCTTTATTCAGAGACCCAATAGATCCAACGTCCATCCGTATACTGTCAGATGTATTATCCGTGGGTGTTTCCTTCGTGCCCACTCCTGTTTGCCACCATGTTATAGAAATTTTGTTTACAATTTAATTTATTCTTGTACCAAATAAGCTAGGCATTAATATTTGCTTACTTTGCGCAATTTTTATTATTATCATGTTTAATTTTGCGAAATGTGTAGGCAGGTCTCTATGAGGTGGTTACAAAGCTTGCCGCACTAAATCGCCCAAAATGAGACTTATCCGTTGATTCTCCACTACCTTTTAGGCTTTTAATTAACTTTAGTTATTATTAATTTTAATTTCTGGTGAGCTTTGTTCTTTCTTGTTCAGTTGTTGCAGCATGACTGAAGAAAATTTAGGTGACCTTGGTCGGTTTGTGCTTCTACAGATTTTCTTTCCTCGCGAGAACTCTTCCTTGGAGTCTGCAGTAGTGTAAAGCATGTGCTGTGGTCTCCTCTTATTTTTGGCTAAAGCTGCACTGTTTTTTTCCTATGTTGAGTTGGTTAGCAGACCTGCGATAATCTTGAGGTTTGTTTGTTCACGTTGAGCAGGTGAGTTTAACCGAGACTTTCTCAAATCCTTTGCCTCTCTCTTGGGATGTTTCTCTATCAGGTGTTTGTAAGATGATCCATTCCTTCTGACCTTTTGGAATTTTCCAGTTATGAACAAGCTGTTACAAACGAGGACGGCTTTTTCATTATCCTTCAGCCCTGTGTGTCCTCGGACAAGACATCATTTTTTTTATTCCTACTTCTCCTGGGTACTTAAGGAGTACCAAGTAACTCAGGTAAAGCCTGCCAATGCACTGAGGGCATATCAGCATACATTTTCATTTAGCTTTTATTAGTTCAGACAGTCGCGCCACCATGGTATACTGCCCAAACAGTTCTTATTACACACACGGACAAAACCCCTTAATTAAACAAGCCAGAGAAATTACCCGGTCATTTTTCGTCCTTGAGCCACGAAAAACCGAGACCGGCCTTACAAATAGTATCACAGGTGATTTCGTTTCGGCCGGCAGGACGTCCATCAACAACATTAATTGCTTGAGAGTTTGAAACAATGCGATTCGGTGGATTACCGATTATTTAAATCCTCCCAGGGCATCCTCCAGGAGATGGAATACCGACATTCCGCTGATTTCAAGATCGAAACGTTGTTTGGTATTAAAGTCAGTTTTTATAGTTTTTAAAGATATATTTAGTTAGTAGTAATCTTAAAATTATAGCGATACAGTCGTACATTTAACGAGACAGACAAACAATTCTAATCGTAGACGGTGAAAGTCTGCTTTAAAAAAATTCACAAGGAAGATCTGGTTCGGCTAATGAAGCGTCTTCCTGCCGACCGTTCCCAAATCATTAATTTTCGAGAGTTCGGACAGAAAATTATTGTGCAACCCGATCGAAAAACAAAAAATGGAAAAGAGTCGAAACTTGGATTAGAAACCATGACGGACCCAAAGGCTCGTCTAGTCAAGAGGTGAAAGTGAGCACGTCGTTACTGTTTCATTAATATCGCCAGGGCTCAAAAACCGCGATGGTGGTACGGTAAAACTGCCATTTTTTTCGGCTCCGCTGGTTCACTTTAATCGTTCAATTTGCGATTATCCTTGGACCGGCGGAGGGAAAAGTGTAAATAAACCGTTTGCTTCGATGCCAATGCGTGGGACATTACCGGACTTTTTCTTTTTTAAGTCCACCATTGAAACCCACGGTGGACGCGAGTTTACAAAAGAGGCTTTCTCATCCATTAGATCGGAGATATCTCTTTGAATTGCTTCGTTCGCTGGCCTTTTTCCTCTGTCAGAGGCAATAAAACCAGTGGATTACAAAGAAACCCACGAGAAAAATAGCAGATACTTGTTAATTTTATTATCAATACGATTATTCCTTCCCGGCCGATTTAGAAAGATTTGTCCGAAGAAATCAATCTATTAAAAAATTAGGCGATATTGTACGACTAAAACATAGAAACATTGAGCAAAAATAATAACATTAAAAAAACCGTTACAATGGCAAGGGATCTTATAGTTAAACTGATATAAAGTAAGGAAATTCCTGTCGTCTCCACCCATTGGTTTTCACGGAAGAGAGATTAAAACCTATTTATTTAAACATCTACTCCAACCAACACGGACTGATGGATGAAGGGGCCAAACATCTAACTTCTTCCAGTCCTAAGTTCTCCTTTTTGAAGGTCCAATCCCTTCACCATGAACTCAACCTAAATGGACATCAAAATATGGGGCCAAAGCAATCAACTACTTCTAGTCCATAACCCTCCATTTTGAAGGGTTCAATTTTACTTTTCACCATGACCTCAACAGACATGGCTTATCACCATAGGGCTCAACCAAAGCATCCGACTAAATGCAAACTTGAACTGTCCATTTACAAGAGTCCAATCTTACTCTTCCTAATTACCTCAACGTACTTAGACTTTGTAAGGAACCAACCACTTCCAATCCAAATGCCTCCACTCTTAACATTTATAATGACTCCAACCTACAAGGTTTTCTAGAAATATGGTGCTCAGTCCATCCAACTTTTTCCGGCCGAAAATCTTCAATTTGAAAGGGTTCAATCTTACTCTTCACCATGACCTCAACCAACATGGAGTTTGTAAATGAGGTTCATTCAAAGCATCCGACTCATTCCATTCCAAAACTGTCTGTTTAGAATGGTCCAATCCTACTCTTCTACTCTTCTCTATTCTCTCCACTCACATGGACTTATCTGAATATGGGTCCAAAGCAACCAACTACTTCCAGTTCAAAAGCCTCCGTTTTGAAGTGTCCAATTTTACTTTTCACCATGACCTCAACCGACACGGCTTATCACCCTCAACCAAAGCATCCGACTCATTGCAAACTAAAACTGCCCATTTAGAAGAGTTTACCTACATTACCCGAACGTACTTGGACAATGTAAGGAACCAACCACTTCCATTCCTTTTTACCATTTATCATGACTCCAACCTACAAGGTTTTATAGAAATATCCACCTTTTTCCGGCCGAAAATCTTCCGTTTGAAAGGGGTCAATCTTACTCTTCACCATGACCTCAACCGTCATGGACTTTACAAATATAGGGCTCAATCAAAGAATCCGACTCATTCCTATCCACAAACGTCCGTTTTGACTGGGCCAATTTTACTCTTCCACTCTTCCCTATTCTCTCAAATTGCAGGGACTTGACGAAATATGGGGCCAAAGCAACCAACTACTTACATTTTCCAATGCCTCCATTTTGAAGGGTCCAATCTTCCCCTTCAATATCACCTCAACCAAAGGATCAAACTCCTTCAACACCCAAAACCTCCTATTTTGAAGAGTCCAATCTTTCCCTTTACCATGATCTCAACATCTCCAAAAATCCCGTTGTAACAAATTTAACTCCTGATTTGTCAAACCATCTCACTTTCCGATTATCTTCAAAGCCGACTGAGACGACATTGGCCCTGAGATCACCCAATAAATGCAAACGATTTACAAATAAGTGCCTTATACTCACATTGAAGAGGAATCTCCGCTCAAGTTAATTTTTTCACCATCGTTATTAAATTTAATCGTTGCAAATGTCAAAAAATTAAACTAGGGTATTAACGATCGATTCGTACAACAACAGCAATAGTTTTTAGTCATATTTCCCAGTTTTTCTTTATATTCTTCTTCATAATCCGTTAATAGAACAGGTGTCGCCATAGCGAGGTTTGCTACCTAGGCCTGCGGGGTGAATAACCGTTGTTTTATCGTCACTGTTCATCTCTGGGTCCGCGTGTTCTCGTTGTTTTTACACGGTTTGACGATTACGTCTCAACTTCCGTTATTACTAACGACAATGATTGTCATCGTATGAAAACATGTTTTTAATTTGCGATTTTCTAATTACAAAACTAGCTACTGGCGAGATTTTCATTACAAGTAAATCGAAAAATGTCAACTTCGTACAGCCTCATTTATGAGAGTTTTGTCATTTGAATATTTTTACAGGTATTAAAGCACTCTTGACACAAAAGTCTTTGTCTAATGAAGACTATAATAATAAAATTGACAGAAGACTATTCGAGGTTAAGACAATCAAATTATTTCTCATGCTGTATTTTAGACAAAAGGAACACACTTTTTACTTATTCCCTAGGATTTGTTGCAATCTCAAAAATGCGGTCTAATTTTAGCTGTAAAAATTTACATTTTAACCCAGTTTTAAGAGAATTTTTGAAAATAAATAGTTGAAAATAAAATAAATATCTAAAGGAAAATGGAATTGTCATTCGACAGTAAGAAAAAATACATTTCTTGCCTCAATACACATTAATCAAAGTCGATAAAGTTTCTAATTAATTATGAAGGAACATTTGAAATCTGAAAAATGTGAGAGGCGACATGCAGACATCCAATGAACTTATGAAACATGCACAGCTTCGTTTACGAAACGTTTTCCAACTTTGATGTCTGTTTTTGATACTGGGCATGATAGTTAATAAAAAAAAATTATGTTATTTTATTTTTGATTAATAGATTTATTTATTTAGACTGGCTTTATTTCATATAAAAAGTAGTTTAATTCAGATTGAACTCATTGGTGTCGTTATTATTTGATTTATTGGAAAATTTCAGAAATCGAAAAAATGGTTTGCAGGGCATGGTCCTCTTCGAAAATTCCAATATATTCCATGTTCCAAAATTCAATATATTTTTCTGCGATCAAATCTAGGTACTTTACTACATACATTATTTTTCTGTCTATGTTGTTTATGTTGTCTGTGATTTTTCAGTTTGTAAAATCAATGCCTGTTTGTGCTTTCTGCTTGTGAAACACTGATAAACAGGATTGGTCCTAAGACGCTTCCCCTGGGGACCTTCAGTCTTTATTTAAAAAAAAATTAAAATCTTATTTTTTTTTAATTTAGACAATTAATGCAGATTTACACATTTTTAATTTCAATTTTCATGCTTCAGTTTATTTTCCAGTCACCGCGTATGCCGGTATTCGTGCTTTCTGCTGGTGAAACACTGGTATAAAGGACAAACAAGATTGGTCTTAGGACGCTTCCCTGGAGAACGTCAATCCATTTTTAAATCAGTCTTATTTTTTTAAATTAATTGATTTATTTAGTATTACTAGACTTAATATTTCCTTAAGATTAATTAATTTCAAGACGGTCTAAGACGATTTTGTTTTTATTTAATATATGTTCTCCTTTTTAGTTGAGAATTAATCGTACTGCAGTGTATATACTATTTTTCTGTCTACCTGTGATTTTTCAGTTTATAAAATTAATGCAGATTTTTTACTCATTTATTTTAATTCTCGTGGTTCCGCTCATTTTCCAGTAACCGAGTATGCTGCTGACTGTGCCGGTGAAACACTTGTATAAAGGACAAACAGGACTGGTCCTAGAACGCTTCCCTGGGGAACATCTGTCTTTATTTTTAAAAATTCAAACTCTTACTTTTTAAATTCAGACAACTAATGCAGATTTATACTTATTCATATTAATTTTCGTGCTTTAGTTTGTTTTCCAGTAATCGAGTATGCCGGTATTTGTGCTTTCTGCCGGTGAAACAGTTGTATAACGGTCAAACAGTATTGGTCCTAGGACACTTCCCTGGAGTACATTAGTTTTTATTTTACAAAACTCAAAGTCTTACTTTTTTAAATTAATAGATTATTTAGTATTACTGGACTTATTGTATCATTAAAATTATTTGCTTCCACTAGTACTCTTACTAGTTTTTTTTAAGTGCAAGAAAATAAAAAAACGTAAATAAATATGTACAGCATGATTCCCTTCCGTCGTCCCGCACAAAAGCTTATAGAGCGACAAGAATGTAAGACTTCCGCGCTTTTTTTAAGCTCTCTATTTCAAGCTTGAAATTCATCGTACAACCACTTATACTTTGTTTCGGTACTGTTTTCACATGGATTTTTCGCTACAATTGGTACAGATTTATACTACTTTATTTCAATTTTGATACTTAAATATTATTTTCCACTGATTGGATTCTAAACCACGAATTTTGCTTTTAGTGCTTTCCGTAACAGGTGAGTGGTGTAAAGTGGAAATAGGATTGAGATTAAGACACTTCCCTGGGGAACTATTTTGGCGGGAGTACTTTTGTGCAATAGTTTATCAAAAAGTTTTGTTTTCAACTTCATTACGTGGTTATAGAGGTGATTTTAAACATTTTTTTTTTATTTCAAGCGTTTGTTGATTTTGAAAACGTGTTTTTGAAGATTGCTAAAAATTTATTTGTAGAGTTGAAAGGTGTAATTATAGGTGGACTCGTCTAGAAGTAATTAAACACCCAGAGCAAAATGTTTAAAATGAAGCGAGATTCAAAGGAGGAAAATTTACAGCAGTGCCACCAGTGTTTTCTAGTGCTGGTAATTTCCAGTTTTAATGACTTATTGCTCAACCTTGGACGTGTTCGCGAGGCGATCGCCGTTCGAAAACACAGTCTTCGAGGTAATAAAAGATAAAAGTATAATTCCGAGAAGATCCGGAACGAGTTTTATTTCAGTGGGATCGAACGAGCGAAAATTACTTATGGTAAAACATGGATTGTCGGTTTTTAAGGTTAAGACGATAAAGCTGGGAAAATCGAAGAATAGCGGACCCCAGGCTGAGAAAGAGGGAAATAGGCGTGTTTCCCAATTAATGGGAATGGGATCGGCACCTCAGTTTTATTTTCTGCTCCCTGGACATTACTTCATTATTCAATGGATTTGTATGATGATATCATGACAAAAATTTGTATTTTTATCTGATCGGATAGGAAGAACAATAACAGGAGTACAAAACTATTATTCTCAACATTTGTTATTCGGAATTTTTTGTAACTAACTTATATATACAAGGGCACCAATTAATGTATGCACATACAGATGGTTGAAAATGAGGATTATAAATTGTTAGATATATTTTAGCTGATTCAGATCATTATGCCCCGCCCATTTTCACTGCTTTTGTTTTCGATATACGTATGAGCACTTTTTTGCTCATTTTATACGTTTTGGCTTTTTGGGGTGCAGAGGAATGATGTATTTGTAGTTTCGTAATTTCCGATTATTCTGGTCCGCCTATTGTCGCTGTTTTTATGTTCTAGACACGTTTCAGTATTTTTTTTTTGTTAATTTTAGAAGTTTTTATTGAGTGAAATAGGTGTGCCAGACTCAAGTATTGTATTGTTGAGTGAAATTATAAATTAATTTTATTTATTTCTTTTTTAGGTCCATAGGATGATATAGTTTGGTAATTTCCGATTATTCTGGTCCGCCTATTGTCGCTGTTTTAATTTTACAAAGGCGTTTCATTTTTTTCGTTCATTCTAGAAGTTTTTGACGAGTGAAATACGCGTGCCAGACTCAAGTATTTTATTGTTGAGTGAAATTATAAATTAATTTTATTTATTTCTTTTTTTAGGTCCATAGGATGATACAGTTTGGCAATTTCCAGTGATTAGGGTCTGTCCAGTTTCGTTGTTTTTATGTTCTAGACACGTTTCAGTATTTTTTAAATTAATTTTAGAAGTTTTTGTTGAGTGAAATAGGTGTGCCAGACTCAAATATTTTATAGTTGAGTGAAATTATAAATTATTTCTATTTATTTGCTTTTTAGGTCTGTAGGGTGATATAGTTTGGCAATTTTCGATCATTAGGGTCCGTCCGTTTTCGCTTTTTTATTTTTTGGCCACGTTTCAGTGTTTTTTTGTTAATTTTAGAAGTTTTTGTTGTGTGAGATAGGTGTGCCAGACTCAAGTATTTTCTAGTTGAGAGAAATTATAAATTAATTTTATTTATTTGTTTTTTAGGTCTGTAGAGTGATGTAGTTTGGGAATTTCTTATCATTAGGGTCCGTCGGTTTCGCGTTTTTTATGCTCTAGACAGACAGGTTTCTGTATTTTTTGTTAATTTTAGAAGTTTTTATTGAGTGAAATAGGTATGCCAGACTCAAGTATTGTACTGTTGTATATAAATTATGACAATTAATTACGGTTTTTAGTTGAGATGAAAAAAAGCTAATGGCACGAGAGGGATTCGAACCCACGACCTTCGGCTTGATACGCCGCTGCTCTACCACCTGAACTATCGTGACCTCGATCCATTCGGACATCAAATCCCCATCTCAACCTCACTTTACGACTTTTTTCATCTTAACTAAAAACCGTAATTATTGTCATATATTAATTGGTCGAGCGGACCACGAAAATAGTGAATTAATTATAAATTATTTTTATTTATTTGTTTTTTAGGTCTGTACAAGAGGTGTAGTTTGGCGATTTCCCATCATTTTCACGTTTCAGTATATTTTGTTCGGTTTAGAACTTTTTGATGAGTGAAATAGATGTCAGCATCAAATATTTTATTCTTGAATGAAATTTTATTTTTGAGTTCCCTGGAGTGATGTGCTTGTAGTTGGGTAATTTCCGATTATTATGGTCCGCCCATTCTCGCTGTTTTAATTTTGCAGACGCGTTAAAGAATTCTTTTTCATTTTAGCAGTTTGTGTTGGGTGAAATAGGCGAGTCGAACTCAAATATTTTATTGTAGAAAGAAATTTTCTTTTCGATTTCTGTGAGTGATGTACTCGTAGGTTTGTGATTTCCGATTATTAAGGTCCGCCCAGTTTCGCAGTTTTTTTTTTTAATTTACAGCCATGTTTCAACATTTTTTGTACATTTAAGAAGGTTCTCATGAATAGTTTAGGTATCAGACTCAAATGTGAGTAATTTTTGTCATTTCGGATCGTTTTGGTTGGCCTATCCTCGCTTTTTAATGTTTCTTTTTATTAGAGGTTTCGGTAAGTGAAATTTGCTCTTGCGGTCTGTGTTGATGCATGCGCATTTATAGTAGTGTCGGTTCAAGACATCCAAGACCCAAGGGGTGATGTACTCTGACAGACCAACTATGAACACCCTGAGTGAATGGTATGTAACTAAGAAAAATGTATTTCAAAATTAATGAGAATGAAAGGATTTGGTTGAAATGATCTGCGTGAGGACAGCCCCTGAAGACCAACTGTTGCTTGATGAGTAAGACAGATGTCTGAACTCGACAACCGGATGGCTGCGAGAAGTCAGGCTCAACTCCATACACGCGGGTGAAGATTTGAGCATAAATTAGTAATCAAAAACCAACCCTAGACCTAAATCGGGATGACTAATGGAAATGTGAACCGACGCGTAGACGGACGCGACAAAGTCATATACGATATCGAAATTTCCTAAGACATGCAAAACCAGACTGAATTACTGGTGCATCACGCCACAAAATTCACTGTTTTGTTTTATAAATTATTTAGTTTGTTATCTCTCATGTTCTTTTTTATTTGTATTGTTTGTTGTAGAAAATTAATTATTTTATTTTATTTAGTGTCGAATTGTCGTTACTTTTATTTGCCTTGCAGATATGATTTAAACTGTAATTAATTCGCTGTTAAGTAGTTTTCAGCATTGAGATTTTTATCGCAATCTTCAAGGAACAGGATATTAATTACGTTAATTATTACAGAGATTGTTTCAAGGATTACTAAAAGTTTTTTGATGTTTTAACTAAATACAGTCATTGAGTTCCCGTTCGCAGTCGCAATATCTTGGGACTATCTCAAGATTATTTTATTTTAGTCAGATGAAACGTTCGATGGGAAAATCGTTTACGAAACAAGACGTTTATTGCCGGCAAATACTAATAAAACCGTGTGAGAAGTGAAATTAATGTGTATCGAATTATTTTCCGCCTTGTCGATTTTCAGCCGGTTTCGCTCTCACCCGACCCGGTCCGGCACTTTTCCGCACGCCACAAGTCCAATAATAATAATAATAATAATAATATTCATCAAGCAGAAGAAAACATTTTCAGGTCATTAAACAGGAAACACGAGCCGTGAACTTTCACCCGGCACACAACTCTGTCCGTACCATCTCGGATGAAATCGGGCCAAGAAAGGCGGTCACGTTATATAAAAAATGCATTCTCGGGGTGGCGTTCAGTTCACGGCGTACCGTGAGAGATAAAGCGCCGACAAAAGAGATTCATTTGATAAAGAAGATAATTATGATGATACGGACGGCCTGTGTTATTTTTCAGGCTGAGGGACGAACGTTGTCACATCTTCCTTCAGATACGGATCTAGCATCTCATGCAACATACAAAAGCATGCTCCTGCTGGACGATACTTATAAAAAAATCCATCCATTATAATGATAATGCACGTCTACTTTTCAATGGGCTTCAAATGATATATTGTACTTCATTACATACCTGCATAAAAACTTTCAAAAGGATTGTTACTTATCTATATTTAGGAATTATACCGTTTAAAGCTTAAATTTAAACAAAAATATCCATAATCAAAGTCAACCATCCCAAATGACTATTCAAAGGCATCTTCAAGTTGGACAGAGCCGGCTTAGAAAACTCCATAAAAGCAAACACCTACAAGAGGTGCTTCAAATCCTCTTTTAATGACTTGACAAGGACTAAAAACCACTCGTCCTTGTAATGAAGCACAAGTTGAACTTTTACGAAAAAATTCATCGTCAGTTGGTAACACCACCTTGTCTCAGGCTTATTGATTCCTTTTTTTGGAAGATTCTTCTTCTTCTGTTGTCCATTTGGACCTACTGGTGCTCATGAGATTTAGACATTCCTTCGTAAAATTATTGGAGGTTTCCTCAATCTATAATAACATTTAGAAGTTTACTAGGCCTCAAGCCAAATGTTATTTATTAGTTATAAATTATTAGTTATTGTGATTTTTAAATTTTTTTCTCCCTGTACCTCTATCACACTCTCTCTGGCAATCTCTCCTCACTGTCTTTTCCTCCACCTGCATTTCTATACTTCTTTCTTTCGCCCGAACCATATCTCTCTCTCTCTCTCTCTCTCTCCCCTTCCTTCCCTCCCTCTTACTCTCGTTTCATTTCACTCTCTTTTTCTGTTTGTCCCTCTCTGTCTGTTTCTCTCTCTTTCTCTGTCTGTCTGTCTCTCTCACTCTCTTTCTCGTTCTTTTTCTCTCTTCTTCCTTTCAATCTGCCTCCATCCACGTTTCTATCTTTCATTTTTTCGCCTCAAACGTACCTTTCTTTCTTTTGTCTGTCTCTCTGTCTCTCCCTTCTTCTCCCTGTGCCCACCTATGCACTGTATTTTCTTCTTCTTCTTCTTCTCTCTCTCTCTCTCTCTCTCTCTCTCTCTCTCTCTCTCTGTTCTCTCGCTCACTTAGACGTTTTTTCGCATTTTCTTGTCCTCCTTTTAATCTGCCTCCATCCACGTGTCTATCTTTCATTTTTTCGCCTCAAACGTACCTATCTTTCTTTTGTCTGTCTCTCCCTTCTTCTCCCTGTGCCCACCTATGCAGTGTATTTTCCCTCATTTTCTTCTCTCTCTCTCACTCTCTTTCTCATTCGTCTTCTCTTTTCTTCCTTTCAATCTGCCTCCATCTACGTTTCTATCTTTCATTTTTTCGCCTCAAACGTACCTCTCTTTCTACTCCCTCTTCTGTTCTCCGTCTGTCTGTCTCTGTCTATCTGTCTGTCTCTCTCTCTCTCCCTCCCACTCCCTCCCTATTACTCTCGTTTCATTTCACTCTCTTTTTCTGTTTGTCTTTCTCTGTCTGTCTGTCTCTCTCACTCTCTTTCTCGTTCTTTTTCTCTCTTCTTCCTTTCAATCTGCCTCCATCCACGTTTCTATGTTTCATTTTTTCGCCTCAAACGTACCTTTCTTTCTTTTTGTCTGTCTCTCTGTCTCTCCCTTCTTCTCCCTGTGCCTCTACCTATGCAGTGTATTTTCTTCTCTCTCTCTCTCTCTCTCTC
>CM077112.1:12121261-12144482 GCA_039619505.1 Cimex hemipterus
TCTCTCTCTCTCTCTCTCTCTCTCTCTCTCTCTCTCTCTCTCACTCTCTCTCTCTCTCCCCTCTCCTCTTTTCCTGAGATGTGGTTGTTACCGATCTTTTGTTTTCTTTTTCGTGTTAGTCTGTTTGTTATTAATGGTTTTTAATACTTATTCGTTGTTTATTTAAAGTTTCTAATACATTTTTGGTATTTGATTTGAATTTAATTTTCGAAAATCGTTAGATGCGGTCTTGTGTGATGTAGGTTTCAGAAAACATTTTATTTGCCGTGTCAACGTTTCGACTTTTGCTGAGATCATCTTCAGGGCCTGGTTAACAAACATGGTTTATATTTAAGAAATGCATGTAGGATGTTGAAAAAGTGAATTTACGCAATGCAAAATATATTTTATTATTTTTATATTCAATCAAAGTATTTCTACTCACTACTTTAATAATTTTATTGTGTTGCCACTTTTTTTCATGTTCACGGCGTCGGATATTTAAAAACAGTAGGAACCATGTTCTTTTCTTTCTTCTACCTTTTTCTTAAATCCTTTTTATTTCATTTCTTTTTTATTCGTAATTCTTAGTGATGTTTCATCATTTTATTGTAAGCATTTAATTTTTTAAAGAATATATTATCATTATTGTTTTGCATATTTTATCGTATGTTTTAATGGGTTTTTAACATGAACTAATTTGTTGAGATCACTATGAAAATTGAGTCGTAATTCTTAAAAGTAAATATGATTTTATGCAAAAGACATAAAATAAAAGCTTTTCTAAGAGAGATCCCAAGGCTTTTGATCTGGTGACCTGTTCGCTGCAGACGTATAAACTTCAAGGGGGATTAGGACTGGATAATACTGTCCGATGTTGTCTCTTTGAACTATTTACACTGAACTTTTGAAAATACAATTTCTGCCATAGTTGAATAAATAGTGAAATTTCTTCCTGATTTTGTTTTTCCACAATGAATAAAATTTTAAAAGATGTTCGGAAGGTCCTTGAGCTCAAATCCTATTGATACTAATTTTTTCATCTCAATTAAATCTTAAGATCCGGGCTTTCAATATCGGTCGATTTTATAGTAGATTTGTCACTTTTTTTAATTTTTTTTTTTTAATTCCCCAGTCGTTATCACAATTTATTTACGACCTTTTGTGTTGATTTTTTAAACTAGAATTTTCTTGGTCAAACAGGATCTCTGAGAAGACAAATTATGACAAAAGGAATGGGATATCTGCCCCTTTTATAGAATAGCCAGATGCCGGCTGGCATTAAGTATACCCAGATGATATATAATTTGGTTTCTTTTCTTTTCCTAATTACCTACTATCCGGCGAAGAGGGTATTTTTTATCCACTAAAACGATGATTTGTCATTCTGCTCGTTACTTCTCATCGGAGCGGACCTAATGTAAATCTTGGTTTCACTTTTCTTGATAATTTTAAAATACTACTGCAAGCTGTAATTTATATTTCAAAACGTATGTCCATTTGGTCTTAATAGTCTCCCCGTTCTTGTTATTCGCTATCATCAGAGATTGCGGTTTGTCAAAAGGACAGACATAGTGACATCTGTACGTACCTATAAATAAACCTTTCAGCAAATTTGTGCTCCTGATACTGACATTTTGATCTCAACGAAAACTTTAATTAAAGAGCTTAACAAAATTTGACGTTCCTCATTTAAACTGAGATATTACGATAGGCTAAATTGGTCGAAATTTTGAAAATGTATTAACACTTATTAATTTATTACTCAATACCAATTAAGCCAAACATATTTATGACAATAGAAAAATGTTAGTTTGATCATTTTTATGTACATATCATTAACTGGTTTAGTCTGCCATGTATGTTTTGGTATTCTCCATTTTCAATGGTTGGTCTGTGCGTTTCTTTGTCAAACTTGTTCTTTCTTGGAGAACTGTATGATAAAACAGAAACTTTAGGCAGACAAGATGGACGATCGTACAACGGTTTTAGTTTCATTGTGCTTAAGCTTCCTTTTTGTAGTTAATTATTCGACGGTTTGGTGTGCCATGGGTGTTCTGGCATTTGGATATAGATAGTGGTCCGTTTACCTGTTTTTGTTGTCAAATTTGTCCTTTTAACGTTTGTAACAGCACCGAAGGTGGTACGAGAAACAAAACCCAGAGAGCATAGCACCTGATGGATAAATGAATGCCCCAACGACATGTTCTTCACCTTGCAGCGCTCAACCAAATGTCTCACAATACGCCGTTTTAGTTTCAAGTTTTGTTTTATGTGTGTTCTCATATTTTGACCAAGTCAGTGGTTGATCCGTCCATTTCTTTGTAACAGCCTGATGACACGACAAATCGGCCAAAATAGGTGATGATGGATATTATTGGTTATAATAGGAAATGGTGGTTTTTGTAACCCCGACTTCTCGCAGCTTCTGGCTTGTTATACTTTCCTAGTTCCTTAGTTTAGTGATTTAGATTCGATCATTCTTTTAAAAAGTACGCGCTCACTGAAAGTGGTTATCATTCTTCCCTTGGGTTTTCTTTGGATCCTTGGATTCTTTGGGTGTCTTTATTGTGCTGTTGGTTTGCATCCTAAGATGGGTGGTTGTTTTTCTCTCGTTGCATAACTTAAAAATACGGTCATCATTGATTATATACCTAGTGTGAAGATGTTTTCTCAGATCTCAGTGCACGGTAGTCCGAGGTCACCCAACTCTTACAGTAGCAGTGAGTGTGTCAATCTTGGTTTGGGTTGTTTTTGTATAAGCTTACTCTGTCTAGCCCCCCAGATTTTATCCATTTCTCTTTTTGTCGGTTTTGGATACATTATGGGCGGGAGGAGTTTGTATTTCTTATTACAAGACGCGGTTCAGGGCCTTTATACGGTCTTGCAGATCCTCCTCAGACCATCATGACTGCCTTTACGTTACCCTTAATTCCCTTTTATCGGACGCACGATGTCCTCAGAAAGTTGTGCTTCCACTGGGTCTTTTGATTTTGGATGCATTCACTAACGAAATAGGTAGACAAGATGAACTTACGCCGGTCGTTTTTCGGATTTTTATTGTAGAGTGAAACTAATATAATTAGTTTTGTTTTGAGGTCTCGTATTGATGTAGTTGGTAATTTCAGATCGTTCTGGTCCGCCCTTTTTGGCTGTTTTTATTTTCCAGGCAGGTTTCTGAGTTTCTGGTTCGTTTTAGACGTTTTAAGGTGTGAATAGGCGCCGGACTCAAATATTTTATTGAAAAAAAAATTTTGATGAGTGAACAAGGTGTGCCAGACTTCAATATTTTACTGTACATTTAAATTATTATTAGTTTTTTGGGGGGTGCGTCTGTAAGGTGATGTAGTTTGGCAATTTCCGATCAATAGGGTCCGTCCATTCTCGCTGTTTTTATTTTCAGGACACATGTCGGACTCAAGTATTTTATTGTAAAATGAAATTTCCTTTTTGAGGTTTCTGGGGTGATTTACGTTTTGGTGATTTCCGATCTTTTAGTCCGCTCCTTTCGGCTCTTTTAATTTTTCAGACACGGTTCATCATTTTCGCTCATTTTGGAAGTTTTTTACGGTTGAAACGGGTGAGTCGGACTCAAATATTTTATTGAAGAACGAAATTTTCTTTTCGAGGCCCATGGAGTGATGCCGTTTGGTAATTTCCGATCATTACGGTCCGCCCAATCTCGCTGTTTTTATTTTCCAGACAGATTTCAGTATTTTTTGTTCATATTAGAAGTTTTTGATCAGTGAAATAGGTGTGTCTTATTCAATTTTTTTTATTGTAAAATGATTTTTTTTAGGCCTCTGGGGGTGATTTACTTTTTGATCATTTTCGATCGTTCTGGCCCGCCCATTTTCACTGTTTTAATTTTCCAGACCCGTTTCATTATTTTCGTTCATTTGAGAAGTTTCTGATGAGTGAACAAGGTTTGCCAGACTCAAGTATTTTACTGTAGAATGAAATTATTATTATGTTTTTTTTGTTTTTTTTAAGAGAGAGAGAGGGGGGGGGCATCTGTAGGGTGATGTAGTTTGGCAATTTCCGACCAATAGGGTCCCTCCATTCTCACTGTTTTAATTTGACAAACACGTCAAATATTTTATTGCAAAATGAAATTTGCTTTTCGAGCAGTATAGGGTAATTTAATTTTGGATCATTTCCTCCTTTTCGCTGTTTTAACATATAGTATACATGATATAGTTTGGTAATTTTTGATTATTCTGGTCCGCCTATTGTCGCTGTTTTAATTTTACAGACGCGTATCATTTTTTTCGTTCATTCTAGAAGTTTTTGATGAGTGAAATAGGCGTGCCAGACTCAAGTATTTTATTGTTGAGTGAAATTATAAATTAATTTTATTTATTTCTTTTTTTAGGTCCATAGGGTGATATAGTTTGGCAATTTCCGGTGATTGGGGTCTGTCTATTTTCGCTGTTTTTTGTTCTAGACACGTTTTAGTATTTTTTTTTTTTTTGTTCATTTTAGAAGTTTTTGTTGAGTGAAATAGGCGTGCCAGACTCAAGTATTTTATTGTTGAGTGAAATTATAAATTTATTTATGAGTGAAATTATAAATTAATTTTATTTATTTAGGTGTGTAGGGTGATATAGTTTGGCAATTTCCGGTGATTGGGGTCTGTCTATTTTCGCTGTTTTTTGTTCTAGATACGTTTTAGTATTTTTTTGTTCATTTTAGAAGTTTTTGTTGAGTGAAATAGGCGTGCCAGACACTGTTGAGTGAAATTATTATTAATTTTTTTGGGGGGTGCGTCTGTAGGGCGATGTAGTTTGGCAATTTCCGATCATTAACGTCCGTCCATTTTCGCTGGGTATTTTTTCTAGACACGTTTCAGCATTTTCTGCTCACTTTAGACGTTTTTGATCAGTGAAGTAGTTGTGTCGGACTAAAATAGTTTATTATAGAATGAAATTTTCGTTTTGAGGCCTCTGGGGTAATTTTTGGATGTACTTTTCGGTCATTTCCGCTCGTTCTGGTCCGCTACTTTTTTTTTGATGAGTGAAATGTGTGAGGAGTACTCAAATATTTTATTGTAGAACGCGATTTTTTTATATATATATATATATATATTTTTTTTTTACAATTTGACGGTTGAAACGTATTTTGGCCTCATCAATATAGAAAATTGTTGATCACTTCAGATTCCATGTTTGCTTTTTACCTTTAATGCTAATTATTATAACTATAATAACTCTTTACAAGAAAGTTATTATTTCCGAATTCGCCAAGGCGGTTGGTTTTTTTTTTTTTCAATAAAGCGAGGTGTTCTGTTTTCAATCAAGCTGAAACACGTGTAGGTTTAAAGTATAAAGAGAGAAAACTAAGCGAGAGCCTAGGTCACTAATTACCGGACAACAGCCGCTTTAATTGATCCCGTCCGTACCGAATCCCCGATTACATAAATGCAATCCCGAATCGGTTTTGACCGTTTAATCAAACACAAACGCCCTTCGTTAACAAACCGGCCATAACAAAACGAGACAAACGGCCGGCCGTCCTTTGTAAATTATTCGCAAGGTCGCAGGGACGATAATAATAAAATTAATAGCCGGTGACAATCCGCGTGATTGCTTTGTTTACCTCAAATAATTTACAATTGTTACCGTGAAGGATTAATGTAATTGGCGACTTTTAGCTCTAATTTAACAATTGGTAATTCGATAGACGGCCTGCTTTCCTGTCTTTTATTAACGTGGTTTGGAACAAAATACATCTAATGGAATGTAATCACGTTTCCTACAAAGTCAGTTGTTAGTAATTACTAAATGGTTACACTCCTCTTTAAAACAGGTGAAATTTTGCCTCTTACATTTAAATTACTTATTCAGAAATCGTGAGATGCGGTCTGGTATATTGTAGGTTTCAGAAAAAAAAAAATTCTTTATCGTCCCAACGTTTCGACCTATATTGAGATCATCTTCAGCGCATGGGATTTACAAACATTGTTTACATTTAAGGGATACATGTCGGATGTGAAACAAAGTGAATTTACGCAATGCAAAACAATTTTTTTTATATTCAATCGAAGTATTTCTACTCACTCAAATTGTTTCTCTTTGTGTACTTGTGCCATTCTTGCGTGTCGAGTTGAGTAAGTAGAGATACTCTGAATGAACATAAAAAATAAAATTTCACATTCTATAAATCCACTTTCTTCCACATCCTACATGTGTTTCTAAAATTTAAAAAATGTATCCCAGGCCCTGAAGATGATTTCAATAAAGCTCGAAACGTTGGCAGGAAAGAAAAATGGTTTTTTGAAACCTACATCACACCAGACGGTATCTCACGATTTCTGAATAATTATCGATTAACGGTCATTAATCACCACACATTTTAATTTACTACTAATTAGTCTACAAGTCTTTCTGACTAACGAATAAAAGAAAATCACCCGACTACTAACAAAACTATGGGCATAACTTTAATAAAGTATTATATTGTAATAAAAATAATCATGAATATTAAAAAATACTTGAAAATATAAGCTATAGAAGGACCCCTGAAACACCCAGAAGCACCAAGAAGTTTGACTTAATCAATTCATCACTGAAGATGATCTCAATAAAGCTCGAAACGTTGGCACGATAAAAAAAAATGGTTTTTTGAAACCTACATCACACCAGACTGCATCTCACGATTTCTGAATAATCATCGACTAACGGTCACTAATCACCACACATTAATTAAATAATTAGTTAGATTTAGTAGAAAATATTTTTACCGCTCAGAGGTCGTTTGTTTTACACGAAAGCTAAAAAACCTAATCTGGGCCTCTTCACTACTTTCTGTGCGTTACACGACAGTGCCATTGTCCTTTATTTAGAGTGTCTCCTAATTAGTTGTGTTAAATGAATAGGAAATGAATTATTCATGAGGCCGCATCTGCAACTGTCCTGTAGGCGGAGGTGTCCCTAAAACTATCGGAGTTTTCACTGTACGGATCTAGGAAATCAAGTTATCAGTAAAAAGCATTTTTCATTATGTATTCCTGACTCGGGTTATGTATGATGGTCGAATCGAAGAAAGCTTTGTACGTTTTCGCCCCGATTTGCATATTACAGGAGCGGAGGAAAGCTAATTGCACATAACATAGTGTTGGCGTGAAAGAGGATATGCGCCGTTAGTTAGCGGGCCGAGAGTACCGTCGCCCTGACAAGACTAACATACATCTCAGGAAAAAGTCGAATAAATTAAGTCCGGTTTTCTCAGTCTAATGTTTAACAAGCTCAATTGAATTTTGAATCGACTCAATTCGAAAGGCCATTTCGTAGAAGGTTTGCACTGGTGGATCTGGTGGATTGCAACTCGGGTGCGGTTATCGGATTGCGATTAAATCTCCGGGCGGTCTGCCACTTCTGTGCGATTTCCTATCGGTTATCCGGGGATGTAGCCCTTCTGCAGAAAATGGTTATTCGATTTCCCAATTTTCGAAAGTCTCCGCTCTCCAGTCTACTCGAATCATCTCGGTTCGTGACTGAATTCAATTATGAGTAATATCGGCCGGCCGGTCTTGTCAAAAAAAAATAACGAGAGGGAAAATCCTCGTTTTGAGATCATGCGAGCCCCAGTTCCGACGTGTTACAAACCTATTTTAGCGTTGAGTGTTTTTACTATTGAAGCTTGTAAAATTTCAGTCGTGTAAGGCTGACGAGATAACGTGTAGAAAAACCGTGAAAAAAAGGAGAAATAATTTACGGGTACCGACCGTGAGAAGGTGAGCAATGGCTGGTACCCGATTCTTTTAAACTCCTCCCAACCTTAGCATGTGCATCGTTTAATTGTCGACATCTTACGCAAGGAAAGCGGTCGTTGATGCCCCAAAAATTGCAGCGGCCATTTAACGAAATAAAAAATAATAGTAGGTGGTTAAGAAAAGACATCGTCCGTGGTACCCAAAGGGTTGCCAAGAGAAACGCTTTCCTGACAAGGCACAGGTCATACAAAAATAACGTAATCGGCAGGGAAACGACCTCGTAGTTGCCCGTTGTGAAGACGAACATCACCGTCGTGCATCTTTTTAATTGTCGAAGGCTGGATATGTGTAGACAACGTTTTGGCATATAGTCAGATGATCGTTTCCTACGGCTGTAGGTAAATAGTAAATTACTAGCGCGAATGGACTGGGTTCATCCTCGCCACGAGGAATATCAAGTAAGCTTGCTTAGGGTCGATAGGGGAGAAAATGGACTGGGTTCATTCCCTCCCCGAGAATATCAAATAGTCTTGGTTGAGTGTATGACGATTGGGGAGAAACTAAATTATTAGCGCGAATGGGGTGGGTTCAACCCCGCTCCCAGGAATATCAAGTAGTTTTGGATGAGTGTATGTTATTTGGGAAGAAAAGTATATTATTATATAGTATGGAGTGGGTTCAACCCCCACCCCGAGGAATATCGATTACTTTTGTGTGGGGGTATGTGATTTCGGGAGTAAAGTAATTTATTAGCGAGAATGAGGTGGTTTCAACCCTGCAACGAGGAATATAAACTAATCTTTGGTGTGTGTATGCCATTTGGGGAGTAAACTAATATAGTAGCGGGAATGGCCTGGGTTCAACCTCGCCTCGAGGAAAGGCAAGTACCCTTGGGTGAGTGTGAGCAGTCATGTTTGCTCAGGATGGTGATGTATAAATATGTATTGTATGTTTTGTGTCTGTTCAATAGTTAACAACCTTAGGTACAAACGAGAGGCTAGCATTTTGGTATAGTGATTTGAGACGCTCAAATGGCTGCAGCGGTTAAAAGAAAATACGCGTGAAAGACCAGAGAAGAACGGAAAACACGCAAAGGGCCGGCGATGTTCTCCGCTGTTTGTCGGCGCATTGTATATACTGTGGTTTCAAGCAGTTTTGCCAAGCATTTCCTCAAACGTATTCCAAAACAACACCAGATATTAATCGAAGTTATCTTCTTATTATATTTTATTAAATAAAAAGTATTTTGATTTTTAAGCTTACCAAATTAAAATAAAAGATAATTAAATTGGCTTGGAGATGATAATTTATAATTTGGATTAACGCTAAACCCCCATAATCCTGAGCCAGTCATATAATATGGATTAAACAGGGAGATCTCTAAAGAACATTAATACTTCCGAATCAAAATAATTGAAATCCCTAAGTTGGCCCTCGGACCTGCCTTTATTTACAGCGGCGATATCCCCTCAGATGAGTTTTAATCCATTCATCCATTTTAAGTTGGCAACAACACACAGGGTGGCAATTAAAGTCGGATTATAAAGTTCTTGAAGGGGGAGGGTGTCTTACCCCGGGGATTACCTGACGGACAGATTGGAAAACTTGTCATACTCGGGGTATCGCCCCTCCCGTTCCCTGCACGAGACCGGCAACAACGGATATGGGTGAGTAACGACCCGTTTTGAACAAAACGTTCGGCTTTCGACATGATCAATCATACGGATCATCCGATTCGTCACATTTAAAGAAATTGAAGTTTACGACTGTAACATATATAAAACAAAACGGTTACTGGGGTAGTAGCACAAGGCGTACTCCATCTTTAAACTTAATCTTTCTTAATCTTACAATCTGACGGATCAGTGCTGTCAATAATGTTTCTTTAATCGCGTTGAGAAAACATCTATTCTTAAATAGAAAAAAGTCTGCTGTCCTTCTCGATCTAAATCATATGATTTGGTACGACACCCATGGGAACATCTTTAAGCCTTTCCTATTCACGAGTTACACTGGTGACATTACTCTAATTTAATCCTTCACCGAGTATTAATACTTCCAACTCCGCCAGAACACTCTCCAGTTAGATTGGGAAGATACGGGATAAAAAGAAAGCAAACCAAATCTATAGGTCACCAACCCTCTATAAACCCATATGGCTCAACATCTTCAGTGAGTCTATACGATATTTTCTTTCGATCAAATGGCAAAGGGGATGGAAGGATAACAGAAAAATTCCCGAAACAAGTTACGCCACCTCACTTACAAGCTCAACATCTACAAGACGTATCTGAATCAATGGTTAGTGATTTTGGTACGTCTATAAACAATCCAAAATAACACTTCCAATTGTGTTGGGATCTAAACCAAATACTCATCCCAATGAGTGAAACAATTCTCACATGTTTATAGCCGATGCAACTTAAAAACCTATCCAGTGTGGTAGAGTCATATGCTATTACCTTCAGCATGTTTAATAGCAAGCCAAAAAGTTAACAGTCGATGGGGTACTTACTAACACTTAAAGGCCCGACGACTCGACAGTCCTGTACTGTCTGGCATTCCGTTCTGTATAACAGGTTCTAGGATACTATAGCATCTTTTTTGAGCAAAAAGCTTTTCAAGCTAGCTGAGCAATCGGTTGGGTACGTCACATAGGATCATTGGAAGCAGATAGTCGTCCTGTTTTGTCAGAAGACTGCGTGTTCTTCTTTAAACAATAATAACGCGCTTGCCCACCATTGGAGCGTCCGTGATCTTTTCCAATTACCGTATACACTGACGTTACTGTTCTCATCGTGTTCCTCCGGGTCTAAAGTCCCTACGCAGCATTTATACCCTGGGTCAACCCACAACCTTTGGAGTCTATACTTACTTAGCACTTAATTCCTATCTGTCGGATCGGTATAGATTTTGTTTGACCATAACTTTGTCGCATTGTGGAAACATTAATTTTTATTGGGTTGAAATGGTATCGTTTCTCCTTTTGAGATAAATAAAGTGGTCACCCTCAGTGCCATTACCAGAGCCTGGTGTACTTTCTCTCCCCCTGAACGACGCTGTTTTCCAAGGGAACATCCTTGTATCCTTCTACTCGTAATGCGCACTGATGACTTTATCACAGCCCGTTCTTCTTTTATCCTCATGCGAACATCTTCGAACCCGTCCTATTCACAATATGCACTGATGACATTCCTATTCTGTCCCCCTTCCAAGCTAATTTTTCCATCCTTAAATTCTACCAGTCGGAACAGTTTATTGTACTTTAATGGTGTTATTCGCATTTTCTTCTCGGCGTGGATGAATCATTTGATTGGGTACGACGTTCTGAGTTATTGTGGAAGGCCATCTAGGGACTGATTATTTTGCTGAAATCCTTATTTACGTGGGTGTCCTTCATGGAAATATTCTTGTGCAATACACAGTAATTTATACAAATTATTGACTTAAAAATGGATTACTACTAGAGACCAATCCGGGAGGAAACGCTGAAACTGATCACCTATCATCCCTTAATACGAAAAGTGCACTATGTTTATTAGGCATAAGTAAAATTAAGAAATAAAAAAAAATAAAGAAGATTAAAATGATTAATGGATAAAACATATTCCATTTTAATCTATGAATATAGGTTTAGGGGCGTCGGTGGTCGCAACGGTTTAGGCGTTGACACGGAGCTCATCGCTGTAAGGTAAAGGTCCCGGGTTCGAATCCAGCGGCCCTGCATTAGATCCCGACAAATGGCCTTTTTTTCAAAAACACCGGCACCTTTCTGATGTTGCGAACCTTCGTAAAAAATACCGGTTTATAAAGAAGTTTGAACTGCATTTGTATTTTGTGCAGGTTCAAACTTGTCGTTTGGCAAACAACCCGGATTTACAGTCACCGAGAAAATGGGAAAATCGATTTATTTAGAGTGAAAACAACGAGGCTGTGAGTTTGTTAGCGCGGGTGAATAATTAACCGTTTAAACTAGTTTCAGCCGGTGGGGTTTCGAGTAGGTGGACCCGCGTCTTGCACAACGCCTTCGTCCTTCGACTCTTCGCCTCTAAGGACGATTCTTTTCCGGCCGGGGGATTTCGATAGGACGCGGTTTCCGAAATTCAGACCGCCCCCCCGGTGGTCGACGTTGCGGTGACGAGTTTCCTCCGTCCTTGGCGAGGACGTGTGTTCAACGGTGCTACTCGACCGTTGCCAAACGGCCTTGTGAAAGTCTTTTGCGAGAGAAAGGGGCGGAAAATTCGCCCTTGGGAGAAAAAAACAAGGATTTCCCATTAGAAAAAAATTGATTAAGTGCGAAGTATCAATTAAAAGCAATAGTCCGGTTCAAAGATCAAATACCGCTCCTTGAAATGTCAAGAGCAGAAGAGTGAAGCCGACTGGAGGATTAAACGGTCCGTTTTGTCCCATTCCCTACTTATAAATATGTAAGGATATATCGTTTCATGTTTTATTTATGGGTATGTAAGTACTTTCTTCTGCCGGCGTTGGCTTGTATCTTTATAATGAGTAGAAGGTGTAACGCATCCCGTTTACAAATATGGAAATCTGATCGTTAACGATTTTGTTGGGAAGTAGTTTTTGTTGAAGATTTTCTTTTAAATATACAAATATTACCAAAAGATCAACAATAATAATTTATTCTTATCGTCATTTCTATCTTGTTTTGGTGCATATATGGTATTTTATAACAAAGGAGAATGCCTGCAAGTTGATTAAATTAAAACAATTCCTGCCAGACAGAACTAAAATCAAATAACCTTTCGGGTTACGGACGAGAAGGACCAAATTACAATAAGGTTTGCATACTAGCCTCAATTAAAAATCCATGGGCTATGCCGGGGTCTCGAACGAGCGCCTTAATCGAGTCAAGAGATCGACTGGTAGATGGCCTCAGAGAACCTGAGCAGGAGACGGGGGAGGATACGCCGTTGACACTTGTTTTTGTCCAGAGCCTGCGCCCATTATGTAGAGAAACGTTGCTCGATGTACCCCGCATAATAAAGGTGTACCATGCCTTGGCTCTATGCAGAGAGAGTGTAGGCATGCCGCCTGATTTCACAATGGTTCTCGGTTTGACATTCCCCTGCATTTTTTAGAGCAAATTGGGAATTTTTGTATGAGTGAATGTATTTATTAGAGTGAATTGGGAGGGGCTGATGGTGGAATAGTATACCCACCGTCCCTCGAGCTGTGCACGTGACTAAAAGTACCAATGACCCCAATTGGATTGTTATAGTGTGCAGGTTGATGAACGAATATTCAGTACAGCATCTACCAAAAAGAACGCAACGTATATTGCGGTGAATGTATTTATTTGTGTGAATGGGTAAAATGAGTAAAAAAGTCTTAATCACTCGACCACCGCGTTTTTTCCTTTTATTCTTAAACAGAAGAAAACTAATACAAAAATAATGATTATTCAGTTTGTAATATTTTGTATAAAATGATAACTGATTTATTATCATTGCGACGTCAATGAAGCAATAATGAAAAGGAAATTCATTGTAAAAAAAAATGGAAATAATTTTTTACGCAGTGAGATCTGTTTAGCGATTTCCCCTTGAGGGTCAATTGCTGAATAATATCTGAAAAGGATTGGTAAACATGTAAACATATATTTTTTAACGGAAAACCCATGATAACTAATTCCCCGGAAGAATTATATTGTGTTTCCCCCCGGGGTTTGACGTCGGAGTTGGACCGGTTTCGAACACCTTTCGGAAGTCATTAATTTTTTAACAAAATGTTGTTTTTGAATAAATGTTGTTTTTGTCGTACGTTACCATTGTCAGCATGCTTTCCCGGAATTTCCGTTGACTAAGCAGCAAACTTACCTGGAACAGAAAGGAATAAACATTAGTAGATTGAAGTTGGATGTGTGTGTAAGGAGAATGATTAACTTGTCAAGGATACGACTGGGAGAAAGCTACACGTGGGACGATTTCAGAGGGCGATTATCTTTTGTTTACAAGGAGATGGGTCAGGTACTCTCCCAGTTTTGTAAAAAAAAAAAACGAGGACTCCACTTTTGCAGGATGACGTCGAAGACCGTTCTTACCCCAAGGTTTGTTAACCGGTTCTGCTATGAAGCGAGTTCCCCTTTATCAATCTATCCCCGCATAGGAGCCAATTTCCGATGCCCGGCACATGTTACAAGAACGATTACCCGGGGCGGGTCGGATTATAGCGTACCTTCCTGACCTCATCCGATAAACATTTAGAGATTGAATTATCGCCGGACCGAGTGCCGATTATCCTCGGAGTCGGAGAGAGGAAACGGACGTTTTCCCAACCCAAAATATATGGATTAAGGATCCTATTCATATTATTTACTATTAGAAAGGAGTTGAATATTAAATATAAATCTGGGTACGAATTGCAAAATAGGTTATATTTTAAAGAAAATTGCTTGTTTTTGAATAACAATTTTATAACGATACGTTGGAAAAATATATCTTTAAATCTACTAAACCATATACATCACATCTGACTAGAGAAGGCCAAAACGGGCCACCAATGTTTAAGGAAACTTTTTTCGTGATACTAAATCAAAATTATTAGACAGTGAAGTTTCCAGTGGATCGCTGGAGTCGTCAGGCACGTCAAAATTAAATTTGGCAGATAGCCTAGCTTGGATAAATTTTTGAAATATGTACATAATTTTTGACGAAAATACGTCATAATTTTTTTAGTGTTTAGTTTTTAGTGATTGTTAATTAATGATTATTTAGACATGTTGAGATGCGGTCTAAAGTGGTGTAAGTTTACAAAAATATTTTTTATGCCGTGTCAACGTTTCGACCTTTCTTGAGATCATCTTCAGGGCCTGAGATATACAAACACTGTTTACAAAAAAGTTATGCAAGATCGAAATGAAAAAATGTCAAGAGCGGGATTTTGTATTTTCCCTCCTTTTTGCAATTTTTCAGATGCCGTGCAATCTATTTGATTCTCGGCGACAAATAAAATGGCAACGGAGAGATTTAGTGAAATGTACTTTATTTTGCTTATTACATCTATTGGAAAATGGCAAAAAGGAGGGAAAAATTGAAAAGCTGGGGTTGAGATGGGAAGTTAGTGTCCGAGTGGAACGGTAGTCCACGGTAGTTCAAGGGGTTAGGGCAGCGGCGTATTTAGGCAAAGGTCGTGGGTTCCAATCCCGCTCGTGACACTTTCTTTTTTATGTCAACTAAAATCTCCCAATTGTGTTTACCATTGTATTTTTGAAATAAATCTTTGAATAGTCAATCTCGTTTTTTGTTTATGTTTGTGTGTGTGTTTCAAATTTGTTAGGGTGATTAATCGATTCAAATTGGGCTGGAATCATAACATTGTTGTAATATGGAAGGGTATGTGTCAAAGGTGCTTAACTACTGGCCAAAGGGTCTTTCACCTACCAAGATACTGACGGTTACTTAGGATGGGATCGGGTCGTCATCAGTGGTCATAATATTTTTTTCGTGTGTAGTATTGTTGATTAATGATAATTTAGAGATGATAAGATGCGGTCTAATTTGTTGGACATTTTCTTTATCGTGTGACGTTTCGACCATTACTGAGATCATCTTCAGGGCTGAGATTGAAAAACACCGTTAAAAAAATTTTTATTGAAGGTTTTGGTCAAAATGAAAAATGTTATCCACTTGGACACCAACTCCCCATCTCAACCTACAACTTTTCTTATATTCCTTCTTTTTTGCCATTTTTCATTTCGACTCAAACCTTACATAAAATGATTAATTTAATGAAAGAAGTAATTTAGTCAATAGACCACTAAATATAATAAAATGTTTAAGCTATACAGATACCTATGTACTATACAATGTTTATAAAGCCACCCAGAACTGAAGATGATCTCAATAAAGGTCGAAACGTGGCACGATAAAGAAAACATTTTTCTAAACCTACAACACACTGTTTCTCATTTCTAATTAATCATATCATTTTAGCGAGAAACAAAAAGCTTTTATTTACCGCAATTTTTTTTACATATGGACTTTTCACTCATATTGTGAGGACAACCAGCATTTGTTAAAACAAAACGGAATAGAAAAAAAACTGTTATTTTCAAACTGGCGATATAAAAAAGGTCGCCGGTGGAATAGACTCATATGTGGTCACCTCTTCCTTATTTGTCTTATTCCATAAATCCTTTCACGTATGACGTCATCCACCTTTCTCTAGTTCATATTTGGTGTTTAGTCTATGTCAACCTAATCGTTTAATGTCAATATATTTTTAATGAGGAAAGTAAATCCCAAGGCTTTTTACTTTCTTTGGCCGTTTTCTCATAGTTTCCCTTATGGAAAATTTTTACGTTTTCTTTTGAAAAATTTTGACCAGAATTGAATCTACTTTGTAGTTTTATAGTTAGTGATCCACCTTATCAATTTTTACTTTTCGGTTCAACAATTCCTTTTTTTATTTCTGATTTATTTCAATTTTTCTGTCTTCTTTTTTCTTTGCTTTTTTATCCTTTATTCCTTCTGCTTACTTTTCCAAATCCTTATCAGTATGCCGAAGTGTTCATAGGAAATTTCTTTTATTTTCCTTCTGCCTCTCCCACCGTCTAAATCGCATGTTCTCCGGAACATTCCACTTGCAGCAACAGCAGGACAGACTTGAAAAAGGAACATCTTGCCCTTCACTGTACATCACCCTGATACGTATTTTATTCAAGTAAAATACTAAGCACTCTATCTAGCCGATCTGACGTGGAATCCCCACACAAAACTTAAAGGACAACTTAAATAGGAGAACTGCGAAGACGTCTAGGACCCAAATCTGTCCTGGCCGACAAAACTGAGCCATATACAACACTTCTCTACGACTACTTTGGACATAGGGATAGAACTGTGGGTTCCGACATGCCATCCAACCAAAATACTTTAAATTGTCAAAGCCCTGATCGCTAAGCTTAAGCGGTGCTCTAAGCACTAGTTCCCTAATCACTAAGCACACTAAGCAATCTATCTAGCCGGCTGTCTGACGTGGGTGGAATCCCCACGCAAACCTTAAAGGGCAACGTAACTAGGAGAACTGCGAAGAAGTCTAGGACCCAAATCTCACAACACTTCTCTACGACTATTTTGGACATAGGGATAGAACTGTGGGTTCTGACATGACGTCTAACATCCGGCCCATCCAACCAAACTTTGAATCGTCAAAGCTCTTTACTTCGTCAATGACTATCACTATCTACAATGACCACAACGTTCCTTTCGTCAACAAACGTCCAGTTACTAAAAATTTCATACCCACCACTCAATCCATCCTAACCCTGCTCCAGCCCTCTCGCTCCATTCCCATCTCGAGAACCCGCCACGATGGCCTCGAGACCTCCTTGCCCTTTAATCCCTCACACTGAATGGCAGTGTGGTTTGGTGGAATTATTAGCGGTTTTTCAAGGCATGTGTCCTCCAAGTTTAGCGCTGGCATTAGTTACCGTGTGAAAAAATAATCTGGGACAATGCATTCTGATTTTTATTTTTAGATCTATGATTTAAAAGTATGATTTTAAAATCGAACAGAAGTTAGTTTGCTAATGCAAAAAATATCAGTTTTATGCATGGTATCGCGTTCAATGTGTTCCTTTGACAGAAATTTTAAAAGAAAAGCTTCACATTTGCTAAGATGGAGGAACCTGGAACTTAATAAGTTTAAAAAAACCAACAATGAAAAATTTCCAAGTTTTATGTATAAAAATTGTAATTGAGCGGAAATTAAGAGGACTTTCGAAGAAAAAAAACCTATTTGTCTTTGAAAAATCAAACAGATCGGAAAGCCAAATCACTCCGGCGTGACTATGAAAAATATATAAAAATGGTCTCAGAACCGACTGTCGTGACTCAGGGAAAGTTACTCTGTACTATCAGTTTATTTTAAACTTTTAGTTTGTCAGAGGGTATAACAAAATTTTTGAAGTGAGTTGCCAATTTTACTTTCACTTTTCCTGAACATCTTTGTCACCTACGAGGTGTGTTTTTTTATTTTTAGGCTTTGATCCTGGATGTATAATTTAAACGGAAAAGAAGTGGGCTTAGAAACAGTTTTAAGCGAGGGCGTTTAAAAATCGAGTAAAAGGTAGAGGTGAAGGATTGTGAATGCGTTTGTTAAAGGGTAAGGTCGTTTAACGGCAACGTACTCTACCCGGGATAATCGCAACGTCTTGATAATTGAAAACCGACCAGTAGAGTTTTCCAGGATGGCTCGAGTCTTGGTCCGCCGTGACCGGAGCTGCTATGACGGAATTGTGACCGTTACGTCAGTGACGCCATTTTGAAAGTATCCGAGCAAAAAGAGGTGACCTAGATGGGCTGTGCCCACCCACACCAAGCCCGGATCCTCAGATGAGAGCAACAGGTTTTGTTTTCGAAAAACAACAGGTCCACGGGTGATTTAGAAGGAAACAATAAGACGGGCCCTCGATTCCTGCTCTATCAACCGGGCCCCTCTCCGATTCCCTCTTTTGTTCTTCTAATCACTAAAACAAATAATGTGCTTCATAGCTGTCAAAAAAAGCCCATTCCTGTTCCAAGGTGGTAAAGAACGTTTTCCGGTTGGTGAACATGGGAAATTTATTAATTCTCTTATTGCAAATAAACGTAAATTCTATTTGTATTCATTTTCTTTATCAAGCTGAATCTTAAAGCAACTAATTAAGACAACAAATTAATTTTTTTTAAACACAAATTTTTCTTCTCCAAAATATTTTCTTTACTTTTCAAAATCTCAAAAATGGCAATAACGTAAAAACTATTCCTCTGATTTGAAAGAAACTTCACGTTTTTTTACGAGGGCTTGCAACAGCAGAGGTTTTTGAGAAAAAAGCCCATATGTCGAGATCTAATGCAGGACCGCTGGTTTCGAACCCGGGACCTTAACTTAAAGTGTTAGCGCTGTGTCCACGCCTAAACCTTCGCGGGGACCGACGCCCCCTAATAATATAATATTATATGAATAAATAGAACTTATTTATTTATAAATTATTCAGAAATCATGAGATCCGGTCTGGTATGATGTAGGTTTCAGAAAAACATTTTCTTTATCGTGCCAACGTTTCGACCTTTATTAAGATCATCTTCAGAGCACGATTTAATACTACCGATAATAATTATTTTGAAATCATGAAATGCGGTTTGGTATGAAGTAGGCTTCAGAAAAACATTTTCTTTATCGTGCCAACGTTTCGACCTTTATTAAGATCATCTTCAGAGCACGATTTAATACTGCCGATAATAATTATTTTGAAATCATGAAATGCGGTTTGGTATGAAGTAGGCTTCAGAAAAACATTTTCTATATCGTGCCAACGTTTCGACCATTATTGTGAACATCTTCAGAGTCTTATATTTTCTGGATTTAACCAAAAGGTTTTGTGATTGATATTATTAGCGTTGTGTCAACGCCTAAACCTTTGCAGCCACCGATACCCCTGGTTTAGACCGTTATAAACTATTTTCTGAATTTATACTAAAATAAAATCAAGTATTATTTACAAATTTTAAAACAACAAGGTAAGTTTTTTTTAATGGTCGTATTAAAGTTTAATTTCGATAAAACCCAAGAGAGTTATGGATTTTTAACTGGGGGGCGTCGGTGGCCCTCACTGTAAGGTAAAGGTCCCGGGTTCGAATCCAGGGCCAGTGCAATTGAACCCGGCATACTTACAAATGTGGTATTTTAAAAAGCACCAACCCTTAGGTTTTTTAGAGCAAAAAAGTGATTTATTGTCTATCAATCATATGGCCGATTTTTTCGGTTTTTCGGTCGGCTTTACGATAGAGAGAATTAAGAATGGGTTACAATTAATTAGGGTTTTTAGTTGAGATAAAAAAGTCAGTGTCACGAGCGGGATTCGAATCCAAGATTTTCGCCTAGATACGCCGCTGCTCTACCACTTGAACTATCGTGACCTTGATCCACTCGGACACTAACTTCCCATCTCAATACCACCTTTTTAATTGTCACGATAGCTCAAGTGGTAGAGCAGCTGCGTTCGAATCCCGCACATGATACTGACTTTTTATCTCAACTAAAAATCTTAATTAATTGTCAGCTATTAATAGTTCAAGCGGACCTTGATTGTTTTTTTTATTTTTTTATTTTTTTTTAATTTCAACGATTACTTAAATCGATACGATTTTCACGAATTTTGTAAGATTGTTTTAATGGATTTAATTTCTCAAGATATCTATGGTTGTCAAGATCACCTAATTTAACCTTTATTTTCGCATAAGTGCATGCGTTTTACGCTAGTTGAAACCGGAGAAACTCGAAACAAAACGGGCTCAAGGACTGAGAAACGTCTTAAGATTTCATTTGACCATATAATCACCGCGTTATAGTTAAGATATTGAAGTTAAGTTAGAGTTAAGAGATTATTTGGGCACAACTGGGTACACTCGAGCAGTGTTACAACAGAATAAACAAGAAAGAAATCAGACGGTAACCCATTGGTACAACATTTTGTAACTCGAAAAATTTGACATTTGATACCAGGTGCGGGGTGAAAATATGAAATTCGACATGTCCGTCTTTTTTGACAGCGGCACGGTTTTATCTGGCCGATGTGTCGCAACGTGACCGCGGAATGGGGCCGGCCAAAAAAGGTGGAATACAGAAGAGAGAGCGATCCCTCCTGAGATATCGGCAACCACGTCTCTATTCGTGGGTCAGGGTTCACGGCCTTCTATAGGATCCTGTTTCAGTTCCAGCTCACTAACGAGAAACGGGCCGAGACCAGACCATGGGGTTCCCTTTCTTTAAATTTCAAACCGTCCTGTCGATTTTTTTAACATTGGTCGGCATAAACATAAGACGGAGGAAAGAGTCGGGTTGATTTTTAAATCCAGCGCATGGGAAGCCTTGTCGGTGTCAGTAGGGCATATTTGTCCGCCCCAGTTAAGCCAATAAGCTCTCGTTATAATTTTGTAATTTACTAATTTCTTCGAGTTGAAAAGCTGCTTTTTTATACGAGTTTGAACAGCTTTATTAAATTAATTTTATTTAGTTATAATACAAAGTTGAGTGATTAGTGTGTCCGAAGAGCTCCCGCCGTCGCTACTGCAATTATCTGACCGTCCCCACTGCGAAAAATACTCTGTTTATCTATCATCAATCAAAACGTTCCCCGGCTAATAAGCAAAGAAAAAATAGTCCAAACTCGCTTTCGATGGGGAAAAAATCCAGTTATTAATTTTTTTTAAAGAACTTGGTCGATAATTAGCCCATGCTACATATCCATCTTAAGGTCAATTACATACTCATCGGCTCATATGATGTTGTACTATTGTATGGAAAAGAAACCAGTTTTCACTTCCATTGACTAAAAATAATTTTGTTTAAATTACTTTTCATCGACCGGAACGTAAGTTGGCAAGTGGAGGAGTCGCATTCGCATAACAATTGCAACAATTTTTGTAAATTCTAATTTCGTCATCCGCTTGACCAATGTTTATATTACAAATTAATTAAGGTTTTCAGTTGAGATAAAAAAAGTCAATGGCACGAGCGGGATTCGAACCCAAGATTTCAGCTTGATACGCCGCTCTACCACTTGACCTAACGAGACCTCGATCCACTCGGGCCCTAACTTCCCATCTCAACTCCGCCTTTTGAATTTTCCCTCCTTTTTGCCAGTTTTCAATTCCTGTGAGCCTTATCATGAAAATAGTTGGGAAAAAGTGGGATATATTCTTTGTGTGTACGTCTCTTTCTAAACAAAGAATTTCTAAAAATTCTAAAATTGTTCTGTATTTCAATAGATTAAAATTAGATAATAATAATAGAGACAGTTCCAAGAAATTAAACGAAAAATCGAAAAAAACCATCGTCCGCTAGTGACGCCGCTGCTCTACCACTTGAGCTATCGTCACTCGGACACTAACTTCCCACCTCAACCCCACCTTTTGAATTTTCCTTCCTTTTTGCCAGTTTTCAATTCCTGCGAGCGTTATCATGAAAATAATTGAGAAAAAATTGGGACATATTCTTTGTGTAAAAAAAGATTTTTTTGAAATTCTAAAATTCTGCTGTACTTCAATAGATTCAAATTAGATTATCCATATACTATTGACAGTTCCTTGAAATTTAAACAAAAGATTGTAAATATAAATACCTGAAGGATATAAAAATGAGTATCATTACGTTTATTATCCCGGTTTTTTTATCGACTACTTTTTTATCTCAACTAAAAACATTAATTAATTATAAAAGCAAAATATGTGTCTTTGATTCACCGTGAAGGGAAACCTTTTTTAGTGTGTAATCTGTCTGTTTTACAGGATTTTACCTAGTTTGGAAACAGGATTCTTAGCAAGAGGTAAATATTCATAAAACAAATTTACTATATTATTATTTGGTATAAAAACAACAACAACAGCAATGCGTTAAGTTAATTCGGAATATGCGCGCCTGTCTCTTTCGAAACGGCACGTCTTCGGAAAATTCGGTTTGTATAAGGCGTTCATTATATATTCAGAGGTTGTTGAAGTTCGCACAAAGTACGCCGTTCACGATCGGAAGGACCCGTACATCTTTAAAAAGTAAAAGAATGCCGTCGAACGGGAAAGAAAATTTTACAAAATCGATCTTATTGGAGAAAATAGAATGAAAACCGTACCGAAAAAAAATGTACAGAACAGATTCAATTAAAACGTTTTCCCAGATGGATAATATTTGTTTTTTATTACCTCGCTTAGTGTAATAACAAATTAATTTATCTTTTACTATTTTGAATGATCCCATAGTCATTGTTTTTGACCTATCTTAAACATAGTTCAAACAACAACAAAAATACTCTGCAATAGAAGATAAACTGTACAACAGGTATAACATCGCCGAATTCTCCTTTTTCGGAGATAAACCCCTCGATCGACTGGGTTGGCAAAGTTTACCTTTAGGGGGTGTTGTAATTTTATAAATAACTCTTCTCATCGGCTCGTAAAGCCCATAACGCCTTTCGTTTAAACATGGTTTTTACTGCTGAAGAAGACCAGAGGGCCTTTGGTGTAATCTGTTCCAAAGGATTTCCCTTGTAAAAGAATGGATGGGGAACAAGGCGAACAAGAATCTGTAAAGTCTTCCAACAGCAAGGAATTTACTGTCGAGTCAGAGTATATATATTTATAACAAACTGTTCATACACAATCTTCGATTCAAAAAAAAAAAAGGATCCATTTAAAAAAAGTTGGGTGAGTAGTCTAGAGCATACGTTGGAAATGAAAACTTAAATTTTATCGTAAACTTAAATTTAGGAATAAATAACCCACAAAAACTCCGACAATCGAAATACTCGTTAATACGATGATGACTGAGGTTTTAGACATGGGCTCTCGTAGTAAATACCACGCAGCTTCTTGAATTCTGATTTCAGTATGGTTTGGTATATTCAAACTAATATTTTTAATTATGTCGATAATATCGAATTCTGGATGGTCATCCATTGTTTCGAGTATTTTTACTAGTATTAATTAAACTCTCTCTCTCTCTCTCTCTCTCTCTCTCTCTCTCTCTCTCTCTCTC
>CM077112.1:12144492-12170475 GCA_039619505.1 Cimex hemipterus
CTCTCTCTCTCTCTCTCTCTCTCTCTCTCTCTCTCTCTCTCTCTCTCGCTCTACTTACTGTCTCTCTCACGCTTAGTCGACTCAAGCCGATTCTACCCGAATGAGCGTTACATCTTCGAGCGTGACGGCTCAGACTCATTCAATACTCACACAATGAGAGTTACATCTTCGAGCGTGACGGCGCAGGCTCATTAAATAGTCACAAAATTAGCGTTACATCATCGATCGTGACGGCTCAGACTCATTCAATACTCCCAATATGAGCGTTACATCTTCGAGCGTGACGGCTCAGACTCATTCAATACTCACACAATGAGCGTTACATCTTCGAGCGTGACGGCTCAAACTCATTCAATACTCACAATATGCGCGGCACATCTTCGAGCGTGACGGCTCAGACTCATTCAGTACGCACACAATGAGCGTTACATCTTCGATCGTGACGGCTCAGTCTCATTCAATACTCACAGAAAACTGTGCTGACCACGCCTAAAGAAGTCTTCACTTCAAAAGGAATCGCAATAGAATATTTAATTCCTATGGTAAACTGAACTCATGGATATTCAGTCCTTCCGACAGACGTACTCGCCACAGCCATGTTTTACCATGATCAAAAAATGTTTTGGCAATACAGAAATCTAATGTGCGTTATGTATTATATTGAATATTTGCCTAAGCGGAAGTGCTCATCTCCAATTGCCCACAGAAATATCGTCTGCATTGATGTAGAGGGAATGAATTGTGTGTACATACTATACATTAGCGTGAATGGCAAGGGTTATCCCCCCTTAACTCTGATTGAGCGTGTGACTAATTTATTAGCGTGATTGAAGGGGCCAATTACCAATTACCTTGAGAAATACCCAATGGTCTGAAGTAGCGCGAACCCTCAATAAACCCGATGACAGTCATGAACTCTGTGGTAGTGGGTAAATTGAATTTATTAGCTCGAATTTAGGGGTTTATCCCGATCAATCCGAGAAATATCAACTCCCTTTGATACATGGTTGATTGGTTGATTCATGAGGTCTGGTGGGTGATTATAATTATTAGCCCAAATGGAAAGCTTATCTCCAATTAATCCCGGGATTTTTTCTTCAGTTTAATTGTATGACGGTTCAGATTAGACAGATCCGTCTACTCTCGGTATATGTTTGTTCAGAGCATTTACCTGGTTGGTTTTATCGGTTCAATTGGTACAAAGGTATGAACAATATAAAAACTGGCAGTGGGCCATACCAGAAAATTGTTGGCTGTTGACGTAGGGTTTTGCTAGGAGGTGGCCAGGTCACTGGTCTATTTAGGCGGTGTGGAGGAATGTTGATGAGTGGTCTTGGATTAGTGGAGTGGTGAAGGTTTTGGTGAATGATTCAGTAGTGAAGTAGCCGAGAGTGTTGAGGATGCGATGGAGGACTTTTGGTTTAAAATGTTTGATTCTTTGGATGATGACTGGCTGAGCGCTACACCTCGTCTCCTTTAAGTCCAAATCGGCTTTAACCTGTTCCAAGTAGAATCCAAGGCAGAAGTATCAGTTGGATGGAGGTCCTTTCTGTTTATATGGACTGGTGGGGACATAATTCTTCTAAGTGTGATCGGTTTTTCGGTTAGCTTCATTTGCCATCGAGTGCACCAGTCGGTAATGAGCCATAGGTGATCTTGGGTCGCTTTTGGTTCAAGGAGAGGATTGCAATATCATCCGTGAAGGTTGGGATGTAAATTGTGTAGAGTATTAGCCCTAAGATACTTCCGTGAGAAACACCAGAGGCGATGCCAGTTCAGAGCAGTCACTTTACCAGCAATCCGAGAGGAAGGACATCAGGAGTACATGTAAGGAGGTATTCATTTACTTAACTTTTTCAAGTTTACCGTTTCGCTTTTATACTATATCTGATCACACTTGATGCATTTCTTGACTGAATTCGGAAACCGGAAAGTGTTATTGGATTTTTCCAAAAATTGCCACCATGTTTATTAAAATCAAAGGCCGTCTTACTTATTCAATCGGGACAATGGTCTCATTACTACCCGATTATTAATACGTCGTGTGTCGAAACGGATGGAGGCCAGGGCCATCTTTTATTCATACGGCTCAGCCGGGGCGCAGCGGACAGTGCAGAAATCCTAATCCTTATGAGAAAATCTCCCACGATTAATCTACCACTGTCCTTCCCCTCATCAACCGGAAAATACTTTCACAACAATCTCTTCCCTCGTCTTTTTTTTCAGGAAGAGTAATATATTTTCTTTTCACCTGTTACGAAAGCGACTGGCATTGTTTTGTCCGTTTTTTCACGTTTGTGTGTGTTCTGACAAAACGTTTGCAAACCTTTTCCTCTGTATATCTTTATGTAAAAAAAAAACCATAATTTCTTGCTCGAGTTGTTACAAACAACGCTTGCAAAACTTTGCCTAATGGCTTACATACATGTGCCATGAAAAAAATTCGTAACAACAACTCTTATCCAAAATAGGCAAAGGTTCAGGCTTTCACGTTTGCTTGGAACAAATTTATTAAAATGTTCCAAAAATGAGAAGTCCATAAATGTCTGGTAAAAAGTGAGATCTTGCGAGGTCAAATCCCACCAGTAAACATGCCGAAAATTGACTGGCAGACCAAGAAAAAAGGAGTGGGTTGTCAATAATGATCACAGATGAACAAAACATTTTGTTCGTTAATAAATTCCACAGTTTTTCGTTTCAGATCATCCTGATCTGCTGTTTTGATCTTTTATTATCGACGACTGTTTTTCATTTTTGTGTTTTAAATGTATACATGAAAATGGCAAGAGTCGAAGTACAATAAACCAACGCAGAAAGGAGGACGAGGAGAGTAGGAAACGAACTCGCAGGTCCTTTCCCGCACAAGATAGAATCTAAAAATTTGTGACAGGGTAAAATCTTTTCAATAAATTAAGGTTTTTGGTTGAGATAAAAAAGTGATTGTCACGAGCGGGATTCGAACTCACGACCTTCGGCTAAATACGCCGCTGTTCTACCACTTGAACTAACGTGACTTCAAACTCGGACACTAGCTTCCTATCTCAACCACACCATTTGAATTTTCCTTCCTTTTTGCTATTGTTTTATTTCCACTGGAAACCTTAATTAATATAAATGAGTTTATTTGGTCAAACGGACACGCAATCTAATAAATTTAATAAGCAAAATGAAGTATATTTGAGAAAAGCTCTGTGTGGCCATTTTCATTTATCGCCGAGAAACAAAATATATTACAAGGCATTTAAAAAAGAGGGAAAATTAAAAAAAAAAAAAAGTGGGGTTGAGATGGGAAGTTAGTGTCCGAGAGGATCGAAGTCACGATAGCTCAAGTGGTAGAGTAGCGGCGTACAAAACCGATGATCGTTGGTTCGAATCCCGCTCGTGACACTTACTTTCTTCGAACAAAAACCTTAATCAATCGAAAAGAATTTATTCGTTCAAGCGGACCACGAAACCTAATAAAAATAAATAGGACAAAATCTAGAAATTTATTGACCGGCACCTCAGTCCATATCTTAAATTTATTTTACCAACAGCTATCAATACTGTTATCGCTGTTTGTTTTGTAAACCCCGGGAATTCCATGCTGATAAACCTCCTCGGTCCCAGGTAGAAAGGAGTAAATAAAAATCAGATCATAAATAAACAATTTTAACAATAAACATCTCCTCAATCGGCACAATAAATAGTCAAATTATATATTTAAAAATTAGTAATATTAAAATGTTACGCTCTGTTTAAAATGCTTGTCCGATTTTGAGACTCACCAGTGTACAAATTCTACAAAGTTAAATTGTTTTTATCTCGTCTAGTTTAATGAAAAAGTGTTACTTTAACATATTTTAATCCAAACTAGTGCCATAAAGTGTTATTTTCTAACGCGCCCTCAATTCTTTTTAGGTTGTCATTGCGTACAGCACCATTATTGTCCAACAAAAAAGCCACGTTAGATAACCCAGCAATGTTACATTGTCCAGACCACAAACGGTGAGGCAAAGGACGTTTTTCATTTTCTCGTAGAATAAAATAGAAAGGTTTTATTTACACATATATTATATATTATTTTTCAAATGTATTAATTTGTAGATAAAAACCTCGAATTCATCGATGTATAATTCATTAGGGATACGACGCCCACCCGCTGATTTATAACCGAAGGAAACGAATAACATCAGGGCTATAGGTCTATGAATTAACCCTTAGGTAATTGAACTGATATGTTCTCACGCTTCAAACAATCCATTTGGAATGGTCCTTCCTCCGTTTTATGGAACGTGTAAAAAATTATTTTCCAGAGACTCTTTGAAAAAAATGTGTTCCTCTTGAGTGCGTCTGCGGTGAAGTCCCGATTTACTGAGGTTAAATTTTCTCTGCGAACGTCAAAAACGTTTTGTCAATTGGAGAATTGGATCCGTCAAAGCTCGCTGGTTTCTCACGCTTCCTTTTGAAATTAAACGCAGGCGATAAACAATTACAACAATTTGAACCATATTTTCACACCTTCATCCTTTGGAGAGGCTCCAGTAGCCCATTGAATAAGCACATAATAGATACATCTAATACCTTCAAAAATATTGCCAATCTTTGGCCAATGAACAAGTAAAAATAGGTCCTTTTCTTCCTTTCAAAGATAAAGGAATACGATGATATTTCTAAAAGGATAGTTCCTACTTACAGTAAGTTGTTTTGCCATGATTTCGAGCCTTTTAGCTCATCATCAGGTTGAAGGCCTTCTATAGCCACATTCACTCCATCATTTATCATTTCTATTAGCACTTTGGCACGTCGAGAGGCGTGGTTGTAGAAGTCCTTGATCTTGATCAACCTGATGATGACCTAAAAGGCTCGAAATCCGGATCGTTGGAAAACAACTTACTGTGAGTAGGAACTATCATTTTGGAAAGTATTCCACACCACACTCAGTCCATCATCATTTGCGATCAACTCAAAAAGTAATCTTTCTGAAGAACAAAATAGTATCCATAAGGGCGAGGTAAACCGATGACCGCTACAGGGTCAGTATGATAATCTTCTCAAACTGTTGACGAAAGTGTTAAATGATTGGGCTAAGCAGATGACCTCATAGTTGCAAATGATTACCGAGGTCATCGGTGATCATTCGGGATCGTGAGATGCCGTCGGGTGTGACGTACGTTTAAGAAAAATATTTTCTTTATCTTCCTACGTTTCGATCTTATTGAGATCATCTTCAGAGCGCAAACGTTTGTTTTCCGTTTAGACGTGTCATTCTTGTGTGTCGTGTTGTAAGTGAGTCAAAACCGTCCTCAGTGGGTTTAATATGAACTTAACTTAAATAAATTATAATAGAGCTATTTTTGCTCCTTTGACCAAAATAAGGTTACGACGAATACAACTTGTACATGTGCTGAATAGAACTATAATTCTTCTCATAAATTTTACCAAAGATATTTGTGGAATCAGCACTGAAGGTCATCACAGAAGAACAAATAACGCACAACAAAAAAGGAAAAGCTTTTGTGGGAAAAGCTAAATCAAAAGATGTCCATATGGTCACAGAGGTCGTCAAGCACATGGTAACCTACGGTTTTGTTGGGCAAAGACATACAACCGACCGGGCATTCACGGTACACTGCTTACCTGGAGGTCTCCAATCTTAATTAACAGACTAATGCAGCGACAGGTTTTGACAACTCGTAAAAAAAGATCAATTGATGCTTCGAAAAGAAATTAAGAAAAGGTTCTAGGAAGTCCTGCTGATTCCATGACACAAAATTTAAATTTGATAAAAAAATTTAAATTAAAATACCCATAGAGCAGACAGCGTGAAAAGAATCCCAGTTAATATATATCCGGTGTTCAGAATCAGGCCGAGCTAGCAGCTAGTATATATGCAAATCTATCCAAAAACCTATGTCATCGGTTCGAGTATATAATGTGGGTGATATGTCACTATATTTCAGTCGGAGACTGTGGCTATTGAACACGATGCCATGGAGAGCCGTAAAGCTGGACCAATAAAAAAGTAGCCATCGGACAACCGAGCAATAAAGAAACTACCCAGACGTTGTAATGGCCAAAGTCGTTCGGTATTTCACTACGCTATGTTACACATCATAAAACGATAAATTTACTCTTGTTTGTACCAGGGCCTATAGAGCAAATACGTAACGAGTAGACCCATAAATTACCAAAATTCAGTTAGGAAAATATGAGGCCCTATTAATTGGGAAAAAGTAAGACATGGGAATTTACTACAAGAGAGGGTCGAGGAAAATTCATTGATGAACATGGCGGAAACTAAGCACAGATATAAACCTAGTACGTGTTAGGCCTATGTTAGCAGGACTGCTATCTGAGGAGACCTATGAATATATGCATCAAAATGGATTAAAGCCATGTGATGCATTGGGGAAAACAAAAGATCACCTTACCTTGGGCTTAAGAGATACAATCTAAAGGGACGACGAAGATGCCGATAAATTACCCTAAGTTCAATCAGGAACGAGAAGATGCCAAAAATACAGATCTACATGACAATGGGTTAAGACTCCTCGATTCAATGAGAATGTATTCCAGGAGAGGAAAGCAAGGGGTACATTAAAAGACCAACACAAGGACTGGTTTAGCTGCTCTCTGGACGCTACAGACTCCGGAGGCATATACTCGGAACAACTGTTATATATTACAAGGATAAAGATGAAACAGCATAATATGACATTGGTGCTAAGGCTTACTCAGGCTTATTATGAGAGGGGAAAAGCTAAGGGCTGAAGAATACTTAACCAAACAATTTTAGACCAATATTGGTCGGCCGCTCTATGTGATAAAGAGGCCGATTCCTCTTAACCTCCTTTTGTTTTTTATGCATGATTCATTGATATCCGGTCATTTTCGCTAAAGCTACACTTGATTTTGAGCGAACATTGATACTGGATATATTGAATAATTTTGACGTACAACAGCACTACTAAATTTGCACAATTTTACACGAGCATCCGACCTATGTTACAAGCAATATTAGTAAAATAATGGTGTGCTGTTTTGATTAAGCTGTTGCAAACTTTTATCCCTGGTCAACCAACCTGCTTGTATTCATAATCAATTTTGCCCAAAAGCGTGATTGTTGTACTGAAAGGAAGGCGAAAATAGAGTCATCCAGGTCAGTTAAGACGATCGATATTGCCGGAGGATCTTTTCATCTTCGTGCCATTGTTTGTGTCGCTGAATGAAGAATTGTTCTTTTAAACCAGACTTTCACTGTTAAAACGCGCATTGACGAAATGTAAATTTACAAGAGTGAAAAAGAAGTAAACCTTGAAATAACCTTGAGCCTATCCAATCGAATCAACCAACATGGCATAACGCATTTTATATAAACGCAAAATGGTAATGGTAAAAAATTGTTTATATTAAATTTTACTTAACAAATTTTTGGTGCGGATGATGATATAGATCGTTGACAATCTAGTAGAGATTAGGGATAATGGATCCATATTATTCTATAGGTTAATTTAAGGAAAATCTAGTAGGTGCCAGGGATGTCAATCCATGGGAAAAGATGGACCCCCATTATCCTATGAATTGACTTATACTTGACACCTACTATATTTTCCATGTTACTTTTCGTGACAATTCCGAGATTCGTTGACAAGAAAAAGCCGGATATGGATCGTCTGGGAAATGAAATCGATCGGCCCAAGAAGAAAATGAAGAACTTTCCCTCTTTCCCCTGCAGCGCCCATGTATAAAAAGGCTTAAGACATATTTTCGCCTCTTCTTCCTCCAAGAATCGACGGGAAATAAGGGTCTCGTTACAGGAGTGAAATTGGGCAGGCAGAGAAAGTTTGATCTCTATTGTCAGGTAAACAAGGCGAAATAACGATTTGTACATAAGGGAAGAAAGGTGGATGGACTTTTCTCCGATCGACGTAGTTCCTCATGGGACATGCTTTTTACAAAACGAAACTTCCGTGGTGACCTCGATGATAAGCGAATCTATGCTTGGACAAACATAAAACAACGGATACGAATCTTTAAACCCGCGTCGTTAATTTATATTTAACATTACGCTTACAATAGCTTCTCCGGGGCTTTTGTAACGACGCGGGCTACTCGTAACTCATACATGAATGTAATAATTTCTACAACAACGTGGGCTCCATACAATACCAGGCACGCACATATCAAGCTAAACAGGGTGACCCACTTTCCACGACGGCTGATGGTTCCATTTTCCGTCTACTGCAAATATCTGGCCGGCTATCGGCTTTTAATTCTGCACGGATGGGTTTGTAAAGCTGAGCGCCACGATGGGAAAGTTTTCCTTCCGCTTTGGCCCACTTAACGAGCAAGTAGCTGCCAACCTCTCGCATCATCGGGACGTGCGGGCCCTACTAATTTCCGAGGTCGCAATAGTAACAAAATTCAACACAAACGAGATTAAGCAATTGACACTTCATGTGATGAAAATATTTATTCAGACTATGTACTGAAACTATTCGACGTGCGCATTTGTAACGTAAGACCCTCTGAAGACATCACTTATCAATATTAATGCAACAAAAGCCAGATTTTATAAGCACAATGAATAAACGAGTCATTTACACTATGTACAACATAAGTACCTCAGGAGCCGAGAAGTTTGGATGCCTGACTCGTATTTAGCAAGTTAGCGGTCTTTTTAGTCTGGTGTAGTGTTTTACATGTATATCGCCCGTTCACCAGACCAAGGTGAGTAGAGTACAGTCGAGTACAGTATCGTCCTATGGTAGAATGATCTTCATGTAGGCATTAGGTGTATGGCTTAGAACGATGGAGAAAATCATAGTCATGAACAACATACACATAAGTGTTTGAGGAATTGTAAGGATATTATGTTTGTAAATTGAGTAGAAGACATAGAGTGCAACTTTGAGGGACATCTGATTTAACAGGAAATATGGAAGGGAGTGCATAGCCACCACAGGCCTGAACATATCCGTTGGTAGAGTGGTTATGAGGACTGGATAATAGTTGTTGAGAACGATGCCTTGCTATATTTTAACCTCCAAAACTCATCAGTTAGACATTTTTGGCAACAACTTGAAAATAAAGACCATTTGGTTCAAAACGTCATTTTTTTGTTTTGTACAACACTAAAACTACGATTCCACAACTGTTACATACAACGAGGAGGAAAAACTAGATTCCTCCCTGAAGATGGCTCTATTCCGGAACGTGTTTTCAATTCAACAAACCCACGACTGAAGACGAGCCCAAAGATAAGACTCATATTAGGTTCAGCATGAAATATAGATATACGACCGTTGAAGGTGTAGAGAGTGGACGTATAGTGTGTAGAAAATAGGACCTAAAATGCATCCTAGAGGGACACTTGAATTAACTGAAAAGATGGGAGACAGTACGTAGTCCCTGCTAGCCTGAAAATATCAGTCGGATAAATTGGATAAGACAGATGTTGGGGCGGAGTTAGTAGCGTAACACTAAAAACTTAATTAGTTGGACCTTTAGTGCAAGAAAACCACTTTAAAATCGAAGCTACAATTTAAAACCTAAAAAAGTCATATGGAATAACTTTAGTACATAAAATAGTTTATCAATAATAAAGAACTATTCTGTCTGAAGAACATGGCGTAATAGCACTGAAAAATTTTAATGAATATTGGAAAGAGGGTGGTTGTTGTAGGTATCACCGGATTGTTCTGGTATTTTTTAGGCCCATTGTTTTGTTGTTTATCCTTGTAAGCAGTCAAATCATCTGGGCTTAATCAAGCTTTTTGAACTTATCCTCTTCCCCGTGGATCGGATTAAGTCCACTTTCCTCAGCCGTGCGTCTACTTAAAACCGATTTATAAAATGTCAACCCAGATTTTGGACCACTTCCGCCTTCGGACTTAGAGAAAGTTTTCCGTCCGACCCAGAAGCCCAGATGAAACCCACCCACTTTTACCGTCGAGTCGGACCTATTTTCTAGGACGAGTCAAGACGGGTTTTTACTTTTCTTGTTTTGAGCCCAAGGACGGATCGACAACGACGGACCTATCCAAATAAAATGGTAAAACCTACGGGGATCGAATGGCGTTTTTATCCGGCTCGATCGACAAAGCTGCACCATCCGGACATAACACAAAGCGACATAATTTAGACAATAACTGAATCTAACTATTGATTATTCGAACCTGAAAGTTCATGTTTGTTTCACCGCTTGGAAAACGAGAAAAGCGATTACCTCGAACGTCGTGTTCAATCGTGCTTTTTGTTTCCGCTTTGCTCTGAAGGAAGCAGTTTGAAAGTATCGACACACTTTAGCGTATTTGTCTGCTCTACTAAATACATCGAGAAAGTTCTCGTGCAATAGCAACACAAGCGGATTGATGCCTTCCTTTATGTACCATGAGTTTCTCCCTGGGGAAAAATCTCCCCCGCGATCGAAATCCAATTAACCGGTTCCACAGAAGTCTTTCCAGTTTATTCACCGGCAGATTTCGACGGGCATTGAGGAAAAATTTTCCAATGTCATGGATGAGAAGAGGAACCCACACAAAACGTAAAATGTGGGCCACGTTTTTCCTCGTTATTCATGATCCCTCTCCGGCCCATTTCAACAAAGCCATTCATACGTTTTCCATCCAATATCAGGGATAATATTTTATTAATAAAAAAAGAAGATCATAAAGGGGAAAAAATACCACGTCATCGACACAATTTTAAAATCAAATTATTATACATTCACAAATAATGGATCATTGTCGTTTCAAAACGTGTTAAAACAGTTAGCTAACAACATTCATTTTTTATGTAAAGCGGCAAGGTTGTACACATGGTTTAGTTACGAAATTTCTGTAAAAAGAAGAAGGTCAAATCGTACCTTTTTCAAATGTCAAACAAATGTGGAAATACAACTAAAAACAATTCCAACAAATTAGCCATGCTCTATTACACGTCAATATACAATGGCCAGCAAATTATCATCCTTCAAGACATATGATCTTATGAATGGACTTTTTGTCCCAAGTTGTGAAATAAATTTACGATTCGGTCTGTAATAATAGGGCGACCCTACTTACTTCGATGGCCTTTATTTTTTTTTTTGAGGAAATTTCTAATGTAGTAACAGTTTCAAGAGGTTAAACGTACCCGACCCGGACCCTATTTAATCTTTGTGACAATGGGAAAAGTCAGGCGAGGAAAATACTAATTATTTTATGTGGTGATTAGTGACCGTTAATAGACAATTATTCAGAAATCGTGAGATGGGGTCTGGTGTGATGTGGGTTTCAGAAAAACATTTTTTTTTCCAACGTTTCGATCTTTATTGTGATCTTCTTCAGGGCTCAAAATGTTGAGAGTGCCACACACGACACGCACGAATGGCACTATTAGACGGAAGACAAACACTTTGAGCCCTGAAGATGATAATAAATATAGAAATGTTGGCACAACAAAGAAAATGTTTTTCTGAAACCTATATCACACCAGACCGCATCTCACGATTTCTGAATAATTACTAATTATTTTGCTGCTTTCATGCCTACTGCCTACTGCGTTTTGCTGCCTACAAGGTCACACATAAATTATGTTCTATAGATGGAAGAATTCCTACTCTCTTTTTATCTCTTCCTTCTAACACTACCTCATACATAAAATTTTTTTTGGTGAATTTATGTACAACCTATTTCCCAATATACTTGAAACAATCTGGCATCCGAATGATAACCAAACCAGAAACATCATTCAACTTATCGGCCAACCGATTCTCCGACCTTCAGGCATGTTCACTCAGGTTTCCCGCAGCGATATCGTATCATGGATCTCTGAAGCAGTTTTACGGACGCAGACAGACTTTCAAATTCTACGTACAACCTATTTCCCAATATACTTGAATCAATCTGGCTAACAATCTGGCATCCGAATGATAACCCAACCCACGACCCCACACATCATTCAACTTACCGGCCAACCAGTCTTTTACCGATTCCCCATTCACTCAGGCTTCCAGCAACGATACCGTCCCATGGACCTCTGAAGCAGTTTTGAAAATAGACATCCTCCCTTCAATCTACTAATTCTTCTCACCCACATCCCTGGCTTGTGCCTCATCAGCGTCTTCCCTAAATTTCCTTATCATTGGTAGTGTTCCTCCAAGGTAGCATTAAGTTCAGGTTTAGCAGAGCTGACATCCCATCATCAACCATCACCATGACCTATACAACGACAAAGAGGTATTCACAAATAATTCCTGTCGTTTCTACTCAAAACCTTTACTCATAATCTCTACCCCAACTGCGGACAGACAGTACGTCGACAAACGTCTAACATGAACTCTCAAAGACTGCTTTTATAACTCGTTAGTAAAGCCGTTGCGAACTTCCGGCATCCAGTCAAACAAACTTTCCACCAAATGTCCATAATCCTCGGATAAATCCTTGGTTTTCAATTCCCGTCATGTCAAATTTCATAAAGGCATCCCAACCGTTATGATTTCTTAAACCGAAAATTTCTCATCAATAATAGAAAATGAGAAAAATCAAAGCTGGCAGTTTCAACGGTTTCGTACTTTTCTCTAAGATCATTTTGAAAAATACACGAAACTAGGCGAACCATAGATTTTTTCAACTATTGAATTTCAGTGTTGTGAAAGAAAAAAGGCAATTCTGAATATTTTAACAACAGTGGATCGAAGTCACGACAGTTCAAGTGGTAGAGCAGCGGCGTATTTAGCCGAAATCTTGGGTTCGAATCCCGCTCGTGACACCGACTTTTTATCTCCACTAACAACCTAAGATTTGTTTTTACGAAAAGAGCAGCTCTACAGATATTTATTGACTACTTTTTCACCTTTTTTTTAAAGATATCTTTTACAGGTTTTTATATCCTTAGGAAAAGAATCATAAGCCCGATAAAATGAAAACCCTTTGAAGCAAATTTAATTTTATCCTGTTTTGACCAATTTTTCGATCCCTAATCTTATTTTATCTTGTTTCTTCTGTCAATATTTTCATTACTAAAAAAATACTTGTCAAGTTAAACCAGCCTGATTTTATGAAAGTAAGAAAAACAGCAACAGTTAGCACTAGTGGTGAGTGCGCTATTGTTGTAGTTCCGCAAGAACTTTTAACAAACTTAGCGTGACGACTCCTATTGTTTTGTCTAAGGTTTTTGCATAAATTGTTTTATTTAGCAAACTCGGCCGATTCAGACCAAGGATGTAGGAAGGGAAAAAAACGAGGCAACAACAGATTCCTGTACGGGCAAATCGGCAGAATTTTATCTCCCGTTAGAGCTGAACTGTCGCCCTTTATCGCGGAATGGACTTACCCTCCAACAGCTTCCCTGGGAAAACACTTTTTCGATAAAAAGAACTTCTGTTGGAAAAATAAAAAATATTACTCATATCGCCTAGAATAGAGAAGTGGTAGATTAGATAGCATTATGCCAGTTGTCGCAAAATAAAATAAGTTCCGCTCTAACAATGGATTTCAGTAAGTTTACATTAATTAAAAGAATTCCCGATCATTTGGTTAGAGCAGGGGGGCGTATTGAGCCGAAGGTCGTGGGTTCGAATCCCCGTCGTGTCACAGACTTTTTCATTTCAACCAAAACCTTACACAAAAAGAATAATTAATTAAAAGAAGTAATTTAGTCAATAGACCACTAAATAAAATGGATTAATTAAAAGTTTGGATTTTAAAGCCGGCTCAGACGATTGCCATTTGTCCTTTTTTAGCTTGTGCATTTATTTTTTTTATATGAAACATAGAAAATATTAAAAACTCGGAATTACATTAATAAGTAAACTGCAGTGTGATGTGATTTTTTTTTCGCGTTTTGTACCGCGATTATATGCAAATTGTTCCACGCGTTTTCTGCGGTCTGTGAATTTTTTTTTTTTTTTTTTTGTCCTACACAAAACAATAATTGGTATACGTTGAAAGTAACTTCGGAAACGCATTAAATGGGCGGTAAACTAGCTGACCTTTGCGGTGTCTATTTTTAAATACGTGAGCTGGGTAGAAAGAGAGGTGAGCGATACTGAGGGGGTCAAGATTTTATAAAGGTTTTTTTTTCTTTCTAGGAGAAATGCTGCGGCTTTTTCAAACCGACATGGAAACAGTATACATTTGTATTAATTAAAGTTAAATAAAAGATCAATAAAAAAAAAGTTTTGGGTTGATCAGAAAACCATTTCGGATTTTTCTCAGCTGCGCTGGATCAATTAACCCGAAGAATGCCTCCGTTAGCTAATTATTCACTAAATTAATTATAATTATTAATAAAATCACGGTATAAGGAAAAGTTAATTGAAAATTCACTCATTTGGTTTTATCATTGGTTGGTCAAGCAGGAAGAAAAATTTGCGTGTAATGGGATTTTGTCACGTGACCTGATGTGCTTTAAAAAAATTAAGTTGAACGATTTTTTTATGGTTTTGTGTTCTTTGCATATCAGCCAAAAACAAGATATGGTATGCGTATTCATTTTTGAGAGGAAGGGCATCGTGAAAAAAAAAGGCGAGAGGCGACGGCGGGAATCGAACCCACGACCGAGGGGTCTACAGTTGGACAATTTTCCTTCAATAGAAATTTAGACTGTTTTCCAAACATAGAAATTCATTAGACAATTTCTTAACTCAATTTGATCCGAAAGATCCATTTGAAAATGAGAAATTGATTCTTGTGAAACAAAGCAGTCCGGTAGTGAAAGAGCATCCATTCTGTGGGAATACTCATTTTCGACTTCTTCCTGAGAGAGAAAACTTCGGGTAAAATACAATTTCCAGCTAAATCAATATATATATATGGGAAACTGATTAATAAAAGGAAATTTTCTACATAAAATCATCGTTGGAAAATTAAGTTTAAAATACTACCATAAAGCAGAGTTGGGATCAAAAGATCTTTTGGCGGATGGCTTAAAAGGTGACAGGATGTTATTAACATGCCCGTATTCCGTACAGTTCCTATTGATCATGTACTGAAGATTTTAATCAGAAACTCCACTTTGAAACTGATCCAGCAATATTGCTGATAGGGCAAGGGATGTCATGGGATGTCTCGGTAATTACTACAATAACGAAACATTGTTTTTAGACTGATTCGCCACACGACAGACAAGAATGACACATATACACGGGAAAAACTTTGAACCCTGAAGATGATCTCAATAAAGGTCGAAACTTTGTTGATACTTTCTAATTTTATTTAAAAAATTTCTTCCCTGGCAAGAGATTATTTATCGTTTCATTATTCTAAATTTATAAAGGATAATTAATTAAAGTTTTGGCTGAGGTCAAAAAATCAGTGAAACAGGCAGGATTCGAACCCACAACCTTCGGCCTAAATACGCCGCTCCTTACGATTACTTTATGTGGCCAAGGTCAGTAAAACTCTCCAGCACATTTTCAAAAAAATTCAACTTCATTAATTTAGAAACGAGGGGGCCAACTAAATTTCTGTTGTACGAATATTCCAAATCCGGGCCACATCAACCTGGTGATCAATTTATCAGTTTCAAAAACATACAGCATTTTTTACGTACAAATATGACTATATACAGCCTTTATAATAATTCTATACAGGTCCGGTGATCAAATATAATTCTGGTCGAATGGATTTATTTATATTGTATAAATTAAAATATTAAGTATCAAGTAAATTTTCTTAAGCAACTCCGTAACTCTACCACTTGGGCCGAAGGTCGTGGGTTCGAATCCCGCTCGTGATACTGATTTTTTTTATTTCAACCAAGACCTTCAATGAAATAATGATTAATTAAAATATGTAACTTGATCAATTGACCACTGAATTAATATTTAATTTTTAACTTTTCATCATATAAAATTTTCAGCGTTTTGTGAATACTTTCATGACGGCTTCGAGACAGCTTTCACTCCTGCCTGATACCCATCAATTCCGGAAAAAAACAAAATGCAAATAGAATGTTTTAGGTGCAATTATAAAAAAAATGAATTTCACCCATTAAAAAGACACACGAACAAAATATGAACAAAACCGTTAACCAAGTCGGCTTATCACACAAAGACCCATTGTTCTTTTTTTTTTCTAAATGAAAAGTGAAAGGCAAGAAAAAGCTTACTTCCTTGTTGCAAAAAAAAAATCTGACAAAAGGTCTTATTTCGATCGGCGGACATTTTACGAAGACCGTCCCTAAAATCTTGCGAATTCCAGAACCGGACTTAAAGGTAGCCTCTCTTCTGCGTAAAGTTTACTTTACTATACAGACGGGAAAAAAACCGACGAAAGCTCCAGGCGGCTGGGTCGAGTTTATAACCCAGTACGGCCCGTGATTTAAGATTTCGAAAAGTTAACCCCAAGGTTAAGGACGCAAGAAGCGCAGGCTCGTTGCTTTTCGACAACTTTCGAACATGTGGTTTATAACTTGGAACTAAGTTCAATTAAACTTATCAAAGTCTTTGCTTAACATATTTTCTGAGGTTGGGGGTTGAATAAGGATTTTAATAATCCTTTGCTCCACTGCGACCTATATATATTGTGGAACCACGACAATTGTAAGCGCACTTTGCCTTTTACCGAAGTGGCTGTACCGTAACCGGGCTAATGCTTCACATTCACAAAAGACATTAAGTTACCAAATACTCTGTCGTCCATAAAAGGACAATGAGGATTTTTAATGTCCGCACCTGGCCGATTAGGACTTATCGGATGTTTAGCTTCTCAACATGAGAGCTGACGCACCACCGCATAAGGTTGATGTGTGTTACAGCCGCAGCGTTGGTGTACAAGCTTGCTCATTCCAGGTGGTTGGCACCGCATTAAGCATCAGACCGTATGCCGCGCATAAAGGGCTAACCTTAGCCGAAATACATCAGCCTGGTTGCCCATCCACTTCCTAGATACAGAAGGCCACTCTTTCTCCCAGAGTATCGGGGCTCTCCAGGGTAAAAACTTCCGCTCCGGCGATTTTGTTTAAAGTGGAATTACTAATCACACTCTAGAAGAGACTGCCTTCGTTAAAGGATTCGATTCACAAAGGACATGTGCCAATGTTTCCACCTGAGTCGCCATGTTTCTGTCTCTCCTTAGCCCATCATCTTTAGGTGGCAGGTAAGAGTACAATAGCCGATACGGAGGCTACTACTATAGATAATAATGAAGTATATTATCTACCACAAGAGATAATAGTAAAAAACGAACTAATAATAAGTATTCACTATTTTCGTGGTCACTATGGTCGTGGTGGTATTTGGTTGGCTTGAAAAAAAATTAATGGCACGAGAGTGATTCGAACCCACGACCATCGGCTAGATACGCCGCTGCTCTACCACCTGAGCTATCGTGACCTCGGTCAACTCGGACATCAACTCCCCATCTCAACCTCACCTTACGAATTTTCTCTCCTTTTGCCATATTTCAAATGTCGTGTAATCTGTTTGGATTTTCGACGACAATTGAAATGGCGACGGGGAGCTTTAGTGAAGTGTATTAATATGAATATTAATATGAAATATGGCAAAAGGAGGGAAAATTCGTAAGGTGATGGGGAGTTGATTTTCGAGTGGATGGATGTCACGATAGCTCAGGTGGTAGAGCAGCGGCGTATCAAGCCGAAGGTCTTGGGTTCGAATAATCACTCTCGTGCCATTAACTTTTTTTCATCTCAACCAAAAACCGTTACTACTCGTATAATAATAAGTTTAAAATGTAATATTAACATCGAAGATGAGTTTTTCACCTATTCAGAGGAATCTGACAAAAGAAGCCGCCACCGCCGTCACCAGGTGTCTCTGATTCTAGCTCTAATAGAATAAGCTTCTTTGCAGAAATTTACCAACACCGTCCAATCCTTGCAATTAATATATTCTAGCGGCATCTCACTAGACAGGGTTTCCCTATCAAAATATTGTTTCCTGACGGGGGTCAGTGCTTGGCAAGTTGTCAAGAAATGGAACAAATCCTCACGCTTTGTACCACTACAAAGTTCACAATTAATATCCTGCTTGAAGTCTTTGTAGTTTAAGTTAAAAAGAACCCCCCCGGCATTTAATTGTCCTCCGCATAATGGCAGAGAGAGAGATCCTTTAGATAATTTGGAGAATTAAAAAGAAGCCCTCTACGGAATGGGAAACTGTCCGAATTGGCCAAAGCTGTGTAATATCGTCTCTATATTGTCACAAATGGACCGTCTCAAACCGTCCTTCCACAGTTCAACTCTGTCGATATTGTTCCGGTTTAAGGACAGGTCCAACTTAAATTGCATAATATGCTTTTTATTTCCTTAAACCAATAGATTTCTTTATTTACAATCTACTTGGCTAGGATCTTCGGGAGTCTGTTATCTGTCAGGGATAAATTCTTATTATATAGTCTAAGTATAGTTTAGCAGTGGAAAGAAAAATTGGCAGGAGACCCGTCTCGGCATATAAGAAAACTGTGGAGGCGTACTGAGGCAGCCTGAACAGTCTCCTGATGAAAGACCGTAGAAACCCTTCTCTCCTCAACAAACCTGATAGAGGACTATAATTTTCCTTCCTTCTTCAGGAAGAAGAGTTCCTATGCTTCCTTTTTAAAAAAATGTATACTTCTTTTAGCTTGCTTCATACCGTGCTATTGTTAAGTGCTTGAGCCAATTTTCCACTTCCAAGTTGAGCGCACTCTCTCGTGTTCCTAGTTTTGGTTCTCGTACCATAGGTGCGAGTGCTGCCGATGTTTTAGTTAGTTGGTCAGCCCGTTCATTTACGCCAATACCTTCATTTCCGGGACGTTAAGGCCATCTTGTTGTATATTTCAGACAATTTTAAGCTGAAAGCATAGAAATTTAGTGCCTTTATAGTGTCTTAAATGTCTGTAAGTAAATCTGTCGAGTTCGGCCCAATTAACCCAAAACCTCCCTGCTCATTTTTCGGCCTAAGTAGAATTTTCCTCTTAATTTTGTTAGATACCGTTATAACCATCGCGTTTATTTTATTTCTATACAAAATGTAATGGCAGCTCATACTTAGATCATTGTATCTCAGGATTTTATCGGCACTCTCACACGCCGCATAAATATGTGGACGGTAGAGTACGGTGTCCAAGGTTTTGGTGGGGCAGTTTTTAGGCTAGAATCCTAGTGTAATCCTGATACTTTTTTGGCAAAATTCTCAAAGAAAAATTACGTACGAACATTCCGGATCAAGGTATGGTCTTGAATAAGAAAGGAAATTTAGTTTCTCCTCCTATGTTTCGACCTAGTTTAAGGTCATCATCAGAGCCTTAACAAACTTGTATATATGTACAGATTCAGTAAGGCGATCTAATATTTCCTTGAAGACCGATTCAGTCCCAACCTTGCCAAGGACTGTAAGAGTTACTGTAAAAACTTAAATATGTCAATCTGTAGACATATTTAAAGTTGTTTTGCCTTGATGATGACCTTCAAATAGGTAGAAATTTCAGTAGCAACTAAATTTGATTTTTTCTTAAAGACCATACGTTGATTGAGAGTGTTCGTCGGTGAAAAAGTGGTCCATACTTTTAATATTGAAAAATGAAAAATGAATTTGTTAGACAGCAAAACAAAGCAAATTATTTTTGACGACAAACCCTCATAGTACAAAATATTGAATACTTAATAAAGATTTCAGACGAAAAATCAAACTAAAATCAAAAATCTTACTTGCGAGACTAAACATTTATATGAAATATACTTTCATGGGTATCCGGGGAAAAATGTTAGAAAAAAGAAGTCAACGGTTTCTTGGCTCTTTTGGCTCCTTTAGTGAGAGATTCACACGTAATTCGTATGTGCAATGTATCCATAGAAAAAACAAAATAACTTACGAGGAAATAAGAGGAAATCCAAAAGAAACTTACCTGTAACAGAAAAAAAACAAACAATAAGCATACTTTCAAAAATAAAAATATATCTTTATTAAGTGGTCTGTTGTTTCCTAATTTGTTAATTATTAAGTGGTCAAGAATGAGGACACTCTTCACGATATCGACCAAATATGATGGGATAAATGACAATTAATTAAGGTTTTTAGTTGAGATGAAAAAAGTTAATGGCACGAGAGGTATTCGAACCCACGACCTTCGGCTATTACGCCGCTGCTCTACCACTTGAACTATCGTGAAAATTCAAAAGGTGGTGTTGAGATGGGAAGTTAGTGTCCGAGTGGATCAAGGTCACGATAGCTCAGGTGGTAGAGCAGCTGCGTACGTAGCCGAAGGTCGTGGGTTCGAATCTCTCTCGTGCCATTAACTTTTTTTCATCTCAACTAAAAACCTTAATTAATTCTCATTTATTAATTAGTCAAGCGGACCACGAAAATAGTGGAAATAATGGGCTAATTTGAACTATTTGAAAGATTCTGTTTTCGTTATCTTTGCCCAATCTTTACGAAACCACCAATAAATAATTTAATGAGAGTATAAAAGGAAATAAAAAAACATGAGCTCATCCGTGGATGATTGCAAGGAGACGGAATAAAACGTGCTGATGTCTGATAAGCAGAAACAACCTGGATTTCTTAACTAAAAATGAAATTCTTACTTTAAATAAAACGTAAAAGTTTCATTTTTTTTATACTTAATTGTTTCTTTGTAAGCAGTGTTTCTGTTTATTTCATTGAGATCTTTAAAAAATGTTTGAAGTGCGTTTTGAAGTGGTGCGGATCAAAAAATCAGTCATAAATTTTCCACGGGCTCTGACCCTCGGCGGAAGTCGTCGTAAGTGGAAGGCCAAAGAAGTCCTATAATTTGTGCAATTGACTCTCCAGCCGGGAAGGAAATCTTGGCCCGAAAGAAACACACGGTTCTGCAGAATTACCCCGCCCGTCGGTGTCTAAGGGGCTCACGCTTCCGACGTCCTCGCACGTAGACAGAAAAAGCCATCCTTTTGTTCGCCTCATATGCTATCGACCCGGTCTCCCATTACCCTGTCACACATGAGATTAGCCAAAAACCCAAAAAGCGAAAAATCGAAAAAACCGTCCTTTTATTAAATGCCTGACAAAAAAAAATTCGAGGTTTTACAATTCGTCGCGTTTATTTTTCGTGGTGTACTGAAGACTTTGAATGGTGCACATCCCATACTTTCCGTTCAACAAATCCCATTTTGACATGTTAATTCAATTAATACAACCCCACGGTAAAATACTGTTTTAAATTCAATAAACTTCCAATAATACAAAAATTCAATACATTTTATCTATGTAATAAATTAATAATAATAATAAGCGCTAATAAATACATTCATACAACAGACTTCAAGTAGGGGGGGAGCCCTGAGAAATCGATATCCCTCGGGGTTAATTGTAGCTGCGCCCTACATTCGCGCTAATAAATTACATCTACTAGTTTTCTCGGTCCGCTTAACCAATCATTATCTTTCAATTAATTAAGATTTTTAATTAAGATAAAAAAGTCATTCTCCCGAGCAGGAGTCAAACCCGCGGTCTATGGCTGTACGCCGCTGCTCTACCACTTGACCTATCGTGACCTTGATCCACTCGGACTAACCAAAGATCGTGGGTTCGAATCCCACTCATGGCACTGACTTTTTTCATCTCAAATAAAAACCATAATAGATTACATTCACTTCAGCAGACTTCATTCAAACTAGCATTGATTACTCGGCATTTTTCGGAGGTAACTGGGGATAAGTCGAACATGACATACCAGAAAGACAGGAAAATTTCCAAAGAATTGAAAATATTTATGGTCCTGAGATATTGGATCAGTGTTCTTTGCCTGAAAACTCGATATTCCTCGGAGATAATTTACCCTAAGCCTAGACATTCGCGCTAATAAATAACATCCACACGGTAGATTTCATTCATACTCTCCTTGAGCAGTCGGCGTTATTCGGGGGTAATTGTGGGTAAGTCAAATATCACATACCAGAAGGGCAGGAAATTCTCTGTACAATTGAAGATATTTATGGTCCTGAGATATTGAGTCAGTGATTTATGCTTGACAGCTGGATATTTCCCGGGTCTAATTGGCTCTACGTCCCCGCATTCGCGCTAATAAATTACATTAAACTCATTCACTAGTTTTCGTGGTCTGTTTAATCAAATAATATCTTTCAATTAATTAAGATTTTAAATGAAATAAAAAAAGTCAGTGTTCAGAGCCGGTTTCGAACCCATGGTATTCGGCTGTACGCCGCTTCTCTACCACTTGAGCTATCGTGACCTCAATCATTCGCGCTAATAAATAACATTCAAACTTTAGATTTCATTCATACTATTCGTGACCAATCGGCATTTATGGTCATGAGATATTGGAACAGTGAGTTATTCCTGAGAACTCGATATCTCTCGGAGATAATTAGGCATAAACGCACATTCGCGCTAATAAATTACATCAAAACTCTAGACTTCATTCATACTAATCTTGAGCCTTGTTCAGGAGTAATTGGGATGTCACATATCACGTACCAGAAAGAAACAAAAATCTCTATACAATTAAAAATATTTATGGCTCTGAGATATTGGATCGGCGATCTGTGCCTTCTACCTTGCCGTACGTCCACCATTCAGGTCATTCTAATTTCTATTTCTCAGTTCATTATCGTCTGTTTATTAGGCCAGTTTTATAATTATTTTAATAATACTATACTGATGTTTAAGAGTGTATTTAATATCGTTTTACCCATAATCTCTTGTTTATTATTAATATTTTTTATGCATCGTAAAGCGCAAGCCATGACTGAAAGTTGACGATGTTCACTGAAGCCCCATTAAATTTAATCGCTCTCGATATTAAATTTTACAGTTTCATTAAACGTTTACGCTTAACAGCCTTGAGTAATCTTGCTGTAAATGCGGTGTTTTACGAGGGTTTCACAATTTTGAATAAATTATAAAATTAATGCGGCGTAATCCACATGGAAATTGCGCATTGATGTGGAAGGGATGGTTAGATTTGACGTTCAATTTTTTTTTTTTTGTGCGTGTTTTACGAAGAAGACGAAAATTTGTTTAACCTATTGAGGAAAGATGAATTTTGAATTATACAAAAATGTTTCGACAAAACTCAATCTTTTTTTTTTTTTCTTTAAGTGTAAAACTGAAAGAATTGGTCGATTCCTTTTAGTATCGATAGGTCGAAAAATTTCGAGTTCTCCGTGATTGAAAACCTTTAGTCAATTTAGTAAATTACCTTTACGTTTCGGGCTCCTGGTTCATCATCAGTATCAAAACGTAAAAAAATCTCACAGTATAATTCCCAATCTGAACAATTTTATTTATTTTTTTTTTTAATTGGAAATTCATATTGTGAATTATACCATGAGATTTATCTATGTTTAGTTTACTGATGATGGGCCAGGAGTCCGAAACATCATCTAATTTACTAAATCGAATAACGGTGGAGATGGTAATATATAAAGTAAGAAATCCCTTTAAGAAATTCAACCACTTAAAATCGGAATTGTTCTATTTTATAGCGCAACGTCATCGAATAAAAATAATTGATGCAAAGCTAGTTATTAGACGATAAGCCAAGAATTCGCATGGGCAAGGCTCCAATCACTAGGCTCCCTCCTACAAACAATTTATTTTATTGTTGTCAGCACTTCTGATCAAACCGCTGACAACAATTCATCAACACGTACACCATAAATTTAACTCTGACATGCGTAAAGAGCGATAACATACAAAAATTGTACATACTTGAAACAGATGAAAATGTGTTCACACCCTTATAATTATTTCACCACCGATTATAGTTTTATCTATTTACACTTAATAGTTTAATTTAATATTAAAAATTCCAGATGGATTTTAAACCGTGTAATTTTTTTTATCGGATTGCCTCGTGCTCAAGCTTAGCGGTTTACAATTACAGCTAATTCTTAAGTATTATAATTATCCAGGTTGTACCTCGGCGAAATGCCAGACGGTCCGGCAACAATCTTCATGCTTAATTTTCGCAACATAACCCCCTCACCCAAATGTATTATAAATAATTGAACCTACGATTATCAAAACAGATTTTCTCCATACGGTTATTAAAATCCAGTTGGGATTTCATCAATCTGACATCAACTCGTTGTTTCTACAGTTCATCAGCCTTTCGGATGACATCACCGAGTGAAAACTTTCACAGAGTTCAACCCTTCAAAAGTTTAAAAACAGACGTGACAAGTTTGTAAATATTACAACTGCCAGTGTCCTATTTTACTTATTGATTTTTTTTTTTTCATACACCAGCATAAAACAAATCAAAACAATAAACTCAGACGCGAAATAAAAATTGTCTTATAAGAAATAAACTGCTTTGAATCTTATCGACAGCCATCAAAGATTAATACGTCCAAAGTGCAGCTTTTGTCTTAAAATCGATTTATTCTCAAATAAAAGTTATCAATTTCTACTCTTTCCTCTTATGTCACTATTACCTTCAATGAGAAAGTGATGTAATGTTCAGTTGCAAAACCGCTAAGCAGGTGAGTCATTTTTATCATATTCCGCACTCCTAACTTGTACTTAGGAAAGTGTAATTGATATAATTTCCTATTTAAAAAAAAAAAAAAAAAAGAAAGAAAAAGAAACACACACGACACTAGAGATAATGATCTTGTGGTCGGCTGTTTGTCCTGCGATGAGCCCAGAAAGGTCGGGTAATTTCAAACCGTCTCAGGACAACTTGAATTTCCTGTTCCCTTTTACAAACTGCTTTTGAAGTTTTAACATTGTGCTTTTTTAATAGACTTTCGATCTAGATGAGAAAAATTGACTATTTCCTAACAGGGAAAACAATCTTATGTTCCAATGACATCTGTTGTCAAATTCATCATAAAACCTTGTACAATCGTAAGAATACAAAAGACTTATCCGATTTACCCCTACGGTACAACTGGTAAAAAAGAAAATCTTATCTCTGACCCATTGAAGAACATTAATCAGGGCATGTTACGCACGTCGTTGGGTGTTACGCAAAGAGACATGCATCAGGCGTCTCCATCTTCTGAATCGGTATGTTTCTAAAAGTTCAATGCCGCTGTATCATTCTATGCAAAAATAATGCAATTCCAAAAGGGATCTACTGAGACTATTAAAGATTGCTTTTATTCGTACTTTTTCTGTTTTAGAAATACAGAAAATTCTTAGAAGTAGAAGTCAGACAGATGCAAGCGTGCACACTCTATCATTTACTTACAAACTTAATACCATCATCATTACCTACCAGGAGGGTACCTTTCCTTGTATCCTTAAAATAACAAACTACTTCCAGATTCCAGAACACCTTGCACTTACGAAAGATTGGAACAAAAAGCGTAGGGCAAGACAGAATGAAGAAAAATGTACACAGTGTACGCTCATGCTGAGAAAACAGAGAAAAAAGAAAGTACTCAGTGTGCGCTCATTTTGAAAAAACAAGAGCTAAACGTGGCGGAAAAACAAGAGTGAAGAAAAGGTACTCTGTGTGTACTCACATTGAAGAAAGAGAACAAAAAGGGGTGGGAATGACAGAAGGAAGAAAAATGTACTCAATGGAAAGAAAAAAAAAAAACAAAGCAAAAAGGGGCGGGAATGACAGAATGAAGAAAAATAAACTATGTACTCAGTGTGCGCTCACATTGAAAAAACAGAGAAAAATATGGCGGAAAAATAGAATGAAGAAAAATGTACTCAGTGTGCATATTGAAAAACATGATCAAAAAAGTGGCAGAAAAGACAGAACGAAGAAAAATGTACTCAATAAATGCCCACATTGTAAAAAAAAAAATAAATTAAAAATTTAAAAAAAAACAAAAAAAAACAGCAAAAAGTGGTGAAAGAGGCAGATTGAAGAAAAATGTACTGAGTACGTGTTAACATTAAAAAAGCAGAGCAAAAGTTGGTGATGAAGACAGAATGAAGAAAAATTTACTGAGTGTGCGCTCACATACATTAAAAAATGAAATAAAAATATTGAAAAAATTTTTTTAAAAACAGAACAAAAAGTGGTGAAAGAGGAAGATGTAAGAAAAGTGTACTACATGTGTGATCACAGTGATGAAACAAAGCAAAAAAGCGGCGGAAAAGAC
>CM077112.1:12176892-12187518 GCA_039619505.1 Cimex hemipterus
TCTCTCTCTCTCTCTCTCTCTCTCTCTCTCTCTCTCTCTCTCTCTCTGAAACTCCCACTTTCTTTTTCTCACCCTTATGCTCTGTTTCTTTCTCACACACTTTTTCTTTCTATCTAACTATTGGTGGATAGAGATTAATTAACTCCTACATCAGTTATCAGCGAATGTCATTTATCATAATGTTTGTAACGTTAATTATATCTTAACTCTTTCAGGGTTTAGTTTGACAAGAAAAACATATTTTTGATCGAATAAGGACCTTACGGATAAAATATTTAAAAATTGATTGGGTCAGATTGTACGTACTTAGGCGACGATGGTACCATTATTCAACTTGACAGCAAATATTGCTTCTTTGATAAGATTTGACAGGCCGTAATAACTTTCCCGGAAGATATTTCGTTAAAAGGATTTTTGTGTTAAGAGCCAGTGCTAATTTGCTCAGGCTGGGGCGTGCTGGCAAGGCAGATAGGCCGGCCTGATTGTCCGACTTGTTAGGCGGTCGGGTCGTCCGTCGTAATCGCCCTCTCAGACAAAGCTCCCTGCACGGAAACAATGGACCGTTTCTAAATTGATAATTGCTCGGGGATTCGTCAGCGAGTTAAGAGCCGATTTCAAAGCGGCGGATTTATTCAGGCATTGCGAGGGCCGCGAACAGCGTGGGACAAAAGACTTAAAGGTAAAAAAAAATAGTGCGGATGTTCGCTAGAAAAACACCAAACAACTTGGCTTATGTTTAAAATAGTTTTACTGTGATAGTATTTTTGTTAATTAACATTTGCCCCTTTTGGAATTGTAGATTTCACAATGGATCCTTTCAGTCCCAATAATTGGTAAAAATATGTAACAACAATACATAGCCCAAGATTCACATACATTTATATAAAAAGTACATAAAATACAGTGAGAAAATTCGACAATTGGAAAAAACTTAGAACCAAAGAGCTACGGAGGTATAGAATGCCTGATAGAAAAAGAGTAAGAGATGGAAAGAAACAAGAGAAAGAGAGAGCGAGATGATGATGGTGAGCGCTTTATTCATCAATCTCACAAGATTTGGCTCAAGGCCCATTCTTATATCTAATGTGCGGTGACTAGTGACCGTTAATCGATTATTATTCAGAAATCTTGCGATGCGGTCTCGTGTGATGAAGGGTTAAAAAAAGCATTTTCTTTGCCGTGCCAACGTTTCGACCTTTATCGAGATCATCTTCAGGGCCTGGGATTTACAAACATTGTTTACATTATTCAGATATCGTGAGATCCGGTCTGGTGTGATGTAGGTTTTAGAAAAACATTTTCTTTATCGTGCCTACGTTTCGAACTTTATTGAAAACATCTTCAGTGCCTGGGATTTACAAACATTGTTTACAGTATTCAGATATCGTGAGATACGGTCTGGTGTGATGTAGATTTCAGAAAAACATTTTCTTTATCGTGCCAACGTTTCTAACTTTACTGAGATCATCTTCAGAACCTGGGATTTACTAACATTGTGCACACTATTCAGATATCGTGAGATCCGGTCTGGTGTTATGTAAGTTTCGGAAAAACAATTTCTTTATCGTGCCATCGTTTCGAACTTTATTGAGAGCAGGTGTTAAGATAGTGGATAGAAAATTTGAATTGATACACCTGGAAAGTATAGTGAGTTCGGCTAGAGTTTACGTATTTGCCAATGGAAGAAAACTAGGAAATACTTTCTACCAGAAGCCAGTCTGAGTACAGGTGTAAAACTCTGGAAATTCCTGGGTGCCGAAAATAAATCCACACTACTCTTTTCAGACGCTTATCCTGTTCCTCCGAAAGTATACCATAAGGGCACAGCTGTAGTCGAAAAGAGGAAAGATGAAGTAGCAGACAAGCACTTTACTTGTAGAAAATATTAGTAGGAGCCAGGATTGAACTAGAGATACAATACATCGTTGTTAAATTTTGGAAATTTTGAAAGGAATTTGGTCGATGGTAACACCAATGTTTGTAACCATGAAGCAGAAGGAAATGATGGTTATTGATCGTGAAAAGTTTAACTTAAAAATTTCTCGCGTGCTGATTAATAAAATGTTAGTTATCTTTTGTTTTTTCTTTTCAAATTTATTTCTAACAGTATGAACGGTTTGTTGTATAATTGGTTTTTAGCTGTTCCTTGGAATATTGCCTGCAATAATGACAGGTTTACTCATTTTCTGTAATCGTAGAACCAAAAACTGTAAATCGAGAAAATTAAAACGGCTTAGATGAAATTTATTTTTATGAATATATCAGTACTGATAATTTCTTCAATTTGATTGTTCGTGATATTCAAACCTCCAAGAATGACGGGAATAATTAACGCCGCGGTTGGCAAAGTTATATTTTTAAGCAATATCCACTGGCTGATAAATGGGAAGTTGCACAAGACCGGCAGCGCACACGCGAGGATCGCGTTGCAAAAACCCCCGACCCAAGGGTTTTACTCTCTTTTTTAAAGTGTCCTCTGGACCTGGAGATAAAGTGGTTAATTAAACTTTCTCCTTGATTTTCATTGCCTTCGTCATGGGATTTCGAGGCAATTCTTCCAATGAGATTCGAAAGTTGCAACGCATCTAGTTTTTATTTGGCAACTTCCGCGGACACGAAGCCACTAAAAAACTAATCGGTTGAATTTATTACGAATTAATCTAACCGCTATTTATAAAGTATATTGTAAATTAATTTTAAATTAGTGAAAAATATGAGCTAAAATCATGTATAAAAATAAAAATACGCTTAAATTATGTGCTTTTTCTTTTCTCCTTCTCTTTACTTTTCTGTCCTTTAGTTTATTTTGTCCTCTATACATTAATTACCCTTTCTTCTCTTATACTATTTGTCTTTTTTTTTCTTTGACTCTTTTTACTTTCACTTTTTTTCTATTTGTCGGTCTGTCTTTTTTTTCCCTCCTTTTCCTCTTGCTAATTCTGTTCCATTTTCTCTGTGCATTTATTATATCTGTTTCTCATATTATATGTCTTGGTTTCTCTCTTTTCCTAACTGTACGTTTTCTTTCTTTCACGCTCACTCAGCGTCCAGGAATTGATTAAACGGAAATCTAGTCTTTTCTTCTTGTACTTCTTGCATCATTTCAGTATTATGTTTTGAAAATTTGAAAGAATAACAAGAAGGGTAAAAGAGAACGCGCCTAATTTACAAATTAAATTATACATTTGCACAAGAGAAATTGACCAACATACCTGAATAAATAAAAGTGAAATTAATATTTTAATTCATAAGTTAATTTTTTTTTTTCAAAAAAACATTTTTTCCCTTTGGAATTCATCTACCACAGTTTAAAAAAAATAGACGGATGCAAATAGATATTGCTTGCTGAAGCACGTCGCTCGTTGGACTCTCGTAACAGTAAAAATAAACTGTACGGGAATATTTACTTAATACCTCCGACCGCAGAGTGTAAAAAAAATTCAATAACTTTCCCTCGCATTGGAAAAACATTTGCAAACGAACGACGCAGCCAAGATTGTACATTTATTATTGAATAGGTCAATCAATTAGTACATTATATACAGGATTGTAAGTTGCTTTCTTGTCTGACGAAAGTTTCAGAAAAACATTTTCTTTATCGTGCCAACGTTTCGACCTTTATTGAGATCATCTTCAACGATCAAAGTCAATTTTGTTTGTCATTTCTCTCGAAATCTTTCGTTTACGTCTTGAAATCTTTAGTTTTTCTCACTTAAAAAAAAAAATTCAGATATCGCAGAGATGCGGTCTGGCGTGATGTAGATTTCAGAAAACATTTTCTTTATCGTGCCACGTTTCGAGCTTTATTGAGATCATCTTCAGGGCTCAAAGTGTTTGTCTTCTGTGTAATCGTCGTGTTGTTAGTGCCCTCCCTTGGGCACAAGTACACAGAAGAGAAACACTTTGAGCCCTGAAGATGTTCTCAATAAAGACCGAAACGTTGGCACGGCAAAAAAAAAATATTTTTCTGAAACCTAGATCACGGCAGAGCGCATCTCATGATATCTGAATAATTATCTATTAACGGTCACTAATTTCTACACTTTATTATTTTTTTATAATTCTCAATAATTTTTTGTCAATTTTTCAATTAAAGTGAAAAATGTAATTACGTGCGATATCCACCAAACAATCTGGACAGATGTAAAATAAAATATGGTATAGCACCAAATAAAAGTTTCTAAAAAAATGTACGAGGCTTAGAAAAATATATGTGACTGAATATAAATCCGGTAGTTACATATTACATAATACTAGTCAATATGAATAAACTAGAACAATGAAAACCATGTAAAACGAGTTTAAATTTGGATTTTCCTGTTCCACATTGTTAAGTTTAAGCATATCCTATGTAGTTCAACAGGTTTTGTAAGTGCTATTTCAAACTTTAAAAAACGTGTAAGCGTTTCCAAATTTCTATTAGTTGACAAAGGGAACGTTTAAACTCAAATTGTTTCCTGGTGGGCCAAAAAAGGCCAAAAGGCAAAGGATAAAAACATCGCATGGACGAGTGGTCGCACGTTTGTTTTCTCGGCCGTTTTCTCGATGAGTCGACCGGACGGCTTTCCCTTTTCGCTAACGGTCCACCAGGAAACGCGAGCCGCTCAGGAGGGGGCGGACGGGCGGGATGCAGCTTAGAAAGTACACTGACCGAGTCTCGACAATTAGCAACGTACATCTAGTCCGAACGGGATTTAAGCCCTGAGGGCGGCCGATACGAGCGATAAGCACGAAATAACAATGCTTAGGCCTGACTTTGACACGGGCCGCACTCAAGTACCTCCTCAAGCACATCTGTCAACCCGAAGACCTACGGGCCGGAAAGGAAACCGGTCCTGCACATATGTCCTGAGTTGAGAGTTTGTGAAATTCCGACACTCCGGTTTCGGTCATTGGCAGAAATATTAAATTTCAAAAAATGAAAAATACATAAATGCCAAAATACCTCTAGCTGCTATTTTTATTATAAGTCACACCTTAAAGCTCAGCTTTATCAAGATACAAAATTTCAAGTATAACTGTGCTTTAACAACAAAGATTTTTCACTTTCAGTATTGAATCGTAAAAACATCTGTCGCATGATTTAAGCATAAAATTTCAGAGGAATTATATGTACCCAAGAATTTATCAAAAATAAAATAATAATTTCTCATCAATTTTTAAACCAACATCATTTTTACTCTATTATATTTCGCAGCCCGATTCATCAAATAACTTATTTCAATTAATAATTTTTATGTGGATAGGTTGACAAAAAAAAAGTCTCACGAACGGGATTCGAACCCAAGACTTTTGGCTCAATCTGCCAACAATTTCCAATATGTCCAGATATGTAGTTATCATTCAATAGGTTGGGGTGTCGGTGGCTATCACTGTAAGGTAAAGGTCCCGGGTTCGAGTCCAGCGCTGGCATACTTACAAATGAGGTTTTATCAAAAACACCGGCACCCCGAGTGTTTTTGTTTTTTTAGGCCAAAAAGTGATTTATTATCTATCAATCATATGGCCGATTTTTTTCCGTTTTCGGTCGGCTTTACGATAACATAGAGGGAACTAATAATAAGTTACAATTAATTAAGATTTTTAGTTGAGATAAAAAGTCAATGGCACGAGCGGGATTCGAACCAACGATGTTCGGCTTGGTACGGCGCTGCTCTACCACTTGAGTTATCTAGATATCCACTCGGACACTAACTTCCTATCTCAACCCCACCTTTTTTTTAAAATTTACCTTCCCTTATACCGTTTTTCAATTCCCTTGAATCCCGCACGTGACACTGACTTTTTAACTCGACCAAAACAATAATTAAAGATTAATTAATTGTAAATAATTTATGCGTATTTCGTTCAGCGAGCCATTTGGGTAAAACTTAATTAATAAATTTTATTAAGTTTCGTGGTCCGCTTGACCAAATATATTATTTTCTATTAATTAACGTTTTTAGTTGAGATAAAAAAGTCAATGGCGCGAGCGGGATTCGAACCCACGATCTTCGTCTAAGCACGCCTCTCCTCTACCACTTATCTAGATATCGATCCACTCAGACACTAACTTCCCATCTCAGCCTCACTTTTTTTTTTTTTAATTTTATTTACCCTCCCTTATGCCATTTTTCAATTCCCTTGAATCCCGCCTGTAACACTGACTTTTTAATTAAAGAATAATTAATTGAAAATAATTTATGTTTAATCACTTCTGCGAGCCATTTGGGCAAAACCTAGTTAATAAATTTTATTAAGTTGCGTGGTCCGCTTGACCAGATGAATTCTTTTCAATTAATTAACGTTTTTAGTTGAGATAAAAAAGTCAATGGCACGAGCGGGATTCGAACCCATGATCTTCGGACAAATACGCAGCTGCTCAACCACTCTGCTACCTTTACTTCGACAGCCCGGCCGGTACTTGCGTCCTGGGTTCAAATGCCGCCAGTATCACAAATTTTTCACTTTGAAAAAATTGTGTATAATTAATTAATTATATAATTAAGCATAAGCCGATAAAAATAATTTAATGTTGGTACTAGGTTTTTCATTTCAACCAATACCTTAAATAAAAAAAGAATAATTTTAAATAAACAACCTTTCAGATGATGCAGCATCTTAGTTAATATTATGAATTATTATTGCTAAAATATGGATTTTTGAAAAATCTCACATCATCCTGTTTTTACTGTTCTAAATCTTTCTAATGTCCCCCTGGATTTTTCGTTTTTACTTCATTGCCACGTAACTTACTTAAGACGAAAACAATTTCTAAAAATACATATAGATATTTTTTTCTAATGAAAGTAAATAATTAATGTTCAAGTATGCAAAAATTAGTGTATTTTTAGCAATAAAATCTATTGGACGTTATTGGAATTGCAGTCATATTTTCAAAGGGTTTGCCGCAATCCCTTTACGCCCCACTTACAGATTCGAAAGGGGAATAATCTAATTGCGCTTTTATGTTATCGAAAAGAAAGTCGCTTTTGATTAAAACACCGATTCAGCGCTGACCTTTACGTCCTCACTACTTTCTCTAATATTAAGCACTTCATGGGGGGAAGTATTCAGAGCGGTAAATGATAATTGTCGATTCGTATCGCTCGCAAGGAGAAAATATAAGTGAAGATCAACAATAAGCATAAGTTATTTATGTAACCATTAAACACACCGCAGAAAAGAGAAGAAAAAACCCACTTGCCCCACATACCTGAAATCATTTCCCGTCTTCCGAGTAGGAAATCCATCCTTAAGATTTTTTAATTTTGAATCGACCTGGTTTTTTAAGGTCGTTCTCACCTGAGGTAAACATACCGTGCCTTTATTTATTTTAAATGTGTATATTTGTACTTTTCTTTGAAAAAAGATTTGCAATTAATCAAATAAAAATTACCCTCCTGGCCTTGCGTTTCGTCCCTGAACCTTGTTTGCGTATCTACAATCTCTGGCAACTGCCGAATCAATGTTTGAACAAACTTAAAAACACGCGAGCCCACACGAGCCCAAGTTAGTCGCGGCCTTGTCAAAATATTCTTCGTCTTTTTCGCTCTCGGTCTAACTTTAAAAATCTGAAAGTCAAAAACCGATAATAAAAGAGAAACAAATGAGGCAAAGTAATAATAACAAATAACTTTTCAATCAATTAATTTTTTAATGAAGGTTTTGTTCGAGATAAGAAAATCAGTGTCACAAGGGGATTCGAACCCACGACGTACCGCCAAATATGCAGCTACTTTACCACTTAAGAGCATGGGCAAAGAAAAACAAAAATGAATTATTTTGCCGATAGTAAGATAAAAGGCGTTGGTTGAGATTAAAAAGTCAGTGTCAAGAGCGGGGTTCGAACTCACGACCTTTGTCTATCCTCTCAAGTGGTCGAGCAGTGGCGTATTTAGCCAACGGTCATGTGTTTTTTTTTTTTTTTATCTTAACCAATATCTTACATAAATTTAGCTTTTTAGTTCAGATAAAAAAGTCAATGGCACGAGCGGGATTCGAACCCACGATCTTTGGCTAGATACGCCGCTGCTCTACCACTTCAGTTATAGTGATTTCGATCTACTCGGACACTAACTTCCCATCTCAATCCTCTTTGGAATTTTCCCTCCTTTTTGCCATTTTTTAACTCAACTAAAAACCTTAATTAATTGTAATATATTAGTTGGTCAAGGGGGCAACTAAATTAATGAACCTTACATAAAGTTCAATTAGTTTAAAGACGTTATTTGGCCAAATACTTCCAATAAAAAAATATTTTATGCATTGTATAAAATCACTTTTCTCCACATCCTACATGTATTTGTTAAATTTAAACAATGGTTGTAAATCCCAGCCACTGAAGATGATCTCAATAAAGTTCAAAACGTTGGCACGATAAAGAAAATGTTTTTCTGAAACCGTAATCACACGAGACGCACCTCACGACTTCAGCAAAAGATGAATAATCTTCATGTCTTGAGTAAATACGTTCTTAAAAAGGAAGATTAATATTTGTTTTATTTTATACAACCAATAAGGATATATTGATTAATTTAAGTAAAAATTAACAGAATAAGAAAAAATTATAAATATCCCCATTCATATTTGAGCAGTTATTCGACTAATGGTTGAAAAACGTCAATCTCATCAGAAACCATAACTACAAGAGTGAAAATGCTAGAAATATTAGAGTTTTTTATACACACAGAAAGGAAAAAATGAACTCTTAGACTTCGTTGATTAGGTTACAACATTTTTTGGACATTTGAAAGGATTATAGGTAAACTAAAAAGGTGTATTCGAACCCACGACTTTCGGCTACAAACTTACGGACAATTTTTAATAATGAAAAATTTAGACTTTTCTTTAACCTGTAACTTTATCAATGGAACATTAGTCGTTTTTACAATTAATTAAGGTTTCCAGTTGAGATTTAAAAAAAAAATGCATTGGCACGAGCGGGATTCGAACCCACGACCTTCGGTTAGATACTCTACCACTTGAGCTTTCGTGACTCCAATCCACTCGGACACTAACCACCCATTTCAACCGGACCTTTTGAATTTTCTCTCCTTTTTGTTTCATTACGTTTCGTGGTCCTCTTGACCAAATAAATTATTTTCAATTGATTAATCTTTTAAGTAAGGTTTTGAAGAAAAAAAAGCGAAAATTCTAAAATTTTATGAATATTTCCTCCTTTTTCAGTTGTCCGGATAAATAAAAAATCAGCCAACATGAAAGATTTGTATTATCGAAGTCGAAACGGTGAATTCTTACAGATCTTCAGTTTGTTAAAAATTTAAAAGGCACACCAACTTTTCCAACGGGCTGAAAACGGGTCATTTTCCGGGCGGTGGGAGCAATTTGAATCTTGTAATTTTTCCCCTCTTCCCTCATTCATCCGGACGGAAGCGTAGTCGGTTTAAAGCGAGTTTCTTGTTTTCGGCCCTCCGGGTTATTTATATGGAAAAGACATAGCGGATCCCTCGGCGCAACAGTAACTCAGAGTGAATATAAATTACTCCGGAGCCAAACCATGGCAATTCCCAAATAAATGGATCACGCCGCTGCGGCTGTTTTACGCCGATTGCCCGACGCCGTAATTACCTGCACCCCGGGGAGGAGATGTCTGAAACCATTCCGTGTAAAGTTTCTTCAGTATGTCTGGAAAAAGAGACTTAATAAGTTTACTAGGAGCATTGTCTTTGATCGACTTTGGACAGTGGCCATTAAGCAAAATTAATAACCTTACTTCATATAAACAGTTTCTACACTGCCTCTTTAAAAAAAAAATTACTTTACTGCCTATAAATTTAATATTTTATATTCATTAGAGTACGTTAATTTAACATTAAACTTTATGTAAGATATTGGTTGAGATAAAAAAGTCGTGACACGAGCGGGATTCGAACCCACGACCTCAACGAGCTCAATACGCCGCTGCTCTACAACTTGAGAGCCTGGGCAAAGGTCATGGGTTCGAATCCCGCTCGTGACACTTCATTTTTTTATCTCAACCAATACCTTACATAAAGTTTAAATAATATTTTATCTTGCTATAGACGAAATAATTAATTTTTGGTAACAATACGGTAAAAATTGAAAAGAAAAAAAAAACCTTTCTCCTTAAAGTTACAGTTAAAAAAATATTTTGAATCTCACAGTGTCGCTAAAATAAAGAATATATACGATTGATTTTCTAGAAATAACAATACTTCTTAAGCAGCGTGGTATAATTCTTCTATTCAAGATGTCTGACTGAACATTAGTTATAGTGGCGCAACCGACGAGGGGGCTTAGATCTTTGTAAGCAGATGGTGATTTGGACTGAACCAAGCAAAGGTCAATCCACCTTTCAAAAGTCTTAACCGACAAATTACTTGTACAATTGTTCCTACATCAAAATGATTATGCAATAATTACTTTATTACATATTTTTAACCATTGATTGGTTTAAGCATTGATTAAGTTTAATATATATTAATTTTTCAGATTCGTGAGATGCGGTCTGACGTAATGTAGGTTTTAGAGAGACATTTTTTTTTATCAAGCCCACGTTTCGGCCTTTATTGAGATCATCGTCAGGGCTCAAAGTGTTTGTCTTCTGTGTAATTGTGCCATTCTTACGTGTCGTGTTGGGAGTGCCCTTTTTAATATATATGA
>CM077112.1:12224387-12252121 GCA_039619505.1 Cimex hemipterus
CCGGTCACTGGGTCATCTGAGAAAACATTTACTTCACGTGGGATATATTTATGGTTTATGTCTTGAGGAGGAAAAACCAGCTACCCTTATAATCTTTGAAGCTACCGCTCAGTGGAGACATATCGAGGGACACAAAGAAAGCCAAGACATGAGGAAGGAATTATAGCATCGAGAATCAATGGCATAAAGAATCTAGTCGATTTATTGAACAAATAAAATAGGAAAGTACAAAAAAGTCAGAAGAATGCAGTGCTTGGAGAACAAAAACCCGAACTTTCTAATCTTCTTACGGCACCATCATCATCGTTTTCATGGAACGACAGACTGGATCATGGGATGATCCAATTTGTAGGTTATATCTTGAGGAGAGAAAAACCAGCCATCATGATCTTGGAACTGCTTAGAAGAGACATCCCCAGGGTTTCAAAGAAAAAACCAAGACAGGAGGAAGGAATTATATCATCGAGAGGCAATGACCGAAAGAATCTAGTCGATTGACTTAACTAAGGAACTAGGAAAGTACAATAAGTCAGAACAATGCACTACTTGGAGAACAAAAACCCGAACTTTCTAATCTTCTTACGGCATCATCATCATCGTTTTCATGGAACAAATATAGCTAGTCAAGTCAAAAATCTCGGACCTAGGAAATTCTGTTTACTATTGTACATAACATCTTCATGGGACGTGGGATGATCCTATATGTAGGTTATATCTTGAGGAGTACAAAAGAGCCCCCCGTATGATCTTGGAATGTGCAGCAACCGCTCATTGCAGATGTAAGCCGGCCCCGTCTTAGTTAAGCTGTAAATTAAGGACCAACTAAGTATACAAGGAAAACCGACAAATGGGTCCTTTGAAGAGGCAGACCCAGACCGGCACGACGTGACACATCTAGCAAATCTAGCTAGGAAATGGTTACGCACGTAGCCAGCTAGGTAGGAACGTCCAAATGCGAAGCAGACCCAGTCGGGAAGAACAGGACACATCTGGCACATCTGGCTGGGAAATGGCTATTTAAGTAAGAAAAGAGGGTTATCGTAAATTGGGAGTACATCAAATTTGTACGATACCGCCGTCTTTGTCGGCCCAGCCGCGTCGGGAGAACTCCCCCCGACATTTGGAGTTTCCTTTTCACCCCTACGCCGGGAGAGATCCGGTATAAAAAGGGATGACTGGAAAACCAAAAGACAGTCAAGGATAAGAGGCTCACCCCCAGTCAGTCGGCATCAGATCCCCCCTCCGTCTGGGAGACAAGAGATGCTGTGGACCTGGATCGTGGCGAGTATCGTGTGGAGTAAGTCCCGTTGTCAATAGACTCATCCCAGATGTAGTTGTGGCTGACTAATAGATAAATTAATATTAGCAATTAGAGTATCGTAAAGAGAAGGAATTTTGTTCAATAAATGTCTCTGAATACTATCTCTGATTTATTGAATTCTGGAACCTTACCTTCCCCTACACAAGAATAAGTAGCGATGCGCTTACGTCGACTTATCTCTCGTCGCTTATAAAAAAGAAGGCGAATATTGGGAGATAATTCGGCCTCCGCGACGTCGTCCGCTTACACAGGCATACCATGGGATATAAAGAAAACCGTAATATAAGGAAGAAATTATTTCATGGAGAGTCAATGACTAATATAAAGGAGAGGAAGAACACAGGAGAACATCAGATACAATGATATGGTATACGGATAGCTCCAAAAGAAACGAAGGAACCGGATCAGGAGTTTTCTATACAACCCAAAATATGAGCAATGGCAATGTGCCCTGGAAAATCTTAAAAGTGGTTACATTGACAAAAAAAATCTTCATAAGATCAGACAGCCAATCAGCTAATAAAGCATTGGCATGCAAAAGAATTACATCAAAACAAGTCAGTGAATGCATCCAAAATCTCCAAAACAAGGGGAACATAACAATCTGATAGTATCCTGGGTGCTAGGGCACAGGGGAATTTTGGGAAATAAAGAAGCAGACCGACTGGCCATAGGAGGATCCGTAAGACCATACATAGGCCCCGAACCTATCCTTGGGATATCAAACACAAACATAGAATCCTCCATCGCAGAATGGATCCAAATAAAACAAAGAGAAAAGTGGGCAAACTCTAGCAGTGCTAGACATAGTAAACTTATGATGAAACAACCCTTACCAAAACTAGCAAAAATACTGCTGTAATTGGAGAGGGCAAAACTCAGAGGAGTGGTGGGACTACTAACCGGCCTCTGGCATCTAAGAAATGGCACAGCATGGGCATATACAATGATGATCCCATTTGCAGACTATTTAATGAGGAGGAGGAAACAGCCACTCATATCTTCTTCGAATGCGAAAAACAGCTCAATGGAAGTTCAACCTAACATATGAAAAGACTCAGGAAACTAAATTCCAGCAATAACAGTAAATGATCTGATACTTCTGAGAAAAAGAATTGAGTCTATTGACTAAAGTAAGGAACTAGGAAGGTACAATAAGCCAGAAGGCTGCAGTACCTGGGGTATACAAACCCCGCCTCCTAGTATCCTTTCAACCATCCACACCATACCAAAGACTTAAAGAATCTGGTCGATTTACTAAACTTAGAAAATAGGAAAGTTCTATAAGTCAGAAGATGCTTAGAGAACAAAAACCCAAACTTCCTAATCTCTTTACATCATCATCTTCAACATCTTCATGGAACGACAGACGGGATCATGGGATGATCCAATATGTAGGTTATATCTTGAGGAGTGAAAAGCCAGCTACCCGCATTATCTTGGAACTGTCGTTGTCAATTGTCAAGTCCAAAATCTCAGACCTATCAAACTCTTTTTACTATTCTAGACAAAATACTGTTACCTCAATCATTTTTGGCCGTTCCCCCTTACCCATCCTGTCAAGATCATATCCCATTTGAATCCCATTAGAAGTTCAAGATTCGCGAAAATAAACCATCCAAGGGAGTAATATTATGCGGAAGAAGTTGTCGGTCGGTCACCTTTGGCTGATAAGGCTTAACTCGCAGGGTTTTTCATGAAACCTATCTGTCTATTGCTATTGGTACATCTAGGCAGGTGAATGCAATTGGTGGTGGTAGGACTAATAAAAAAAAAGTAAATTTTTGTCTTACAGAAGGGTTTTCATTGGGTGCCACGAACGAGAAATAAAAACCAACTGTACCATAAATTTTCAATCTGTTACACTAAAAAGCAATGGGTTCTGCCGGGATTCGAACCTAGATCCTTCGAAGTGACTTTAATGTCGGTATAATAACTTTTAGAGTGTTTATATGGTTATCAACTGTGCGCAATAATTTTGATTAATACATCCTTTTTTCATCATAAGTTTATTATTTGGGAAGAAATTATCTTATCTGTCAGGGACTAGAACAAGGTCATTTCCGGGATTAACGCATCCGAAGGTTTTTCCATGGCGAATTCGTTAGCTACGATATACATTTTTCCTTTATATCCTGTAACCGGGTTTGGACGCGAAGAAAAAAAAAATCCAGACGAATCTCCAAGATGAAGGATGTATATTATGTGCTCCTTTTGTGGAGACAACGTTTGAAATTCAAGAAAGGTTAAGAAAAACACCAATTAAACAAAACAGGGTGGGGAAACAGTTTAGCCACTACTCAAAACGTTATTTAACTTTAACAAGGTTCGGCCTTGTTGTGACTAATTGTGTTGCCGAGTTAGAAAACGTTTCGGGTCAATTCCCATCCCTGGCCGGGCCAAAGGAAAGGGTTCCTTGTTCTAATTAAGCCCGTCCCGCCGACCCATACTAACAGACACCTTCGTACGGAGTAATTAAATGTTTCATTTTCTCCGAGCAGACAATGGGCCGAGCTCAAAAACCTTGTGTAGTTCAATGTAATGTATACCTGTTTAATCTGCCTCTAGTTACACGAGTTCGACGTACACGCTTTTATATTTTCTTTAATGATGGTTTTAATATTCATTTATTTTATTAGATTAATGATACATTTAAAATAGTAAATATGTATTTTATCATATCATCATTGGTCAATGCAAAAAAAGAAATTTTCTATTATGCAGAAAATCTAGTTTTGTATGATTTCAATACATCAATCAACAAAATACGTTTTTTTAAATCAAATTCACTAGTTTCGTAGAATGCTTGACCAACCAATATTAAGGTTTTTAGTTGATATAAAAAGTCAGTGTCATGAACGGGATTCGAACTCACGATCTTCGGCTAGATACACTGTTGCTCTACCACTTGAGGCAATCTTGACTTGGTTCCACTTGGACACTAACTTCCCATCTCAACCCCACCTTTTGAATTTTCCCTTCTTTTTGCCACTTGCGCTTTAGGGAAGATATACTTCATTTTGAATTAACTAATTTTCGTGGTCCACTTGACCAATTAATATCTTACAATTAATTAAGGATTTGGAGTTGAGATAAAAAAGTTATTGGAACGAGCGGGATTCGAACCCACGACCCTCGGGTGATTCGAACTTTTTTTTTTATAGAGCAAAAAGGAGGGAAAAATTCAATTCTGAATCGTTTATATTAATATTTCTAAGTTGTTGTATCGGGTGCGTCGCTAGCCGCAACGGTTTAGGCGTTGACACGGTGTTCATCACTGTAAGGTAACGGACCCGGGTTCGAATGCAAAGCAGCTGGATTCGAACCCTACATACTCACAAACAGGATTTTTTGTAAAAACACCGGTACCCCGAGTGTTAATGTAACCTCTGCTGTTGAGATCCCTCTTTAAAAAAAAAAACTTTTTGTATCAATTTCATAACTGTATTTATATCATATGGGTTATTAAAGATTATTAAGGTTATGATTATGATTTTTTAATAATCAAGGCAAGTATTTAAAAATTTGCTAAAACCCCTTTCAAAACGACACCCAAACGTGATACATCTACACGGTAACCATACACATTGAGACCTGACGATGTTCTCAATAAAGGTCGAAACCTTGGTAACACTCTTATACTATAGATAAGATAAGATATGATAAGAATTTAACAGAGCAATAAATATCTGACAAATCTGACAGGGCGTAATTGGATAGTAAGCCATGCTGACATTCGCGTCATGTCACAAAAAGTTAAACATTAACTATTCAGAAATCGTGAGATGCGTTCTGGTGTGATGTACGTTTCAGAAAAACATTTTCTTTGTCGTGCCAACGTTTCGATCTTTATTGAGATCATCTTCAGAGCCTGGGAATTAAAAAACAGTATTTAAATTTAACAAATACATGTAGGATGTGGAAAAAATGGAATTTATACAATGTAAAAAATATATTTTTTACATACAATCAAAGTAGTTCTACTTACACAAAATAATTCTGAAACCTACCACACCTATCTCACCAGACCGCATCTCCTGATTGCTGAATAATTATCGATTAACGGTCACGTAATTATAAAAATTTTGAGTGATTACTAATAATAGGATTTATGTAAATTTGTTTTAAATTTAATAAATTTGTAGTAGTTCATAATTGAATGGAAATTCTTGTGTAAGTATTTTGATTAGGATTTTATGACTTTATAAGTTTTTAGGTTATATATTTAATTGTTTAGGGTTAATATTATTTCAATGGAAATGGCCAAGAAGGTTCATAAATAAAAAGTAAACTGAGCAAGTAGATGATTCTTCTGCTTGCCCGATTTTAAAGTATAACCGCGTTTCGAAAAGTTACCGACCAACTTATTTAATATAATGGATCTCCCCTCGACTCTGGTAGAGAATGAAAAGTCGTCGGCGACCCAGTTTTTCGAGTGTCAAGCCGCCTTGTCCGACGGAAATGAAGTATAGCCCCCCCAACTTGCCGTATTGCGGCCGCGCTTTATTCCACGAACGGTTCGAGATTTGAGGAGCGGTGAAAAAGTTTTAATGCGCGCCGGCATCTCATGGGGGCCTTTGGAATGAAACGCTTTAAAACGGCAATTTCGCTTGTCCCCAGCTGGGAAAGTAATTAATTTTTCACCCTTGCGAGGCAATCGCCTTTGTCTCTACCGAACACAGAGCCAGTTGTAATTTTTCGCCCCGAAGGAAAACCAACATTAATAACAATAAATTTACATTTTTTTTAGAGGCACACTGGAATAGAACTAAATGAAAATAAAAAACAAACACTTGCCGCTAGATTGTAGCTACGCTTGGAGGTTCTGGCGATATTGAATCTCTACAACGCTATTTTATCGGTAAAGTTGATCATCTGGTTTCTTTCACCTCTAACTACATGACCATCATTGAGATCGCAGCTGACTTCATATTTCAACATACGTTACATTTACACGCAGAGTTATCCGCAGAGTCTGAAACCATCCTTACAACCACCTTCACATATTTGGTATGGTATGGTTCCAAAGACCAATGGTTCTTGAGAAAATGCGAGCCGTGCTACCCGTTGTTTTCTGGACAATTCTGGCCCTCACATGGGCGAAAAGCTTCAGTCTATACTGCTTTAATCTTCTTCGAGCGTACGTTCAGAAATTAAGACACCTCGAAATTCCTGGAGTTGATGAATCGCGTGACCAACTGTAAGGTGCCGGTTACCCTAGGGGGTCAAGAATCGGAATTTTTCGGACCCAGTTTCTTGAAAACGTCAAATGGCGTCGCGCGCATCTGATGGAACGTTCATCATCAATAAGTGCCACACCAAGGACAACATCCTCAGAACTAAGTGTCATTTTATACCAGCGGTATCACGAAGGAAAGATAGTTGGGAGGTATTTTTATCTCATTTATTTGAAATCCCTTAGATATACAAATTCGATTAAGCTATAACGTTTGTCCGCCGGTAAGGGGTCTTCCTCAGGTGCGGCGGGGTGGTGGAAAGGGTAAAAAAGCAACATCCATCATCACGCACAACATCCTCAGAACCAAGTGCCATTTTAAAGTATAAAAATTGAAACTATGAAGGAAATATGGAAACTAATCAGTGGGCACTCTCAACACGACTAGCAATAATGGCACAATTACACAGAAGACAAACACTTTGAGCCCTGAAGATGATCTCATTAAAGACCGAAACGTTGGCACGAAAAAGAAAATGTTTTTCTGAAACCTACGTCACACCAGACTGCATCTCACGATAACTGAATAACTTATCAGTTTATTGCTTCTGAATTCAAATGAGACTTAACAAAAATTTTAAATTCCGTAAAAAGTAAACAATAAAATATCCTTTATCCTTGCTTTAGGTTGAGGAGAAAATTAACGGCAGAATTTTCTTTAACGAGAAAATGAAAAAAAATCAATTGGGTACAATTTTTTGTGCCAATCAGAGTATATGAGAAACCTTCGACATTTCTTTATGTACAGCTCATACGAAACAAAACAGTGGGGTGACACGAAGCCATCTAATAATCAAAACCTCCATGTATTCCATTCATCTAAAATTCTCCCACTTCTTATAGCAAATTCTCTGTATCTCTAACTTGACCATCCACAATGACCTTGACATTCCCTTCTTTCAAGATTCGATACTTTCCTGCTTCTTGAAGTTCCACAGAATCCTTTCACCTCCAGGTTTACTGTAGCCTTGAGCGCCTGGCAAGCATTCTAAATCAGTAGACGTTTTGAAGAATTTCTGTAGAGTCATTTGCTACAATGACGTCGGGTGTGCGATCAGCCACATTTCGCGGACCGCAGCGTACGAGTCCTTTATGCGAGACCAACTGAACTACGGCCAGGCATGTTCCAAGTCTATTGCTTGCAATTGAGGTCGGACTCGTAGTGGTTCGTGGTGAGACTCCTTGATAGTAGCCCCGGGGCATCTGCCTTATGCCATATGCCTCTGGACGGCGGTTAGTTTTCCACTTAAACAAAAAGCCGGTTCCGGCCCGTCTGTCGGAAGTACCTACGCTAGAGGTGCGCGTCCACTCGGAGTTTCGATAAAGCTGCCTTCTCCAGCGAGCGTGAGTAGCTTCGGCAGCAGCCCTGCAGAAGGGCCAAGCGAGGAAGAGCCTTTTTTAAGGCTCTACGTGAAACTCTACGGTATTGCACAACCCACTCTAGACGGAAGCGAGTCTTTTCTTGAGAAACGATCCCGTGTTCGAGCGGGACACCGATATAGCCCTAGGGCTAGGCGCAGTCTTAAAAGATCCTCATGCTATTATCAGGACCTGGAACAAAACAGGGAACGAATTTATCTTTTCACCCAACCCTTCTGCTCAAGACAGATTTCAGTATCCTTGAAATTGCTGTTCGCTCGACTTTTCAGAGACCTGCTCGATTAGCAGTGAGTGTGCCAGCATAGCTTGGTTTCTGAAGATATGTGGCCTCGGTAAACGTCGTAATTCTGCGATATTTAATATTTACAAATAATTAACTTTTCTACAGCGTTTCTAAGCTTGTTTGTAAATAATTGATTAAGAAAAACATTACGTAAATTGAGTCGAAAAGACAGATGAAAGTTTCCTCCAGAACTTACAGAATTTTTTATACCCCTTTATAAAACAAATTAATAATTTAAAAAGTCATTTATTTATATAGAACAAGGGAATCATTTAATAAATAAAGAAGTTTGGATTTTATCATTTTATCGCCAACAAGGGGGATAAATTTCAAATTAACATAAGAACTTTACCAAGGAATTAACTAGGATCAAAGTAGCTTTTTTGCCCCGTTTAAATGTTAATCCCTTAAGCATAGCGCGAATGTAAAACGCACCGTTAAAGCATCACTAACGACTCGAATCGATCTTCGTGAGGACACTCAAGAGAAACTGGAATGGAATTGGGACTGGGGAGAACCCGGTTTGAGCAGCCGGGGCGACCCTTGACAACCAGGACGCCCGTGACCTTGTCAATTAGGGCCTCCAGGGCGGTGTTTCCGGTCTTTTCACGGAAAACTAATAAAACGGTACGCTGTACGCTGGCGAGCCTTGAACCCCCTGCGGTCACGGGTCGTATATCATCCGGCATTGTTAGAATTAGAATGAACCGAGGGTCTTTTGTTGTACAACCCATATACGCGTCGTAGAAAAAATCCTTTTAATTCACAATCCTTTTCTTTTGTGTCTGTGTTACAGTTTTATATTCAGCTGTTGATTTTTAACTTTTTACTAGTCTCAGGGCATGACAAAAAAAGGAAATATTTTAAATTTAGTCTATGTCAAATATGCCCTGAAATACTGACTTTACGTAATACTTGGCTAACTCTTTAACAACGTACTACAAGCAGAAGAGGTGCAGCCCGGTTCCGACGGCGTTGTACAGGTCGTCTCGATCCGCACTTCCAGCGGCTTGTACGACAGACCCTCTAACAAGTTGGTCCTTCTTCCACCTGAGCTATCGTGACCTCGATCCTCTCGGACATCAACTCCCCATCTCAACGTCACCTTACGAGCTTTGCCTCCTTTTGCCATATTTCAAATATCGTGTAATCTGTTTGGATTCTCGACGACAATTGAAATGGCGACGGAGAGCTTTAGTGAAGTATACTTCATTTTAAATCATTAATTCACTGGTTTCGTCGTCCGTTCGACCAATTAATATAACACAATTAATTACGGTTTTTAGTTGAGATGAAAAAAAGTTAATGGCAGGTAAGGTGAGGTTGAGATGGGGAGTTGATGTCCGAGAGGATCGAGGTCACGATATCTCAGGTGGTAGAGCAGCGGCGTATCTAGCCGAAGGTCGTGGGTTCGAATCCCTCTCGTGCCATTAACTTTTTTTCATCTCAACTAAAAACCGTAATTAATTGTGGAATAAATTTAAGTATAAATTATTTTTTTTATTTATTTTTTTTTAATGGCCTCATGAACTAAGCATATCTAGCCAGACTGCTGTATATTTTTATTCCGTTATTCGTATTTCGGGGGAAGGGTATCGTGAAAAAAAGGGCAATAGGCGACCGCGGGGTCTACTAGCCGAGAGTCTCTCACGCTAACCACTCTGCTACCGCGGCCCCCCAAGTATAAATTATGAATAATAAATTGGCCGTAATATAAAATTTTAATTAATAATAAAAGAAAAGAACCCCTCCCAATTATAAACCGAAAACATAAAGTAAATTGTTTATTGTTTGGATCTCTGTTAAAAAAAAATTTTTGCAAAATGTCTGAAAATCTTACTTGTATTACGTGTAATAAATCATTCGAAGAGGAATAATTCGCTGAGTGCAGTGAGTGTAGTTCCGTGCTGCACATCCCTTGTACACAAATTAAAGTCGCCAATTGGAAAAAAATGGCCAAGTGGAAGGGTCCCTACTGCAACCCGTTGATTCAGATGAACACTTTATTCGCGGCGCAAAAAAAGATCTCAGCAAATGTAGAATCACTTTCGACATCACTAAAGTCATCGAGCGAGAGCGTTAGTAAATATCAAAAAAACAACAGAACATATTTTTTTATAATATTTTACCACATTACAAACCCGGTAAGAGACGTTAACGAAAGGTTTCAACGAACTTAAAACCGAAATAAATAAATTAAGCAAAGGGGCCAAAACGTATGATGTCGGACGCAGCCCGATAAGCACCAGACCAAAAAAGTAATCCCAGGAGACCCTATAACTATCGAAAGTGAAACTAAAAATAAATTTAAAGAAATTCCTAGATATGTAGAAAACATTATGAAAAAATTCTGAAAACTTAACTATTATTCGGTTAATAACTTTATTTTACTCTCCAGATTTCAAACTTCCACCTCAAAATAGTCGACATTTCTCCTATATTTTCTGTAAAATATGATTTTCTGACTTTCTCTACTTCTATTACATTTGCAAATCAGTGTACCATTTCCTAGAAGGTTGAAACTTCTCTTAAAGCTGTTGAAAACTTAAAATATCAAGGGTGTCTGAGATCGGCAACAATAACGGGATGCATTAGGATCCGGGGTCGTTAGCTAGTGGCTCTATAAAAGTGATGGGCTCGGTTTTCCTTTAGCGGCCGGGGGCGGCGGTTTAGACGAGGGCGTAAACCTTGTAGATGTAGCCAGGGTATTCAAGAAGATATGGGTCCGTTTTATGGAGCGGTTACTTTTTCCTTTCTTAAGAGAAACAAAAAGGAAAAGGCCGGCTTATTACTGCCATTAACACTCTTCAAACCGCTCGAGTTTTTGTTTTATTTTCTATTTTAAAACTGCCGTTTCTATTCGACGGCGCACCTGGGAACGGTTTGGAAAAAATAGAACATTTCAGGGGTGGGCCAGTGTTTACCGAAAGGTCGTACGGTTCATCAAACGGTTAGGAGATGACGTAAAACTGAGGGGGAAACTTTTCAGCTGGATAAACATATGTTCCCTTTGCGATCTGCTAACAACCCTGTAATTATCAGCAATTAAACAAACCCGAACATTAAGCCAATTTTTACTGCATAAAATAATCCGTAAGAGAGCATTCTTTTTTTTGCGTGTTAACTTAAAAGTTGGACTGGGCCTGCTACTATAGGTTGGTGATATTCTAACCCTACTGTGGCTTAGCATCCTGCCACAAAAAAAAAGGTTCCTCTATGAGTCCAATACCACAGGGATGGGGCAATAATTCATACAAGGGCTATCTGAAAAACCTTCAGAGGAATTACCGGAAGGCAACCGAACCAGTATTTTGAACGGACCCCTGACAGTACACTACCACTTAAGAAAGAACATGCACCGGATATGAGAACAGACAGAAGAAACACTGCGCTGATACCTCCAAGAGGAGGAGACCGAAAAACACATTTTATGAAGGTCCATGTGGATGCAGGTTCTTGAAGGACAGGAAAAATCGCAAGCAAGATTTCTCATTAGGGTGCCGCTGGCAAGGATATGGAAGTTTTGTTAACAACCTGAAGCTGGCCAGAGTGTTATAAAAAACAGGGCAAGCACAGTAGTGCTCGGGTCGAGGTACGCCATAAGTCCGCCTCTTTTATCCATATCCCGACCGGTTATATTTATACACCTAGAATGGTGTACAAAAGTGAAAAAAATCTTTCGCAATGCTGTTTCTAATGACAGAAATGTTCCTTTTACTTAGTGTTTTGATTCTGGCAGTTTTCCCCATCACTAGTTTGTATAAAACGCAGCGCGGGTAGACATACCAAAACGAAGGGTAATACAAAATTACAACATAATTATTGTATTGACTGACGAAATTATTTGTTTCGATTAATTATTCTTTTTGAGTTTGGTTTGGGTCGAAATTAAAAAGTTGTGTAACGAGCGGGATTCGAACCCAGGACCTTCGTCGATACGCCGCTCCTTCAACCATTTGGTCCATCGTGACTAGAGCTTCGAATCCCGCTCGTGTGAAACCTTTCATTTCAACCAAAATCACACATAAATAGAATAATTAATTTATAAAACTTGTTTAACCAGTAATAATAAAATACCGGCGGGCTTCGTTGACCGCAAAAGTTTAGACGTTGACACGGCGCTCATCGTTGTAAAGTAAAGATCCGTGGTTCGAATCCGGCGGCCTTGCATTTTTTATAATTGCTTAATTTTATATATTTTATTTTTATTTTTCATAGAGAAGTAAACCTTGTTTTATTATGTTTTATTTTGTTGGGTTACTACTTCCTCAACTGGTTCCTGTTTAAACTGTATTTGTTTAGGTAATAGGGGTTTTATATTTCGTTATAATGGTCGAAGTTTTCTAAAACGAAGCTCGTATAAAACAAATAAATGAAGTGTACAATAATTTTTTAAGCCCGGGGTAAAATTTTATCGGAAGAAAAATACAGACAGTTGTCACGGAAATTTAATTAGCTGGAAAAAAACCCCCGGAAGGTCTTGAGATGGTAAAGGGGTAAATTTATTGCCGGTTGTTATTTGTAGAAGGGACAATAACACTTTGCCCGAGTGTTAAATTATGTTGAAAATGAGACACCATTACGGATAGCCCGCAAAGGCCCTGCAAACACGAGGGTTTTATTTACCCATGGAAGTTTAGAGACACGGTCAATTAGAGGTGGTCGAGTGTCCCGGGCGGTAAGATAAACAAAGCCCTCTTCACTTTGCAAACATTTTCCCCGGACGAAAGGGATACCAGCCTAGGAATCGATAGTAGGAGGAGTTGCATTGTAATAAATGACCAGTCTGCCAACGACGTCGAGTGAACTCGAGGAAGAATCCTGCGAAGTGGCAAGATTTAATGATCATCAGCACTCTCGTGGGTTTCACTTTTACCCTGCTTTTGACACATAGGGGATCGCTTTTGCTAATGTGAAACCGTAAATCGAAACAAAACCTGAATAACATGTAAAAATTTATCATTTTTGCCTATGTAAATTTAAAATTTAAAATAAAAATTTAAATTATTTAAATTTCAATTAAGAGGCTTGTGAAAATAATGGATGTTAAGCGTTTAACAATTGTCAATTGGCATGAAAAAAAAGTGGCAAGTTTCTTTTTATTTACTTTTTACACTCGCTTCATTTTCTTTTATAGGGCTTTTAACCTGGCTTTCCCCCTCTTCGGAACCAATTAGCAAAATAATTTAGACGGCATCAACCTCTCCCATGATTGCCCAATTAGGGATATATTGCTTCTCTTTCCAGTCGATAAACCCTCGCTCTGGCTCCAGGCCATATCCTACCTTCTGAGAGGAGAAACAATAAACTCTTTCATTTCTCCTTCCTTATTATTAAAGAAGATAGAGGATCGAGGGAAATAAAAAGGAAGCCGGGAATGGAGCCAACTCACGGCCCGAAAGGAAATGTTACACCAGCGTACAAAATGGAGGGCTGTTGGAATTTATTAACTGAAAAAAGAAAAAGGTGACTTTGTCTATTTTGTACTATTTTCTCCTTTGCATTATTGCTAACTGAAATGAAAATTTTTATACGGGCGCGTTGTCCAGATTATATATTATCCGTTGCTCGGCCGGTTTTCAAAAGCCAATTTGAAAAGAAAAAATAAGAAAGAAAATTTACATACACACACACACTGAGGTACACTGAGAGGCTATCGAATTTATTCAATCCATCATTGATTAGCCTATATTGTTTGGCCGTACTAAAAGATTATAGGTAAATAAACGCAGATAAAATCTAACCTTTGTCTAATCTATTAGGTCTGATTGACCAAAGAAATTTTTTTCAATTAATTATTCTTTAATTAAAGTTTTGGTTGAGATAAAAAAGTCAGTGTCACGAGCGAGATTCGAGCCCACGATCTTCGGCTAAATACGCCGCTGCTCTACCACTTGTCTTCGATCCACGCGGACACTAACTTCCCGACTCAACCCCAACTTTTGAATTTTTCATCCTTTTTGTCAGTTTTCAAATGTCGTTTAATATATTTGATTCTCGGCGACAAATGAAATGGCCAGATAGAGCTTTATTGAAGTACACTTCATTTTGCCAATTGCATCTTTTGAAAAATGGCAGAAAGGAAGGAAAATGCAAAAGGTTGGACGTTAGTGTCCGATTGGATCGAAGAGAAGTGGTAGAGCAGCGGCCTATATAGCCGAAGGTCGTGCGTTTGATTCCACTGACTTTTTTTATATCAATTAATACCTAAATTATTGAATGGTATTTTTCAATTTTCCTTTGTAATCTCACAAAGAGAATTTTCTGTTTTTAGTTTTAAAGTTTCAAATATTTTAGGGTGTTTAAGTGATTCGGCTAGACTCTATTTGTGGTCAGGGTGCTTAACATTTGGAGGACAATTGTCCGAAGGGTCTTCCACCTACTAAGATACCGAAGGTTATTCAGAAAGGGCATGGAATCGGGTCGTCGGAAATTGGGTACTTTCAGAAGATATTTATAGTAGATTTCATCCGATTTACTCCTCAATATATATGCAATGAGTCCTGACAATTTAACTTGAACTTTCTCAATGCTATTAGAGTGGGATGCGTAATAAGGGGACAAAATAATAGAAGCAAATTCAAATTGTGACCTAGGGAAGGAGAAAAAAAGATTTTTAATTTTAATTAACTGAATACTAACTATAGTTTAAATTCACTAATTTACTGGTCCGCTTGATCAATTGATACATTAAAATTAATTCTATTGACTATAGTGTTTGGTATTGTGTTTAATAAATCTTAATTTTTATTGAAATTAATATGATTTGCGAACGAAATAGAAGACCAAGACCAGTAAATCTATGAACTCTAAGTAGTGAGGTACCATCGGTATTGTACGAAAAATTACCGTTTTTTCTTGCCGTTGAAATAACTCACCACGTTGAATTTTTTAAGAATTGTGATTACGACATGAAACTGTTATAGCAATTTACGATATTTCGTGGTCAGCTTGACCAATTCGGGTGTTTTAGTTGAGATAAAAACGTCAGTGTCCGCTAAATACGCCGCTGCTCTACCACTTGAGCCATAGTGCCACTTCCATCCACTCGGACACTTGCTTGCCGTATCAACCCCACCTTTCAATTTTACCTCCTTTCGGCCATTTTTCATATATCGTCTTATCTATTTGATTCTCGTGACACTGACTTTTTTTTTATCTCATACTTAATTAATATGTTAGCATTGTTTAACTTACCAGATTGACTTTATCAAAATGTTGAACTATTCTAAAAATTGTTAAATCGTCTATATAAAGTGGAAATCTGACATCATCAAAAGTTGATGTTATTTCGTTACACAAATCAAAAAGAAGAGGCCCAATAAAATCCCTGCGGCACTCCTGAGGTAAACTCAAAATAACAGGATGAAGCTGAATTTAATGATCTCTGTACTGCCTATTAATTATCAAGCTTGTTGACCAAACACACTATCTAACGCCTTTTGTATATCTGAGTGATGCCCGAGAATATCTGGTCATTACACATGTTTTACCGTTTCCTTTTGCATTTGCCTTGGTACTTTCAGCTGTGCTCGGACTTATTTTCTGACCGTTCAGGAACTACAAGGACTTAGACTTAAAGCCTTCTACTCATTACTTAAAATAATTAAACGGATGCCCTCTAGGAAATGTTCCATACTTATATAAGTAGGATTTAAAAATAATGAGAGGAGTACAGCTTAGACAGAAAACAAAAAACTTGGAGGTGGGAGACTATTCACTTTGTTACACATACTTTTCTTTTCGAGATAGCGAAAAACTCTTGTACTTTTAAAATTAAAAAAAAATTAAGCCATCATTGCTTAAAATAATCCTTAGTTCAAACTGTAGCAAGTTAACTTTTTTCTAAAGCTCTTTTCCATCAATTTGACCATTTTTAATTTCAAATGGATCCTTTATAATTTCAAACTAACCCTTTTTAAATTTTAAATTAGCCCACTTTTTGATTAATTGCAAAGGATCTTAAGAGTTAGTATGAAATTCAATGTAAAATTCCAGAATATTAGAGAACTGTATATGAACTGTATGAACATATAAAATATTTGGGCTAACAGAAATCACTATTAAAATTAATTAACGAATACAAAAATTTCAAATACAAAATAAAAGATATCTTTTAATTTATGAATTAACAAAACATGAAAAGTGGTCTTACATAAATATCACAAATGATTGAATATTGATTACAATTAAAATTAAAAATTACAAAAAATTAAACATAAAAAATTCTATTGTAACATTTTTAACCATTTCTTCATCTAAATCTAATAAAATTTGTTTTCAATTTCAAATAAACCTTTCTTAATTTCAAATTCTTGTTTTTTAATTTCAATTTAATTTTTTTAATATGACGACGTTATTTTAATTCAAACTGACCACTTTTTAGCTTCAAATTAATGCTTTTAAAATTTTAAATTGGAGTTTGTATTGATAGTCGACCTATTTCATTTTTAAATTATCCTTTTTTTAATTTAAAATTAACATTATTTAATTTCAAATAAACTCTTTTTAATTTCAAACGCACTTTTTTAAATTTCAAATTATTTTTTTAACGAGAAATTGGCATTTTTCAAATTCAATCTGCACAGTTTTTAACTTCAAATTAATTCTTTTAAAGTTTTAAATTGTAGTTTGTATTTTTAATCAACTATTTCATTTTTAAATTATCCGTTTTTAAATTTAAAGTCTACCTTATTTAATTTTAGATAAACCATTTTCAATTTCAAATTCAGATTTTATTTCAAATTAATTTTTTAACAGGAAATTTACGTTTTCTAAAATTCAAGCTTAATACTTTTTAACTTCAAAATAATCCTTTTTAATTTTAAATTGTAGTTTTTATTTTTAATCGACCTATTTCACTTTTAAATTATCTTTTTTTAAATTTAAAATTAACATTATTTAATTTCAAATAAACTCTTTTTAATTTCAAACGCATTTTTTAAAATTTCAAATTAATTGTTTTTAACGTGAAATTGACATTTTATAAAATTAATTCTTTTAAAATTTTAAATTGTAGTTTGTATTTTTAATCAACCTATTTAGTTTTTAAATTATAACTGTTTATATTTAAAATGTACCTTATTTAATTTCAATTAGGCCCTTGTTAATTTCAAATTCACATTTTTTATATCAAATTTATTCTTTTTGTGTAGAGATTAGTGACCGTTAATGGATAATTATTCAGATATTGTGAGATGCGGTCTGGTGTGATGATCATCTTCTACTTTGTTTGTAAATCCCAGGCCCTGATGATGATCTCTATAAAAGATCGAAACGTTGGCACGATAAAGAAAATGTTTATCTGATACCTACATCACACCAGACCGCATCTCACGATATCTGAATAATTTATTCTTTTTAACGTAAAATTGACGTTTTTGTAATTCAAACTGAACACTTTCTAACTGCAAATTTATTCTTTTCAATTATAAATTGTATAAAAAAAAGTTTTATTTTCAATTAATATTATTAATCTTTAAATTATCCTTTTTCACCAGTAATAAAAAATTATAAAATTGGGTGAAATATAAGTTCTAAGAGCAAAATATTTTGAAATCTTGAATTGACGACACAAAAAAATTTATTTTTGTATTTAAGTATATATTTTTTACTCTTAATTGCAATTAATTTCTAGATGTTCTCCGGCCCAAATATTTCATAACTGCTTATATTTCTTACTATCTACAAAGATTTTTTTAATGTTCTTTAAAGAAAGGGTTAATTTGAAAATTAAAAGACCTAATTTGAAATTAAGAAGTCTTAATTTGAAGTTAGAAAGGGTTCATTTTAAATTTTTAAAAAGGTATTTGATGTTATTATTTATAAATATAATATTTTTTCGAAACTGAATTGTGGTTGATAACAAAATCCCAAGACATTGTGTTGATTTGAGCGATAAAACACAGCCAATTATTTAAAAATGAGTATAATTGTTTAACGTAAAGTGGACATTGCACAGAGGGATTTACCCAATGTACATATTGGAACAGCCTTTCAATTTATACAGTGCGGAAATGGTCCAAGGGATGATTCCGGGGAAAGTGCAAATGCGTAAAACCCCCTTCGACAGATAATGGGCCGGATTTACATCTGGCTTTGGAGTTAATTTGGAAAGAGACGAGCCCTGGAAGGAGTCACGTACTAAGCGGCAGAAGTAAATCGACCCCCTCCGGAAGACCCTCGGCCATGTTTGATTATTTACAATGCCTTCTGGATCGCCAACCCTATAGTATAGACAAATAAGGTTTTAAATTCCCAAGCAATTTAATTTATAATTCTGCTCGTTGGTGCGTTTTATGTATTAACGATTTGTTCATCTCTGGTTAAGGTAAAACGTCTCTTTTAGAGTATGAGTGTAAAGACTGGTCAAATTGAAAGGTGAGCCCAAATGGCCGGTGCAAACAAATAAGCGCGAGGGTGAATTCCGACTGAAGGGCCGAGGGATGGGATAGTTGATGTCTTTGCAAACAAGCGAATGTTTAGACACGAAATTGGGGTGGGCGTAACACGGCCGCTGCCGACCGCACAACGAGGGTAAACGGTGCCCGGGTCAGACCTTTCCAAATAGGTGTTTACTTAATCCAATGTCAACCCTGAACGCTAAGCCCTGTTCTCGTATAAAGTTCTCGTTATTGTCTGAAACAACCTCCAAACGGTTCTCTAAGCCGTTGGAACTAGTATTTCACCGTTATCAGCCCCGACAGCGGGGATCCGCTACTATGTAATATATGTCCCTTGAAGACTTACATTACCCTAATGTGGGGTTTCTCACTTTAATTCAAACCAATTTACAGAGGATTTCAACTCCTTTCAACATTTTCCTTGTACATTGAACAAAGTTAAATCCTTTTCTGGTCATTTCCACAAACTAAACTGTCAGAAAGTCTCCACGTTAACAGGAGAAGGGCACCCCTTAAAAAAAACAAAATGGCGGAAAATGAATAAATCTGATTAAACTTCTGATCACTCAAATGCTTCTTTGTTGTTTAAACGATGCCAAAGACATTGGTAAACTAAAAGGATATTTTCTGACCTCTCATCTACTAAAAGTATTTAAATTAAAGACCTCATTTTTCCCCCTGCTCAATATTCATTCCATACACAGACAGTTCTTCTTCTTCTTCAAGTACCATGTTCTCGTAGAACGTAAGGCGCAATGGGAGATATCCCCCACCTTAAGGGACCACTGATAAGGACGATCGGTCGGTTTTCAGTTTGCGTTGGCCAGCCGGAAGTGCATTACAATCTATTGCAACGAGGGATTATTTTTTTAATTTTTTACTACCGACACCACCGGACTTTGGAGCTGGACTGCGGAGCGAGGCACCCATCCTTATTACCAACGTCACCGTGATTGGATCATCCAGGAAAGGAAATTTTTCATTTTGTTTGTGTTTTCCGTGGAAGAAAAGTGACTGAAAGAAGACATTATTTTTTTTTGTTCCTTTTATGTTGAAAAGGAATCCCATTGCCAATAATACTTACGTTTATTTTTTCTAAGCTCGCAAGCGCTGCCCTTTTTCTTTCCCTTTTTTAAATTTTTCTTCTATTCTTGTAATTCTTGTATCGACAAATATATTTGTAAAATTGTACATGATTTGTGTCTGCACGCATTATTTATCTCCAAAAATTAAAATTGATCAGAGAATACGTGGAGATTCCATCAGCCTCCGGGGGAGAAGAGCGATAGAAGTGGGCATGGTTCACTCCGCCTCTCAAAATAAGATACGTAATAAACGCCTCAACTGGTTTCGATTCGCTTCAGTGGCGAAGGTTGCTTTGAATAGAACTTGGTGTTACTTTTTGGCCCAGAATCTAATCCCGGTTTACTCTAAGTACAAGGTATTTAATGCAGTTTGCCGTTCTATTTTGTGTTATGGAGGCCAGGTGTGGGGGTTCCAGAATTATGAAGTGATAGAAAGAGTGCAACGTTTTTTTATTAGGAAGATCTTTTCACTACCTAATTCTACCCCAAACTATATGCTTTATAGCGAGACGGCAGTGGATAAAATTTTCTTTTTTACGCTTTCCCTACATTTTTCATTTGTTTTGAGGGTACTTAAGGGACCTGTTGCTCGAATCTCCAAAATTACTGCTCTTGAGGTTATTAAAGCTAATGGCTCTTGGTTTCGGCAATGGAATACTTTAGCTTCTCAATATGGTTGCGAGTTTTCTTTTTGTCTAGAAAACCTCTTGAGTTGGCCCAATTATATGATGAAACTTTTGTCCAGTCTACGTGATCAACATCGTGTGAGTTGTGAGCATCGAACTCAGGTCTCCAACAGGTATCTCCTCTTTAAGGACCTAGATCACTCTAAGGATATCTTTAACCTAAATGTTCAAGCTAGTGGGTCTATGAAACTTCCGACTCTTCGTTGGCTTCTGAAACTCAGATGCGAGCAAGTGTTCCTCAATTCTGTACCATGGAAGGAAGACGACGGAAATTTCTTGTGCACGCTCTGTAACCTAAGAGTTAGGGAAGATATCTTTCATTTTGTTGCCCAGTGCCCCATACTGTCTGAACTCCGTATCCTGTATCTAGGCAATAAATCGCTTTCCAGGTCTCAGCTGCTTGATCTGTTAAATATCGTGGATATGGAGAGGTCGAAAGATCTAGCACACTATGCACGTCATGCCTGGCAATATAGGTACGATTATAATAACGAGTCATAATCGTTTAACTTTTATCTGAAATCAGCTAGTTTTTATAATTTAGTTTTTGTTTTGTTTTTACTCATAGTTTTCTATTATTACCATTATTATATAGTTTATTTTTATTTTCTATTTTTCGCTCGCCTGAAACAAAAATCAGCCAACTCCCGGCAGACGGATATGCATCCATGCTGTAAAATGCTTTAGTAGTGTATATTATGTAATGCTTCTCTCTAATGTAAATAAAGCATGTTATCTATCTACCTATCTATCTAACTGGTTTCGATCCAAGGCTATTCTAAATAAATTGAAAATGAAAAGGTTATTTTTCTATGTAACGTAAATTTTGATTAATTATTTCTCTCAATCAGTGTAAATTCAATTATAATAAACAAAGTTACCTTAATGATCAATAAAAATATATTAGATTGGAATTGACAAAAGTGGTATTCAAAATGACGTTTGATTTTCCGGGAAGTTGACTTTTAAAAATAGCCCAATCTCAGGGGAAAACAGCCCTTCAAATAGATTTCATTTGGCGTTAAAGGGGTGCCCATTGTCGCAAACTCGTTGAATGCGGGCTGGTTAGGGGTGCAAGCGGCTGCGATACGAGTTTAGTAGGTGACATTTGTCAGAGGGAGCGGAACAGAATCTAGAAGTTCCGCGTCTCTATTAGGCCCGACGACCTCCCATCCATTTCTCCGGTAAAGTGTTCCCATTAAGCCGGGGGGGGGAGGAGGGCCTTCCAGTTCATATCTCAAAACGTTCCGTTTTCAACTTTGACGCGTCCAAATACTCGTCAACCGAGGAACAGAATCGTAGGAATTGTACTCGTTTGTAATGCCAGATGTTCAACACTTTTCACGTGTTATTTTCTATTGAATTGTTACCCCCCCCCTCCCGCGGATCTTTCCAAGACAAAGAATACCACTAAAAGCAGGAAATTCGTGCCGTTTAAGACTGTGATACTCGTTACGCGCCCGCATCCCTCGGAAGCGTTGCGTGTCTAGCGTCATTCGAACGCCGTTTCCTTCTTTTAATGGCACGTTCTTTCTATTGTACAACATTCAAATCCCTTTAACAAAAATAAACTGTAAGAAAAGTTATTTAAATTAACTAATATCTAAATTTTAATAAAAAATTTAAATTTTATCCAATCATTTTAAACATTTTTCAATCAATTAATCTTGATGGTATTGGTTGATAAAAAAACACAATTGTGACGAACGGGATTCGAACACACGACCTTTGCCTCAATACGCCACTGCTCCAACCACTGAGCTATTGTGACTTAGATCCATTTGGCTCATGCTTCACATCCCGCTTGTGACATTGGATTTTTTTTATCTCAACCAATACCTTTCATAACTTCAGTAATTTCGTGGTCCGCTTGGCCAATTGTTATATTTATAATTAAATAAATTTTTAGTTGAGGTAAAAAGTCAAGTTGAAAAATGGCAAAAAGGAGGAAAAATTGAAAAGGTGGGGTTGAGATGGGAAGTTAGTGTCCGAGCGGATCGAGTGGAGTGGTAGAGCAGCAGCGTATCTAGCCGAAGATCGTGGTTTCGAATCCCGCTCGTGTCACTGACTTTTTTACCTCAACTAAAAACCTTAATTATTATGTATATATCATGTAACCTTTCGTAAAGATTAATTAATTAAAAAAAGATTTCATCTGAAATATTATTAAATGATTGTCGCATGTTTTCTTTTTGTTTCTGAAGAGATTCGAAAACACAAACGGATTCTGCAAAAAGCGTTCGTCAAATCTCAAACGAACTTTGTATTAGTCAAGTGTGAATCGCCACTTCAATTTGAGGAAAGTGAAAAGAGCTTTTACACAAGTTCCAGGCTAGTTTACTTCTCTGTTGGTTGAATGTCGTCTGGAGACATGTCGTTTGGTCATACAAGTTCTAAAGTGAAGAATGTTTATTCAAAACAGTCACGATAGACGTAGAAACCTTATTTACATGAAAACAAAGTCCATTTAAGAAAAAAAAACGTAAACTAAAGCTTCGTCAAACGAAAACCAATATAAGTTTGTTTCAGAAAATCCTTTGAACTTTTTTCATTACAAGTAGAGATTTGTATAAGGGTAGTTTGGTTAAATAAAATATAAAGAAGAAATAAAAGTGGATTTATTTGAAGAGCCGGCAATGTCTTTAAAAGTTAGCCGGAATAAACGTTATTCGTTTCTCAGACAATGAAATTCTAGACCAAATTCGCTCAGGTCTTTCGGGCCCAAAATGCGAAACTCTATACAGAAACCAGGAATAATAATACAAGGACAACAAATGACCTTAGTAAACGTTTTGCCCGAAAAAAATTTACAGGAAGAAAACTTTCGAACAAATTTTTCTAATATTAAAATCATTTGTTTCTCGAAATGAAATTGTTATTTTAGGACAACCTCAGTAAAAATGTTTAATGACCTTTTATCTTACCGCACAAAAAGATGGAAACCCACATCTTAAAAGGGTTGTTTCATTTTGTTTATTTTTTTATTAAAAAAAAAAACTTACTTTTCAGGACGGCCGTTTTTCTGGCGTGGTTCCCCAAAAGTGACGTTTCTTCGTTATTTCCCATTTCTTATCGATTCTACCACGATGAAACGTTCGGGAAGATAATTCTGCCTAATTGTGAACCTGTTTGCATTCTGTAGGTATTTTCTTTGTTTTGTTTGTCTTTTGTATTTTTCCCCCGGCTCTACTATTGTTAAAATGACGCGAAAAGAATTAGGCGTTTATAGGAAATAGCGCTGCCTCCTGGAATAGTGATACTTAATTCAATAATTTTATTAACTAACTTCCAGTAATCCAATTTGAAAAATTCTTGGACGACTTTTTCCAGGAAAGATAATAGTGTTATACAATCCAATGAAAAATATTTGGTTACATGGACCCGTAACGCTTAATCGACGTCCCCTTGAACAACTATTACTGCTATTTCAAGCTATGTTGTCTTTCAAACAATAACAACAATAACAATTTATGTTTGTGAGTAGTATTTTTGTATTAAAAAAATATTGGAACTTTTAAACAATATTGAAAAGCTACTAGGAACAAGAAATTTATATATATAGACTTAAGACAGGCCAATTTGTACTGATTTACTTGGGCCATGACGCTTAATCAAAGAATTGAAAAGTTTTAACGAGATCTAAAAGACTTCGAAAGGAAAAGTAAGTTGGCTCGGTTCGCCCTTGATTACACCTCCTCCAGGAGTTGTGATGCGGTTCGTCGGCAGCTCATCAAAGACTGAGAATCTAATAATGAGTGTCACACGTGCTGACGCACTACGCAATTAACGGAAAATCTCGAGGGGTCGGGAAAAGGAGACGGGTGTGGGGTCGACCTTATCAAGCCGAGATTAGAGCTACCGCCCTTGTTTCTCCTCCCTTCTACCTCCACTTCAACCACCCTTCGCTGTTTTGTCACGGGCCCCATTCTCCTAAACCGTTCCCATATAGGATCGTTTCGACAGTCAAACCTGTTTGAAAGGTGAAAATTGCATTCCTTCTACATTCCATCTTGTGGTAACCATAAAGTCACCTCAAACATGTACGAAGCATATTAAAAATAAGTAATAATCAAATAAGTAACACTAGTTTTATGTCAACGAATCCAGGCTGTGTTTTAAGTCAAAAAATATATGTCTCGAAAGTAAAAGGAATCATGATCATTGGTACCAACCAGAATTGTTCTTGAACATGCAGTAACAAGAAACATTTTTAGGGTTCGGAGTATTTTTCAATAATTTCGCTAATTTTGCGTGATCCGCTTGACCAATTCATATCATTCAATTAATTAAGGTTTTTAGTTGAGAAAAAAAACTCAGAGTCACGAGCGGGATTCGAACCAACGACCTTCGGCTTGATACGCGGCTACTCGGACCATCGAAAATTACTGAAATTAATGATTTAAAATTAAGTATACTTCACTAAACCTCTCCGTAGCCATCTCATTTCTCGTCGATAATCAAATAGATTACACGACATTTGAAAAATGGCAAAAAGGAAGGAAAATTCGAAAGGTGGGGTTGAGATGTGGAGTAGTGTTCGAATGGATCGAGGTCACGATAACTCAAGTGGTAGCGTAGCGGCGTAGCAAGCCGAAGGTCCTGAGTTCGAATCCCGCTCGTGACACTGACTTTTTTATCTCAAGTAAAAACTTTAATTAATTTATCACTATTGAATATTTAATAACAATGCTGTATTACCAAAGCTTTTACATTTTTACATTAAAAACGGAGGACGTGGGTTCGAAACCCGCTCGTCACACTGACTTTTTCACTTCAACCAAAACCTGACATAAAAAGATTAATTAATTGTAAGAAGTAATCTGGTAAATCAGCGCTCTAAATATAATGGATTTAGTAAGAAAGAAGTGTAATTTCACTAATAGCTCTTCTTGGCCAATTCATTTATTGCACAGAAAAATATCCTGATTACGCGACATTTGAAAAATGAAAAAAAGGATGAACAATTTTTAAGGATGTAGGTTGTGGTTGTGGAGTTGGTGTCCGAATTGTTCGAAGTCACGATAGCTCAAGTGGTAGAGCAGCGGCGTATTGAGCCGAAGTTCCTGAGTTCGAATCCCGCTCGTGACAGTGATTTTTTTATCTCAACTAGAAACCTTAGTTAATTCAATTATATCTATCGGTCAAGCGGACCACGAAATTAGTGAATTAGTCAGAGAATGCATACAAAATCTCTAAAACCTGGAGAATCACAACAACCTGATATCTTGCAGGCGTCCAACCTAACTTGGGGTCGCCTAATCCAACTTAAAAATTTAACTTTTCTCATTGCAATTAATGTTCGTATTTAAGGCTTTTAAAAGGTGTTTTATACGAATGTAAAAATTTTGTTTTTTTTATAAAACCCTTCTTCAGTCAAGAATAACAAATTTTGTATCACAAAAAATTTAAACTTCATGTTAAAAGTATGCGTTCATATTTAAAATCTATAAAAAGAATTATGTAAAAAAGTCGGCGTCAAGAGCGTTCAGATGGGAAGAAAGTGTCCGAGTGGATCGAAGTCACGATAGCTCAAGTGGTAGAGCAGCGGCGTATCTAGCCGAAGTTCCTGAGTTCGAATCCCGCTCGTGACGCTAACGTTGTCATTTCAACAAAGACCGTACGTAAAAAATGCAAATAAATAAATTGAACATTGCAACTACCCATAAGTTTAGCTAAGAATAATAATCAATAAGACTAAAAAACAAAACAAAAAGTACATAAGTTAACCTTACAATTTTCAATCTAATTAAATTTTTAAATTTCATAATGTATATACAGTGCTTGTAACCTTTCGAATAAATTGAAACCTAAAGAGTAAACTTTGTTAAATAACTTTTCAAACTAAAGCCCTTCCTACTTAAGCTTCCCAACTTTCCTATATGTTTTATTTAACTAACAGTTAACTTCTAACTCGGCACGATTGTTTTAAGCAAAATATTGCCTTTTCTGAAAACCTGTGAAGAAAAAGAGAAATCTTTAAAAAAAAAATCGCAGTCGATTTTCTCCGATCTGGTTAGTCTTGCGATTTATCTCAATATCTTTGAGCATTTATCACTGAGAAAGATCCGAATAATTTTTCTTTTAGTTTGTCTAAGGGGAAAAAAACTTAAGTGAAAGTTAAAATAAGCTAAAGAGTCCTTAAAAATGGCGAGATTAATATTTCCCCTAGACGCACGGCAAAACTCGTCCCTTTGATCATGTTTCCATCGTGAGCTACGGTCGGTTCTGCTCCATTTAATTTAATGTCGTTACGATAAGCTCGGGAAGTATTAATGACGATTTACAGTCTTCCTCCAGAATTAGCAGAACGGACCCTGTGCTCAAATTAATGGCCCCCTTTCGCCCTGAAACATTTAATTCCGTCCGAATCTAAATTTTTAACCGACACCCTTTTAGCTAATTCTATTACAAGAGGGGCTCCTGAGTAATAAAAGAAGGGAGACGAAGCCGAATAGGAAACTGGTTCCGGTTAGAAATTTGTAGTGCTTACTCGAACTAGCGGAACACCTTAATGGTCCCCGGGATAGGATCTTAATGCCTCCGGGCTTATCAGGGCCGGCCTATTTGGATCTTCTTTCCTTCAAGCCAATTTCCTCCTAACTGGCTTTTTTACAATCGGATTTCTGGATTTTCATTTATTGCGGAGAAATCGAAGGGCTGAGATCTCGACAGGCTCATCTACCCAGTATCACTTTTGCCTTTATAGACTTCAGTTGACTAAAAATATGCTCGGTTTTATTGCCTTGAGAAAAATAAAAACCTCGTGAAAAATCTTTAATACTCCGCAATGCAGAATAACACGATAAAACTGTCCATTTGAATTCATTTGATAAATAAAATGAGCTGCCCGTATCTAGGCAAGATTAAAATTAATTATAAAAACATTAGAACTTTTAAAGTTTTTAATGTTTTCTTTCATATCAATTTGTCCATAATTCTACAATCTTATACACTATACAATATTTTAAATGCACCACTCCGTTCGGCTTTGGCGATTATGTCTGTTTGGTAGGAATCAGTCTTAAATATTTAGGTAAGGGAGTCATTTGTACACTATAATAATAAATTCATAATAATTAATTACACTTACATAATTTAATCTGCGATATCTGTAATTGTACCAAACCTTGGGATTGTGATAATAAATAATGATATGGACTAAAGTTCAATTTAAAAAACATTCTAGATTATTATCAATCGCTTTCGAATTACACCGATGTTTTCGGTGATTGCGTAGGCACGTACGATCTCAACAAATTTTTACTTTACCACTAATTCAATAAAACTGAAATGTCTTAGAAAAACCACCTAACTAAATAAAATATTCAATAAGGACTTGT
>CM077112.1:12259451-12297431 GCA_039619505.1 Cimex hemipterus
CTATGGTCATCACCATTTTCCTCATGACTAAAGGCATAATTTTGTGTGACTCTATTCGACTTAATAACAACTTTTCGTAATTATTTTGATGTATGAATACTGATTAATCAAAGGCTTCAAAAGTCTCAATTTTGCCTTTCATCGTCGCCGATTGATTACGGAAAAAGTGACGATGATTTCAACCCACGCGCCGTCGAGTGGAAAAGATAGTTAATTTATTCCGGGAACAAAACGGATTACGCCGGGTAAGTCGGTCTAATAAGTCGAGGAGGGCTTTATCTCTAAGGCAATAAGGGATACGACGCTTGACGACTTCTTTTAATTAAGCCCTAAGGACTCGCAAAAGGAATACCAGAACCTGAACTGACGAGGGGAAAAAGCTGTCAGAATTCATAATAATAACAATAAAAATGCTTTTTATTAAAACGCCCTTAAAAGTTAATAATAATAACAATAAAAATGCTTTACGGTTATAATTTAAGTAGATAACATTAGACTTAACGTGTGTAGAGATTAATGACCGTTAATCGATTATTATTCAGATATTGCGAGATGCGGCCTGTTGTGATTTCAGTAAAACTTTTTGTCTATCGTGCCAACGTTTCGATCTTTACCGAGATCATCTTCAGGCCTGGGATTTACAAACATTGTTTACATTTAACAAATACATTTAGGACGTGGAAAAGTTAATTTAATTTGTTAAATTTAAACCATGTTTGTAAATCCCAGGCCCTAAAGATTATCAAAAACAAGCCCGTGTCACGAAAGTTTAAATTTTTTGTAATACCAAATATGTTATCCTTTACTGAAGTAGTGTTTTTTAAAAACATAAAAAAAGAAAATTTTCAAATTCGTTTAAAGCACCTTTTGACACAGCCTTAAATACGAACATTAATTGCAATGTGAAAAGTTAAATTTTTAAGCTGGATTAGGCGTGGGCCAACTTTGTTCTTGTTTGCAAAATGTTCAACTTAAAATTTCGTAACTACTTCGGATATTGTTCAAATTTTACGTTATTAACAAATTCACTAATTTTCGTTTGGCCTCTTGGCCAATTAATATCTGGCAATTAATAAACGTTTTTAGTTCAGATAATAAAAACTGTCAGGACGGGGAATGACCTTCGGCTAATCACGCCACTGCTCTACCACGTTAAAAATTTCTTACTCGATCCACTCGGACACTAACTTCCCATCTCAACCCCACGTTTTGAATTTTCCTTACTTTTAATCATTTTTCAATAGGGACAAATGGTGGGGTTAAGATGGGAAGTTAGTGTCCGTGTGGATCGAAGACAAGTGGTAGAGCAGCGGCGTATTTAGCCGAAGGTCATGGGTTCGAATCCCGTCGTCACACTGAGTTCTTTTATCTCAACTAAAAACTTAATTAATTGAAAGAATCCGAAGAACGCATTTCGCTTAAGAGTGTCTGTAATCGACGTGATTCAGGGAAATCAAATCTTTTTTGTAATATCATAAAATGGTGCGGATTGATCTTTATTTTTCGACTCTTTTTGTTAGGTTAATGGAGAAATTACCTTTATAAATTTTAAAAATTAGAATAATATAAACATAATTTACTGTGATATTTATTGTCGTGGTAAAGAGAGATATAGTTCGTCTATGAAGGTCTTCATCAAAAGAAATTTTATACTGCCCAAAGCCAAAAAGTCTCGCATTTCCAAAAAATACAGCTGTTTATGACTTTCGTATCACCCTTCACGCAGACCATATTGTAAAAGACTTCATCACGATGTTGGCGTCGTTTTTGAATTAGTTTTTTGTAAGGGTTGATGTCTTATACGGGAGCTGCCGATACCAATATTGACCATAAAACAAGGCATAGCGGAATATCCGTTCCTTTTTCTTTTTTTTTTTTTTTTCAAAGAGAGAAACATCCCTTTTTCTTCTTTTCCGAAGAGTTTCATCAATTTTTATTGACAATTGCCGTCGTATATAAAACATGCAGGATCTCGTGAATGTCTTTGATGGAAGGTTCACGTCGCAAAAGGAATCCCTTTGTCTTGTCTATCGCCGTATCGAAAAAATTTAAATAATGCAAGACGCCCGAAACTTTTAAGATTGGCCCAACACGTTTCCTATGACGAATATCCCACCCTTGGAAAAAGATGAAAGCCCTGGGTCGAGTTTTTGCTAATTAGTAGCGAGAGGACGGACCCATCTAATCCTACCCCGAGCCTCCAGTGTATTTATCGCCAGGATATGAAGTTCTCACCCCCTTCCCAGTCTCCGACCATTTGCATCAATTTGCATACAATTATTATTTTAATATACTGCTCCCGGGCGTCACATTTTTAATAAAGCGGCGACATCCCCGTAACAATGCATTACCCGACTAATTTTTGACGCTTTTTACTCTACCCGCCTAATTCCCTTTTAAGCCATCAAATTCATCAGAATATATACACTTCATTTATCTAGAGAAAAACTCCCGAAATTGGATTGCCTCGAGTAAATACACTCTTACAAATGTGGGCTTTATACCCTTCTTTTTAGAATTTTAATTTCTTTTGCATATTTGAAACCCATTTAGAATCTGCCTTTCATCCACATCAATAATGCTCAACATGTACTCCAAAACTTTGATTCGACACTTTCTCCTCATCACTCTCTCTCTCTCTCTCTCTCTCTCTCTCTCTCTCTCTCTCACCTTTTCAGCATTCTCAGGATTTTGTGAAACTTCTGCAATTTTTAAACGATTCTCCCTCATTCATTCTTATTTACAAACCATTCAGTCCAAGTGTGGTGGTGGAGTACTGGCGTCCTCCATCACCCTCACTCTTTCTTTTCACATGATGATGATGATGGTGAAGACGCGGACGACGACGATGATTATGACGATGAAGACGAGGACGATGAAGAAGAAAGAGAAGAAGTAGCGATGATGATGATGAAGGAGACGAAGACAGGACGACGACGATGATGATGACGATGAAGACGAGGACGATGAAGAAGAAAGAGAAGAAATAGCGATGATGATGAAGACGAGGACGACGAAGAAGAAAGAGAAGAAGTAGCGATGATGATGAAGACGAGGACGATGAAGAAGAAAGATAAGAAGTAGCGAAGATGATGAAGACGAGGTCGATGAAGAAGAAAGAGAAGAAGTAGCGATGATGATGATGAAGGAGACGAAGACAGGACGACGACGATGATGAAGAAATAGAAGAAGTAGCGATGATGAAGATGAAGAAGATGAGGCCGTCGACGACGATGATGATGAGGACGAGGATTATGATGAAGAAAGAGAAGAAGTAGCGATGATAAGATGAAGAAGACGAGGCCGTCGACGGCGAAGACGATGATGATGATGACGCCGAGGACGAGGACGATGATGATGAAGAAGACGAGGATTATGATGAAGAAAGAGAAGATGTAGCGATGATAAGATGAAGAAGACGAGGCCGTCGACGACGATGATGATGAGGACGATGATGATGATGAAGACGAGGATTATGATGAAGAAAGAGAAGAAGTAGCGATGATGAAGAAGACCAGGACGACGACGATGATGAAGAAAGAGAAGAAGTAGCGATGATGAAGATGATGAAGAAGACCAGGACGACGACGATGATGAAGAAAGAGAAGAAGTAGCGATGATGAAGATGACGCCGAGGACGAGGACGAGGACGATGATGATGAAGAAGACGAGGACGAGGACGATGATGATGATGAAGACGAGGATTATGATGAAGAAAGAGAAGACGTAGCGATGATGATTATGAAGAAGACCAGGACGACGACGATGATGAAGAAAGAGAAGAAGTAGCGATGATGAAGATGAAGAAGACGAAAAAGACAATGAAGAAGCAGAACAAGACAACAATGACAATGAAGATATTTCCCGCCAAGTCCTGTAATATCCAATAATGTCAAAAGGCCTTCTGTCAATGAGTCGTTAATCAATGACTATAATGATCTCAACATTCATTTTGTCAATGATCTGATTCGATCCCGCTTTCAAAGTTCGACCTCTTGCTCTTATTCTATCTCAAATCTACTGCCCATGCCCTATCGACACTTTCCCAATATCGAGAATTTTCCAACTCGCATGAACGAAAATGTGGTCGAGACCTCGTCCTTTAATCTTTCACATCGAGTGTCAGCAATGGTCAACACCATGTCTCCCGGTTGTTTGACTAACAAAAAAATTTTTTTTTCGCGAATATCTGTAAAATCCCAAATATCGGCCTTTCTATTTTTTTTTTTTTTTAATCTAATACCTTTGCTTTATCTGCATATTCAAGAAGGGCCTCTCTTCTAAGTTACTTCGTTGCGATTGAGATGAATTTATATTTTTCAGCGTGACTTTCATATTAATTAATATTTGGTAGATCAGCGAATATAGGAGCAAAACTTTCTAAGTAAAAAAATATATATAACTTATTTTCAACTGAGATTTTAAATATAAACGCATACTTTTGACAAGAAACTTACATTTTCAGCAATACAAACTTAAAATATTAACCTTTACTGAAGTAAAGTTTTTTAACATTGTCAAAGTAAAATTTTTTAAAAATAAAGATGAACAGAATTCTTGAGCGGGAATGGCCTACATATAATGCATAACTTTAAGTGGAACTTGGACAAAAGAAAAAATAAGTAGTGTATTATTTTAGATTTTCGAATCAACTAACTTAATAGACGTTTTATAAAACAGTAATAACGAAACAACAACAAACAAATTATTACGGAAATTAAAATATTTGTATATGCAACTATGTATTATTTATATGAGATTAGAAAAAGTGACATAAAAGCAACGCTTCAAATTAATCCGAACATTTTTAAAATAAGAAAACCTTCAAATTCGTTTAAAACACCTTTTACAACCCTTTAATACGAATATTAATTGCAATGAAAATATTGAATTTTTAAGCTGGATTAAGCGGGAAGAACTTCGTTCTTTTATGTAAAATGTTGACTTAATAATTCTTAATTACTTCGGATTTTGATTAAATTTAACGTAAAAAAGCACTTTGAGAGAGAAGAAATATTTGATTGAATATGAAAAATATAATTAATTAAGGGTTTTAGTTGAGATAAACAAAGTCAATGGCACGAGCGGGATTCGAACCCACGACCTTGGGCTAGATACGGCGCTGCTCTACCACTTGAGCTATCGTGACTTCAATCCATCGAACACTAAATTTCCATCTCAACCCCACCTTTTTGAATTAATTAATTAATTGTAAAATATTAATCGGTCAAGCTGACCGCGAAATTAGTGAATATAAAAAAATATATTTTGCATTGTATAAATTCACTTTTTTCACATCCTACATGGTTTTTCTACATTTAAACCATGTTTGTAAATCGCAGGCACTGAAGATGATCTCGATAAAGATCAAACCGTTGGCACGATAAATTTTTTTCTCAGAAACCGACATTGTACCAGACCGCATGTGACGATTTCTGAAAACGATTAACAGTCACTAATCACCACATATTATTTTTTTTTTAAAGTTGTAATGCTGAAAAACTGTTTTATTAAACAATAACAACGAAACAACAACATTTTAATTTCAATGAAAAAAAGTTAAACTTTTAAGCTGGATTAGGTCGGGGAAACTTTTCTATCGGATGCAAAGTGGTCTACTTAAAAATTTTATAACCACTTTTTAATTTTTATCCAAAATTAACGGTATTACAAAATCCAGTACAGTTCGTGATCCGATTGACCTATTAACTCTTTTTCAATTAATTAATATTTTTGAAAAGTATTGGTAGAGATAAAATAGTCAGCGGTTACAAGCGGGATTCGAACCTTCGGCCTTCAGCTCAATACGGAGTACCATCACGCCTCAAAGTCAAAGTGTGGCATTCCCAACGCGACACACAAAAATGGCACAAGCCCTGAAGATGATCTCAATAAAGTTCGAAACGTTGGCAAAATAAAATTCATTATCGTCTAAGTATTTATAAATGCTTGTAGGGAATGGAAAAAAATGAATTTATACAATGCAAAAAAATATTTTTATATACAATAAACCTGCTTGTTTTCTTCGTGAGTAAAAATACATTGATTGAATATAAAAAATATTTTTTGCATTGTATAAATTCACTTTTTTCTACATCCTACATGTATTTGTGTAAGTGAAATAATCGTTGTAAATCCAGGCCCTGAAGATGATCTCAATAAAGTTCGAAACGTTGGCACGATAGAGAAAATGTTTTCTGAAACTTATATCACACTAGACCGCGTCTCACAATTTCTGAATAATCGTAGACTAACGGTCATTACCACCCAGTGTTAAGAAATATTTATGAAAGGTATTAGTTGAGATAGAAAAGTCAGCGTCACGAGCGTGATTCGAACACAGGACCTTCGGCTAGATAGAAATAAACGCTCCCGGTCTAACATTTGACCTATCGTGACTTCGATCCACTCGGACACTTTCTTCCCATCTCAACGCTCGTGACGCTGACTTTTTTATATAATTTTTGTTTTATAGATTTTAATTATAAACGCATACTTTTAACATTTTTTTAAAATGCTTTATTTGTTTGTTACAACTGCATTCTTCAATGCAACAAGTAAAACAGATAGAATTTACATGTTAACTTATTAAAGATGGCGTGAAAGCTTAAACAATTACCATCCAGTGATGGTAGCCGTTAGTATTTCATACGATGAGTGAGATGTATTCCTTCGTCGATGTCAATCGCTAAGGTTGTCGCGGGGCCACGCTTCAATCTTCTGTTGGGATTATTAGGTAATGTGGTGGATGACAGGTTTTTGACGAAAGGGTTCGGATGATGGAGCAGTTTGGAATGGAACGTTTTGAAGGGATGTTGGGCTAGCTCTGTAACAAAAGGGACGTACAAGTCAGTATGGATGGTGTGATTGGATTCATAGAAAGGGGCTTGTACTATTGTTCGGAGGATTTTGGATTGAAGGGATTGGATTCGATTGAGGTTTGAACGCTTAGCAGTGCCATAAAGTTCAAGTCCGTATGTCCAAATGGAGGCCAGGAGGGCAATGTAAAGTTTTCTCTTGTTTGTTAATGAGAGTTTTGATCGTCTGTCCATTAGTCGTTTAAGCATGAAAAATTGTATATTACAGTCTGTGTGTTTAAGTCGTGTATGGGAGTTCCACGTCAGTCGTTTGTCCAGGTATGGTCCGCATTGGGATGGGAATGTTGTTGAGGTATACTGGTGGGAGTGTTTTCTTGTTTGGTGTAAATATTATGTTCGTTGATTTGGTTTCGTTGATCTTGATTCTCCACCGACGGATTCAAGGGCGTTTAGGTGATTTTGAAGATTACGGGAAGCAGTGATTGCGGTATCATCGGCAAAGGTGAAGGTAATAGTGTTTGGTTGCATAGGTAGGTCGGATGTATAAATTGAATATAGGAAAGGATCGAGCACGCTGCCCTGTGGGACACCTGCAAGAATAGGATGGATAGATGACAATGAAGATACTTGGAAGTAACGATCGTTAACGTAGGATTTTAAGATAAGGTAATAGGTTGCTGGTAGGATGTTCTTGAGCTTCCACAGCCGCCCTCGGTGCCATACTCGGTCAAAAGCTTGGTGTATGTCCAAGAACACAACCGGGCAATACTGATTTAGCTCAAGAGATGTGGAAATAACGTCGATTATGCGATGTGCTTGTTGTACAGTTGAGTGGCAAATCCGAAAGCCGAATTGGTGACGCGAATTGCATTTTTAGGAATTTCCTTGAACAAGAGGTTCAGAAGGAGCTTTTCCAGTATTTTACCAACAATGGGCTTTTACTTTTACTTTTAACATGAAGTTTAAATTTTTTGTAAAACAAAATATGTTATTCTTTACAGAATTAGAGCTTTTTTTAAAAACATTTTCAAAGGGAAATTGTATTTATAAATATAAACAGAATTCTTGAGCGGGAACGGCCTAATGTCCCTTGCGACTTTCCACCTGTGCATTTTCTTCTTGTTCAGCTATTCAAATTGGCATACTTAAATATAGTTATGACACGAAGTACAAAGGATGTAAAGTTCAACGCTCTGGCACATGTACAAGAAACGGCATTAAACGACTTTTGACTACGTTCCAAATTACATTACACAGCAGGAACGCTTGAAATAATGAGTTTACATTGGGATTTATCATTTATATACGATTTTAATCAATAAATTCACTATTTTCGTGGTCCGCTAGACCAATTAATATATGACAATTAATTACGGTTTTTAGTTGAGATGAAAAAAAGTTAATGGCACGAGAGGGATTCGAACCCACGACCTTCGGCTAGATACGCCGCTGCTCTACCACCTGAGCTATCGTGACCTCGTCCACTCGGACATCAACTCCCCATCTCAACCGTAATTGTCTTAATCAATAAAGTAAAAAAATTAACCTTTTTTTTAAATATTTGTAAATCAGCATCATTTGTAATAATTCCAGCATGAACATTGGCCATTTTTGTTGTCTAAGTTTACTCTTCGTTTATACCCCCTGCGGCCATTTTTTTTCTGTTTCTGATAAGCAACATCACTTCCACGATATTACGAAAAGGGAATAAATTCAAATGGTGTCACTTACGAGTACACGCCCGGGGGTGATAAAGATCGACACCTGGTGATTAAAGAGAGGGGAAATTCTCCCCCTATTTCATTTCTCTTTTTTTCATTATCTGTCTTCCCGTGGATGACAACGGTCAAAATGTTCGAGGAGAAATGCCTGTAATGATACGGAAGACAACTCTTGACCTGAGCCGAATTACGATAAATCTCTAACAGTCGTTTAAATTGTAAGTTTATGCTTAAAAAAAAAGGAAAAAGGTCTGACTCATTGATAAAAATTAACACAATAAAAGTTAAACACTTAGCTAAAAAAAAAATTTGGGTTAAAATTTTTAATGAGATTGATTTCATATATAATATTTTCACTAAATAATAATTTGAAGTCAATCATGTTTTTTTTTCTCAAATGTTATGTGACTGCATTCATCTGAGTAATAAGCATTAATGTTGCGATAAAATTCAATATTTTTCGTGTGCCTGAAAAACTGCGGAACTAAATGTTCTTTTTTAAGTGATAAATTAATTAAAGTTTTTAATTGAGATTAAAAAAGTCAGTGGCACGAGCTGGATTCGAAGCCGACTACCTTGGGCTAGATACGCCGCTGCTCTACCACTTGAGCAATCGTGACTTCGATCCACTCGGAGACACTAACTTCCCAGTCAACCCCACCTTTTGAATTCTCACGCCTTCTTGCCATTTTTCAAATGTCAATTAAGGTTTTCGGTTGAGATTAAAAAGGCAGTGTTACGATCGGGATTCGAACCCGCGACATTCGGCTTTATCTCAACTAAAAACCTTAATTAATTGAATATTAATTGACCAAGAGGACTACGAAAAATAATGAATATATTGTCAAAGTTACAATGTATATGTACAACTAGGGAGGCCGCGGTAGCCGAGTGGTTAGCGTGAGAGATTCTCTCGTAGTCCCTGCGGTCGTGGGTTCAATTCCTGCCGTCATCCCTGGCCTTTTTTTCACGATACCCTCCCCCCCCCCAAAAAAAGCGCAAACGCAAAACATTGTCTGTCATTGGCTAATATGCATAGAACATAAACCAAATAAAAAAAAAATAATACATACAAAATAAATAACCATACCAGAATCTACCTACAAGTTCAGTCAGAATCGTCAAAAATTTTAGTCCGAAAGTTTTATTACTTTTTAATGCACAATTGATAGAAACAGCATTACATACAGGTTGATCCAGCATAAACCGAAAAAATGGCATATATTAGATCGTAAATGAAGTAAAATTCAACCGAACTGTTCTATCACAGGGCGAACGGAAGTTATAAATTTTTACGTGTTTTTTTTTAACGAAAAATCCTGATCATAATCATAAATCGGGATTTTCAAGCATCATCTGTTCCAATTTTTAACCAGGGTCCACCCGTGGGACCACAGCGGATGAGTGGTTACTCTTTACAACTCACTAATTTCATGGCCCGCTTGACGAATTAATACATTACAATTAATTACGGTTTTTTAGTTGAGATGAAAAAAGTTAATGGCACGTTTCGCGATGCCATAGATGGATCAAGCATAGATTTTTTTTATTGTCTCGTCCGTTTTCCAAGTTTTCAAGCATCTTTCAATTAATTAATCGCCAATCGAAGCACCTATGCTAGATCTTGCAATGGCATATGAATCTGGCGGCACACTAAGCCGTTTTGCGAAGGCAAAGAGCGAGAAGTACATGGTGCTTCGCGCCGTACTTCGAAAGCGGTGCCAAAAGCCATATGATCGGGGCGCGTGGAGCAATTCCGGAGGGTGCTCCTCACTATGTCGCTGGTCGCTCTGGGCTCTTTGGTAGCTATAGCGTGCAGTCATATGGACAGGAACATATGCTTTATGCTACCTGTCAGGCACGAGCCGGCAAGTGAGTTGCCCCAACTCTCTCATGTTGAAGACGGACCACAGCAAGGAAGATGGCGTGGGACCAGAAGTGGCGTCGAAGCGAAGAGAGGCCGTCCGTCGTAGGACGAGTGCCTCCCCAGATAGCGCGGACGACCCGACGACCCATGAAGATCTCCCCGGACCTCCGCCCAGGTAATAACCTTGTATAAAGAAAAAAATATAGCTGAGATAAAAAAGGTAGTGTCACAAACGGGATTCGAACCCACGATTTTTGGCTAGATACGCCGCTGCTCTACCTCTTGAGCTATCGTGACCTCAATCCACTCGAACACCAACTTCCCATCTCAATCCCACCTTTTGAATTTTCCCTACTTTTTGCCATTTTTCAAATGGGATAGCCGAATGGTTAGTGTGAGAAACTCTTGTTTCATTTTTTTCTGTTAAAATCCAAGAGATTTGCCGAGATTCGAACCCAGAACCGATAGTATTAGAATATTTAAAAATCATTCTTAATGCATAAATTATTATCCCATGGAAAATTGTGTTAAATTAGTCCACTGGACTCGACTTTTTTTCATATTGCTTGTTTAGGTTATAACCTAGGTATTGATAAAAGTAAATCAATTCAACTTACATCCCTGTTCATAATTCATGAACTATAATATTTTAATTTTTGATATTTCATTTGTGCTCCCCCTCCCCAAACGGGTCTATAGTTATTAAATCAGAAAACAATTTTCTCCCTGTGAAAACAAAGAAATAACTTTCGGCTTTACACAGGTGGCATTTCCTTTCCGCTTAAAGCCCCCAGCGGCAGGAGCCGGTTAGTGCGTAATCACGAGCCCCTCCCGTCTGATCCGCACAAGGCACAATCAACCCCGTACTTCGGGTAAACATTGCGGGCATAAACAAACGTTGGGTGGTTCCGGAATATCCGGCCGTGGGAATTCGCCGAAAGATGTTCAAATCGAAATGCCAGGCGTAGTTAGGAGGATGACTTGAATGTAAGAGTAATTATCCGAACAGGTCGGTCTATTGTGGAATTTCGTTAAAATTAGTTTTTTTTTAAACAGGTAAACCCTTGGCAGCTGGTGATGACGATATGCCAAATTTGATGTTCATTCACAATAGCCAACAAATTATCCTATTAGACAAAATAAAAACATTAAATTTTGAATATATAACTGTACTATTTGCTCAATGTATATTTTGTATAGATAGCAATAAATAAAATAAATGGATAAAAATGTTTTGAATGAAATGAACATAAAGAGAGAGAAAAAAGTTGGAAAATAGTGGAACAGTTGTGGATTTATTTTAAAGTGAATCCAACCGGAGCGGACCTACGTGAGGGAAGATAAGTGCCTTATTATGCTAAAAGGGTGTATGTCCTGATGTTCCGAGTGCGGCAGCGGGAGGAGCTGAAGGGAACAAAGTGTACGAAATATCTTTACGAGCGTGTTGGGATATATTTAGGTGTTGTGAGGGCATGTAATACGTGGAAGGTCGGTCTCGGGGCTATATCTCCGCCGGGACGGGGAAAATGTTTTGCGAGGAGGGTCGGAGGAGGGTGAGACGGCGACTCCTGGGATGCCGTGATGTGGGATATTCAATGTTGACAAGTGGAAGCGGGACGGGGCTGAATTCTAAAAAGGATCCCTGGGTCATACATAGCAATGAAGCATTGCCACTGCCGCTGGAGATATCCTTCACTCGATAAATGGGCCCTTCAACTCTATTGAATTAATTCAAAACGAATAAATATTCACCCTACTTTTCTATTACAATAACAAATAAGAATTATTCAAGCATAGCACTATTCAGCCTAGAAAACTGACATGAACTGCTAACTTTGGATGTCATCTAGCAAAACAATCATAATTTTAAATTTAAACATAGATTGGCCAAGGAGGACACGATCGAAAAATATTACAAAGCAAAATCACTGAAGTTAGCCAAAAACCAAAACTAGTCGACAGATCAAACCCTCAAACCATGTGGTGGTGGATAGACAAAACAAATAAAAAACATTAGTGTGATAACTATCACCTTCTCGAAGAAAGCGACACCTAACGGGAAGAGCACCAAAGCAATCAATTAAGGATTGTTGTTTTCTGTTGTTATCATAACTTATAAATAAGAATGTAATGGCGGTTTAACATAACATTGTAAATTAATTGTATTGTACATTGTAGATTGTAAATAAACATAAACGGACTGTATAAAACTTTGGAATAAAGAGAAAACTAGAGTCCAAGGCAGCCAGTTCCCGTTCCTCCAAATTCATACTCCTGAAATACTTTTGGCTGCCAAGGATTAATAAACACAGTTTTTTGTAAAAACTAAAAAAACGTAGTCGCTAATACCTTAACCGCCTTAACCAACCCTAACCAAATCAAAAAAGAGACTAGTCCATCGGCCGGATTTGACTCAACTTCTTCAGTTGCATCTTGCTATATTTTCACCGGCTCTTCCCAGGGCCACGTTTGTGTCACTTAAAACAAGAGTTTCACCTTCAAGACTAGAAAGGACCCAGGGGTCGTCCAAGCTCACGATCTTCGGGGTGCCCGGTACGGTCGGACAGGTGGAATCCCCCACTCAACGGTCCTTTTCAGGGCCACAAAGCCTCCTCGCCGGTTCCACAGAGCCCACGGCTTAGGAGTGCCCTTTTCGCCTGTTTGAAAGGGGGATCTCGTGCCGTAGAGCTCACGGTTGCGGGATTCCCGGTAGAGCAGAACAGTTGTGACCTTCCTGGGTTCAATACCGGCCTTTGTGAGGGACCGTAAGGTTTAACAGCGCACGTACCCCAACAATTAGGGAAAAAACAGAACATACAGCAGGCTTATCACATGTAGTAACACACAGATCAACTGATGATTGCGATATATCCAAATTCATCTGAAAGACCCAAATAGCGTGAACTGACCTAGACACACCAGGATGTCCGGAAAAGCATCACCCAAAAGATTCAGAGTGGTCAGATTGAAAAAATAAAACGCACAGGCCCATCACTGAAAAATCAAATCAGTATTACATAGGAAGACTGTTACAGAATGATCACGCGGAGGTCAAGAACAATCTCATTTAAACGATTATTATGGGTCGTCTTAACAATTCGATTTTCTCTGCCAGCCGACCTCCTTATTCTACTCCTCCAAACCTCAAACAACACAGAACATGGCGTCAGACGAAAGCAAGTAGAATAAGCTGATGAACAAAGGTCCTGGTATAGATTAACACCCGCAGACCTCAAGCAGAAATGCCAAATTGAAATTATAAGTTCATGCATTACAAATTTTGTAAGTCGTTACTCAGTACTAGTTTATCAGGTAATTTGATCTAAAATTAAGGCAATCATTTCAATGTTTTAGTTTGATGTATTCCCAGTCTATACCGAATAGTCTTGGACTGCCAAACTCGAACTCCATGTCCCAGAGGACTGCTACGTACAACGATGTCGACTCCTGTTTACGATATTACGGAATGGCAATTTGACGACGTCAGTCAGGCGTATAATCTCGTTGTCAAGTTACTAACGATTGGGGAGTTGGCTCAATTTACATCTTAATGGGCTTCCTCGCCCGCGCGGCTCCATATTTCCGATGGAATCGGACGGCGTTTTGACACTCACAACTGCAACTATTTTCAACTATGAATTATTTTCAATAGGTTATCCTATAGTCGTCGGATTTGCCTGTCAAAGATTAACGTTCGTACATGCCTAGGGGAGTTCGTGAGAAAACGGTCCTAGCCGGTCTAGCTGCCAAACCAATAGAACATGAAAGATAATGACACTTTTAACTAGACATTTAAGTGGCTGGTTAATTAACGCTTTTTATGTGCAAAAAGGAAACTGAATCAAAGCAGTCCCATATTCTAAAAACCAGACTTTTAAAAACTTAGTCAACAAACAGCAACTGTGCACGTTACGCAAGGCATTTATTGACAAGCATTGTAGAGGAAGCCTAGAAGATTGATGTGGCACGGCAGAACTAATGGACATCCTCTAATAAGGCTGGGCTTTTAAAAATTTTGAAAAGAAGAAATACAAAATACCACAAATTACAGATTAGACAGACATTTTTATCCATAAAAAAGCAGAGAATATTGACATGGAGCTATAAAAACCATGAACATCAGACAAAAACAGCGTCGACGAAAGTAGCACTGGCCCAGGCCCTGGCAGGTATAATTGTGCCAAAAGAACGCAGAATTTTGCCGTGGACTGCACTAACGGCCCTGGCGCTGCCACACGGAAACTCTACATTTATAATCTGGCATAATTAGCAAAAAATGAACGCAGAATTTTGACGTAGACCGCACAAACAGCCCTGGTGGTCGCACGCCGAAACTGTACATTTATAGTCAGGCATAATTATGCAAAATGAACGCAAAATTTTGACGTGGACTGCACAATCGACCATGGCGCTACTACACCGAAATTCCTCATTTATAGTCAGGCATAATTATGCAAAAATGAACGCAAAATTTTGACGTTCACTGCACAATCGGCCCTGGTGGTGGCACACCGAAACTCTACATTTATAGTCAGGCATAATTAAGCAAAATGAACGCAAAATTTTGACGTGGACTGCGCAATCGACCATGGCGGTGGCACACCAAAATTCGAAATCCCTCCAAATTTTACACATGGAATTATGGGTAAGATAAATTTGGTGAACGGTTTTCATCCGATCTTTTAAAAGAGCTGTTTTTCCATATCTACTTATTTTACCAAAGACTTCACGTCTATGAAATTTCGCTAAGTGCTGACAACTTATTTAAAGTTGATTATTAAACTTATTATACCACACGAGGGCAAAACAACGAATTCCAGTAATTTTTTACGACGGTTCGTAACAGCTTGTACAGGTTATATCAACACTCGGGGTACAGGTGTTTTTGAAGAAAGTATGCCAGGTTTGAATGCAGTACCGCTGGATTCGAACTCGGGACCTTACAGTGACGAGCGCCGTGTCAACGCCTAAACCGTTGCAGCCAATGACGCCCCTCCGTACTTTTGTTATTATAAAATATTAACTGTACTGAAATATTTAAGAAACCATTAAAATTAACGTTATGTGAGGGAGTATTCATTGAACCGGGAGTGATCCGGGCAATAAAAATATTTAAAAAAGTTGTGAAGTTCAATAATGTTCAACTTCAGATTTTGCTTCAAACTAAATAATTGATCGTTAGTGTACCACTCCGACATAATAACATGAATATCATACACCACATAATAACAATGAATTTTGAATGTGTAATTGTCAGTAAGTTAAGGATTTAAGCAACTTTGGGATGCCTCACCCTCGCATATGCGGTGCTCTTACATTGTTTGCCCTTTCACTCAAAGCAAACAAGTTATCAAGACGTAATATAAATGGAGCACTCGCGAACAAACAAATATATATTTGCATTTAATTTAGGGCCCCCTCCAGACTCGGAGGCTCGACGGTTGCTAATTGGCTCTATGAATTTGTCGAGGGGATATTTAACAAGCCGTAAATGTTTTGTCAGATCCGAGGGTCGGATCCGGTTAAGATGTTTTTTCCCTTAAATTTTCAATTCGCCCTGGCACGGGTCTCAAACTAAAGGCAAAGCTGTGTTAGCTTGTTAGCACCTAATTCAAGACACTTTCGCTTAATCTGATATCGCACATTGTTACCACAATGAAAATAGTTGATGTTTTTTATCTGGCTATATATGGCTAGGAAGTGGAATTTATGCTCCCCACGCAGCTGAATTGTACCTTCCTAGTTCCTTCTTCTCAAAAGAATTAAAGTCACTGACTCCTACAATTTCATTCATTAGGTTTATTTGTATCGTATGTTATGTCTTCATACCCAACAGTTGATATGGGTAGCTGCTCAATCTGCATGGGGTCATCTGAATATGGGAATATGAACTTATGAACATGATTTTTTCAGATGCCAGTGACCGATTATTAGTTCTATTCGGATTCTGGCCGACATCAATTGCAACAGAGAGTTTGCCAGTCTTGGTTAGGGTTGTAAAGATATTAATTGTTCAAGCGAATTGAGAAAAAAAAAAGTTTACTTTACCATTTCAGCCAATTTATAAGTAATTAAATTTATTCAATTTTCAGCCAAAACAGCGGGACAATGAATGAAACCCTCACCTCGGGGAACTTGTTGCCCCTTGTAACCTAATTTATTTCTCAATTCTCTTGTACAATTAATATCTTTCAATTAATTATGGTATTTAGTTGAAAAAAAATCGAAAAATGGCAAAAAGGAGGAAAAATGCAAATGGTGAGGTTGCGTGGGAAGTTAGTGTCAGAGTGGATCGAGGTCAATATAGCTCAAGTGGTAGAGCAACGGCGTATCAAACCGAAGATCGTGGGTTCAAATCTCATTGACTTTTTTATCTCAACTAAAAACTTTAATTCACTGACTAATTTAGATGTGATTCTTTTACATTTCTTTAGGGGCTGATTGGCTATCAGATCTTATAATGATTTTTTTTTTGCAGTGCAACCTCTTTTAATATTTTCCAGGGCTCAAGCATTGATGGCGTGTTCTTCTGCTTGAAAAACCAAATTGTATTTTCCTAACGAGTTTGATTGCTCATTTTTTAAGCTTGTACAGAAAACGCTTGATCCGATTCCTTCGTTTGTCTTGAGCCCTCTGCATACCATATCGTTGTATCTTTCAATATGCTCCTTTGAGTTCTTCTTCTTCTTTTTTTTTAAATAATTAATTGGAATTGTACAGGTTGTTTTAAAGAACGTTTCCTGGATCATATAGACAGTACTCGTTTCTAATGGGTGGCTGATTTTATTAATTGTGGATGTGCACCCGAATCGTTTAGTTCCAAACCAATTTTTCGAGAATAAATCATCTTTTCTAGCTAGATGCAGCTGTTGAAATATCCAGGGAAATAAGCGAAATCTATTGGCGATTGTCGCTCTCAACAGGACACGCAAGAATGGGACAATTACACAGAAGACAAACACTTTGAGTACTGAAGATGATCTCAATAAAGATCGAAACGTTGGCACGATAAAGAAAATGTTTTTCTGAAACCTACATCACACCAGATCTCATCTCACGATTCTGTCTAAACTGATGATCGAGAATAATAATACACTTTTTAATTCTGGGTTATAATATCTATTCAAAAATCAATAATCAATCGAAAGACTTTATTTATTTTCGCAAACGATACAAACAGGAAATACCCGAATAACGGAACTGCCAACTATGAAATCAGTTATTAGGACACAAACATTGATTAATATCCTTAGACTATTCCAATTTAATCATGTCTAATATCGGAAGTAAGATAAACGTTTTCGATTATATAATAGAAAAAATAAGATAAATAATCCGTAGCGCATTTCATCAAACGTTCCGTATCAAACAAAAAAGTACAAACAGAATTGGATGTAATTTAAATCTATTAAGTAAATTATTATCGTGTCGTTCTAATTAGAAGTTAGAGTCACTTGTCACGTGGCCGTCCGAGGCGAAATGGGTCTTTTCAACATAACTAAAGGCTTAAATCACGGCAACTTAAATGAATATAAATTACGGCTCCGGTGGCACAGCGGGAAGGGTGAGAACCAACTTTGTATAACACTACTTGATGGAGGCGATAATATTAATCTACGGCTTTTACAAACGGAAAGGAAAAACTGCCTTGGGGGAAAAAGTTGGAGGAGAAATTTTAATCATAATACGATAGGCCATTTATCAACATTAAAATGACGGCCGCTCTGAGTTCTTGACTCTTAGTTTTTGACGTGTCTCAACAGACGGATCCTTGTAGAAAATTCTCAGGGTGGTAGAATTAATTTTTTTTAATAGAAATGCAATTATTCCATCCAATTTCTTTCATCTTTAGTACAAAAACGTCATAAAATTAATAATAAATATTTAACCCACATTACTAATATCATATTGCATCCCTTGGGTGGAACGATGAACTAATTAACTTGGTTTTAAAAATATCAAACAATGTTCAAGTTCAAGTTTTTTTATTCAAACCCTGTAAATTTACTATTTTATTTTTATAACGAGGGTTCGCAACAGCAGAGGTCATATAAACCTTCAGCGTACCGGTTTAAAACAAATTCTAAATATGTGGGGTTCGAATGCAGCGGCGCCGTTACCTGGAACCAAAATTGTACTCGTATCCTTCTTGAGTGGCAGTACCCCGGAAGAAGTTCAACCAGAATCCGAGTTGCTGATGCCTTCCAGTAGTTCTTTTGTAGGTTTTGCGGATGGTCCTTCTATGTATCTCTTAGTGTGCCTCATACCTGCGGTATTGTTTCACCAAATTTTGGGCTCATTAAGGGTCCCATTTTAAGATGTATCCTCTTTTGTGACAGTCTGCTAGGCCGCAGTAGGGTTCTAGGCCCATAGAGTGCATGTTAGCTCCCTTTTTGGTCAGCATGCAATTTAAAGTAGTAAAAGACCAAAGTCGTTAACTCGCCACTTTCGACTCAACCATGGCTTCAATTTGAATCGTTGCGCCTATGCCCTGAATGTCCAGGGAGACACGCCAGGGACAGGTCATCAATGTCACTGACTTCCATCTGGGCTGCCATTATTTCAAAACACTCTTTACCTTCGCCTCGAGTGAGGTTAAGGCCTTGATAACTGCCTGATAGATAGATAACTTGATTTATTTACATTAAAGAGAAGCATTACATAATATGCAATACTAAAGCATTTTACAGCATGGATGCATATCCGTCTGCCAGAAGTTGGCTGTTCTTTGTTTCAGACGAGCAAAAAATAAAAATAAACTATATAATAATGGTGATAATAGAAAACTAAATTATAAAAACTAGCTTTAGATAAAAGTTAGACAATTATGACTCGGTATTATAATCGTACCTATATTGCCAGGTATGACGTGCATAGTGTGCTAGATCTTTCGACCTCTTCATATCCACGATATTTAACAGATCAAGCTGCTGAGAGCTGGAAAGGGATTTATAGTCTAGATACAGGATAACGAGTTCAGACAGTATGGGACACTGGGCAACAAAATGAAAGATATCTTCCCCTAAATCTTCGGTTACAGAGCGTGCACAAGAAATTTCCTTCGTCTTCCTTCCATGGCGCAGAATTGAGGAACACTTGCTCGCATCTGAGTTTAAGAAGCCATCGAAGAGTCGGATGTTTTATAGACCCACTAGCTTGAACATTTAGGTTAAAGATATCCTTAGAGTGGTCTAGGTTTTTAAAGAAATGATACCTGTTGGAGGCCTGAGCGCGATACTCACAACTCACACGATGTTGATCACGTAGTCTGTACAAAAGTTTCATCGTATTAGCCAACTCGAGAGGTTTTCTTAAGAAAAAGAAAAATCACAACTATATTGAGAAGCCGAAACCAAGAGCCATTAGATTTAATAACCTCGAGAGCAGTAATTTTGGAGAATCGGGCAGGTGGGCCCTTAAGTACCCTCAAAACAAATGAAAAATGTAGGGAAAGCGTAAAAAATAAAATTCCATATAAAGAATATAGTTTGGAGTAGAATTAGACTGTGAAAAAATATACATAATATAAAAGGTTGCACTCTTTCTATCACTTCATAATTCTGGAACCCCACACCTGGCTTCCATAACACAAAATAGAACGGCACACTGCATTAAATACCTTGTACATAGAGTAAACCGGGATTAGATTCTGGGCCAAAAAGTAACACCAAGTTCTATTCAAAGCAGCCTTCGCCACTGACGCTTTGGATTTTAGATGAAGGGTAAAAGAGAGTCTGGAAGTTAGGACAACTTGGGGACAAGTTGGAATAACCACATCAACCCTCTCATCCTGGAAAAACCAACGCTCGGCCTTGGCAAGCCTGCCTCATCTTCTAAACACCATTATTTTTTATTTAGCCAGGTTGACAGTAAGATTCCCTTGATCGCTGTATGATTCCAGGAGACTCATATTTTTCTGCAACCCAGTAATACTATCTGCTATCAAGACTACATCGTCAGCATACATTAAAATCTTAATAATTGTGCCACTAACACGGATCCAAAATCCAAGCTAGACGGGAGATCATCCAAGAATAAGGAAAAAGTGCTTAGGACACATCCTTGCCTTGAAAACTGCCTGGCTGTTATAGAAAATAGCTGTCTTCCTGGAATGTATTCCTAGCCTTTTATTTCTCCGGCAGATTGTTCGATCTGTATGATTTCAAACTGGAAAACTGTAGCATACTTGCCTAGGTTTACCGCCGGTTCGATCTTGTGGTTCATCCCAAGAACCCCAGCTCCTGTACCGTCGGTTTTGAAGCCATCAGTATACCAATAGGAATCGCCTTTACAGGCCTTGGCCCATTCTTCCCGTTCTTGTATCAGTACTTTTTACTTCTTGTTGAAATTGTACTTTTGAGTAGTGTCATCAGTTGGCATGCCTAGAATGGCATCTGCCTGTATCTCCTCCGTTAGTTTTCATCGTTTGGACATGGCCTATTCAAGAGATGGTTGCCCATTTATGATTCTATGGGCTGCTGCTCGGGCTTCTTGGATTAAAATGTGAAATGGTGAGAGGTTTAAAAAAATTTCCAGGGCCCCACTTGGCGTTGTGCTCATGGTACCGATGACACTGAAACACGACTATCTTTGGTTTCCACTCAGCTGCCTTATTTATTATGCTGATTTATAAAGTTGAGCGTGTTTGTAATACAAGAGCCTCCAGCCTACTTGACATTGCGCCATCGACCACCATTTGACTAGTTAGTGAATGTGTAGTTGACTGTAAAAAAATGACATAATATTTAATATATAATGATATCTAATAGTCAATCACTTTACTTTAGTGAACGAAAAAAATTCCAGAGGCGACGGTTAGAATCGACCTCACGACCGCGTGGCTTTCGAGCCGAGATTCTTAAAAATATGTTATGCTGACATATTATCTCTCTTTATATTTTTACCGCATTGCAGTTTCGATTCACAACTTTTATTTATATTTATTTTTATCGATGTATTTTTTCTAACAACCGCTTGTTACTCTTTTTTTCACCAAAAGAGAGGTTATCCTTAAAAATTACCCACGATATAAAGAAGAGAATGTTATTTTTTGGCTATAAATTTGACCTGACCGAATAAAAGCCCGTGTCTCTTTTATATGTGGAACTTATAAAATTAAATCTCGGACTCGCCCAATCGGAAATCCGAATATACGCCGGGTTTAGGAGGGATAATCCTATTTTAACGATTAGCAGATAACAATAGATAAAATAACCTTAATTCTATTTGTTTTTCAACTTATAAATTTTTATCGCCGACCATAATTATTTGAGTCACTCTTTAGAAAAGAAGTACCTTACCGCTATAGATTTTGACGATGGCACTTACCTGAAACATAAAATAAAAAAATAAGTAATTTCAAAAAATCTTGTAAATTATGGCTATTTTAATTTAGAAAATAAATTTCATTAAGGCGTCGTGTTTACTGCATTCCATAAATTTTGTAAACCACACGACACTTCAGCCTGTTTGCAGTACACTTGGTGTAAAGTTTCGATATTAAAAGGTGTTAACATTAAATAAACAATAGAAATGATAAATAGTTAAAAATGAGTATGTCGTTCAATCATTATTTTAAAATTCCTACTCAAGGTTAGTCGTATTCAACGTTTCGGATTTCAATCTTATAGCACTTCATCAGGTTGAAGGAATTTACGATTAACTCGACACGAACTGTAAAAGTTTTTTTTTCAATTATTTTCACAACTCAAGACGAGAGACGTGGTTGTAAATCCCTTCAATCTGATGATGCGCTAGAAGCTCGAAATCCGGATTATTGAAAATAACTAATTTTAAGTAGGAACTATGTTTTTATAAAGATTAAATAAGCAAGTTATTAATTTATGAGAAGGGCTATTTGTAAAAACCAAAAATATCATGTAAGTAAAATTTCAAGATTTGTTTTTAGTATAAAGCAAAAGGTATTGTCCGCGTAGATGTTGATTAGGTAGGTCAGCAGTGTAGGTTTATCATTAAACCTACGGAAGATTTTTTTTGCGATAAGCATTGAGGGTGTACAAATCAAGATGTTTTTTCATACTAACCCGAAACATGTAAGGTATTGGTTGAAATGAAAAAGTTAGTGTGACGAGCGGGATTCGAACCCATGCTCACTTAAGCAATCGTGACTTCGGTCCAGTCGGACACCAATTTCTCATCTCAACCTACAACCTTTCGAATTTTCCCTCCTTTTTGCCATGGTAAATCCATTATATTTTGACCGATTGGCCAAATGATTTATTTCAATTAATTATTCTTTATGTTTCTTATGTTCTAATACGCCGCTGCTCTACCACTTGAGCTATTGCGACATCGGTCCCCTCGGACACTAACTCTCCATCTCTCCAAATTTTCCCTCCTTTTTGTCATATTAAATCTATTACATTTCCAGGGCCGTTTGACAAAATAACTTTTTTCAATTAATTGATCTTTATGGAAGATTGGTTGAAATGAAAAAATTTAGTGTCGCGAGCCCGGACCACGAAATATAACGGATTTAATAAGTAAAACGAAGTATATCTCCACAAAGAGTGCCCTATAATCAAATCCTGATTACAAGACGTTTGAAAAATGGCAAAAAGGAGGGAAAATTCAAAAAGTTTATAGGTTAAGATGGACAGTTGATGCGGCGTTCTTAGCCGAAGGTCGTTGGTTCGAATCCCGCTCGTAACATTACCTTTTTCATTTCAACCAATACCTTACGTAAAGATTGACTAATTGATAGAAGTTATACGTATAACGAAATATAATACATTATCAACAAAATGGTATACCAAAAAACTAACTTAGAGGGATTTTTCAATTTAAATTCCTCTCACACTTTTAAAATTAAATTAAATGTGCTAATAATCTTATATTTAGAATCCTTTTGTTGTCAAAAAAACAATATGGGGAAGAAGGCAAAGAGCAAGCACGAAAGTTCTTGAAGTTATGGCTATCCCCATTTTTTGGTGTAAAGCTAATTAATCATCTTGCAGCTCATCAATTCTTTGGTTAGAGATTTCGATTGTGTATGTATAAATTATTAAAATTTGCCATTCCTGTTTTTCTTGTAGTGTCTTTTTAATAGATCTATGCCAAAAATTGATAGTTGTTTGTTTTTATAAAACAACTTATTAATTAATTGTTGTCAAGACATATATGCCCTGATGATGATCTTGAATTTCGGGTCGAAATCTTGGCAGAGTTGGAATTTTGTTTTAGTTCCCTTGATCATAATACCGATGATACTTCAAATTAAAAAATATATATATCAGCATAGAAGGAGCAAGAGCCAAATTCCTGCTACGCTACACCTCTTGGCCATATCATTTCCATTCTTGTAAGCCGAGGTCCACGAAGAACGAATTTTAAAGTTAAAAATTTTCATAGAACATTTTATTAGGTATTACTAGATTAGTCTGGAAAAAGAGGAGAACCGAAAGATTCCGGCAAGAAGAATGGAAAACTGAAAAGTCATAAGCCATTTTCCACCGTACTGTCATTTTGCACAGACCCCAAATAAATTAGTGTAATGGAACCGAGGAAAGTATTTCAGATTATTTCCGGTTCAGAAGTTAAATTTGATACGGTTTGATGGAAAACGCGGAGTCTTTGTCTCGTATTACTTTTCTCCCGGACGAATATGATTCAATAAGGGCGAAATATTAATAAAACAAAAACAAAAGAACCCCTTCTGACTTTTCTCAAAAGTTCACCGGTTAACAATACAACCTTTTACAACTTGAAGATACATCAAGGGAAGAAACTTAAAAATTCAACCGGGTCTTTAATCTATGATTCTGAAGGGAATTCAAAACAGAAAATGTAGAGACAACATTCTCTCAATTTCTCCGAACGGTTTATTGATTAAAATTAATATCTCAAACGCGTCTGTAAATAACGTCATTGTTGCTCATAATTTCCGATAAACAATATCACCGATTACATCATACCTTGAAAATAATCTACGTCCACCGTGATAAAATATCAATTTAGATGAGATTTCCCGATTAAAAATTGTAAACCGTGTGGGCGAAACGATATTGGAATCTATGAACGTATAAAAAAATTATAATGTTGTTCATTAAGGTAGATACAATAGTTCCATTTTGGCGTTAGAATCAAATAAAAACTCCCTATATTTGAATTCTTCAAATTTATCACTTTCACTAGTCTTCGTCCGCATGGCCAATCTTTCAATTAATTAAGGTTTTTAATTGAGATAAAAAAAGTGAGTGTCACGAGCGGGATTCGAACCCCCGATCTTCGTCTCGATCCGCCGCTGCTCTACCACTTGATTCGTAACTCCAATCCACTCGGACACTAGCTTCCCATCTCAACCTCACCTTTTGAATTTTCCCTCCTTTTTGCCATTTTTCGAACGTCGTGTAATACATTTGATTTCGATTCCATGAAATTCTGGTGAAATTTTTTTATCTCAACTAAAAACTTTAATTAATTTATCACTTTTTTAAATGCTTTTAGTTCCGCAGTTTTTCTATATTTTAACATAACTTTCGTAAACCTTGTGAGTATCGTCACTCATCGTTAAACCAAAACAGAATTTAAAAAAATCACTTTTCTTTCAATTTGCGACCACGAAAACAGTCATAGCCGAAGCAATAAACTCAACTTTGGCCACCTCGGTGCCTTTTTCCATGTATAACATGTAACGTCACCCAACTCGATCCAGTTTTTTCGCCAAAAACATGGTCTTCCAGAGTGAAATGTCAATTCTGCTGAGGTGGATACACTAAATAAAACGTAGTTCACCAGAACGAGGTTTCTTTCTTGACTTTATTCAGAGATATTGACGTTTATGGGATTCTGAAATCTGCTGGAACCTAAAAGCTTGTCGAATTTACCTAAACAATGATATAATTATTACAATAAGTTCGCTAATTTTGTGATCCTTTTGACCAATTACAATTAATTAATTATTTTAGTTGGGATAAAAAAGTCAATTGCAGGAGCGGGATTCGATTTGAAAAATGGTAAAAAATGAGGGAAAATTCAAGAGGTGGAGACATTTCCAGACGTAATGATATTTTTATGATTTTAGTCTGAAATCTGCTGAATGTAAAAGCTTTTCGAATTTACCCGAACAATAATTTATAATGAGCCTTCATAGCAAAGTTCAGAGCCACCAGAACGAGGTTTCTATCGTGACGTGGTTTTTAGAGATGTTGAAATTTTTGCGATTTCAGTCTGAAATCTTCTGGAAGTAAAAGCTTTTCGTATTTCCCTAAACAATCAGATATAATTTCACTAATTTCGTAGTTCGCTTGACCAATGAATACATTACAATTAATGATTAATGAGGTTATATGGCAAACGTTAAAAGAAATCCATTTTGTTTAGTGGTCTGATTGACCAAATGACTGCTTTCAATTAATTATTTGTTTTGTTTTTATGTAATGTCTTGGTTGGACCGAAAAAAATACGACCAAGCGGGATTCGAACCTTGGGAACAACAAGCCGGTGCTCTACCACTTGAGCTAACCTGACTTCGATCCGCTCGGACACTAACTTCCAATCTCAACCCAACTTGTTGAAGTTTCGCTCCTTTTTGCCATTTTTTTTTTTTTTTTTTTTTTTATTAAATCCCCTATATTTAGTGATCCGATAAAATATAATACTTATTTGAATTAATTATTATTTTTCTGCAAGATCTTGGTTGAAATGATAAAGTTGTGAACTTGAAAAAAAAATTTCGGCCGAAGGTCATGGTTCGAAACCCGCTCGTGACACTGACTTTTTATTTCAACGAAGACCTTACAAAAAAATAATAATTAATTTAAAAGAAATATTATAATTTTTTTTAGTAATTTTTCACTTTTATGCTTTAAAATTTGGTCTTGTATGCAAGTCTATAGTTTTGTTAAAAACTCCAATCTCGCCGGAAGAAAATCATATTCACATCGGCATCACGGGAGTGAACAGATTTGTATAAATCATTTCCTTCTTTCGTTCCATAACGCGAGATGTGTCCAATGTCTTGACTGATTTATGTCACGGGCTAAAAGAAGACTCGCGGGAATGAATTTATCACGGCGAACTCGCGAGGTGGTGGGCGTAAATCAGTTACTTTTTTCATCGTGACAAGACTGATGTTTTGTTATGTAAATCGCCTTTTCATGTGTTTCCTCCCGGCCCCCCTCCTAGGAGAAAGACGAAAAAGCAAATACGCGCAGGTACAAAATTTAAAACAGAAATTTAATCTGGCCTTTATATGCATTTAAAACAGTTCTGAATACACATTTTTTTACACAATAAAAATTGTCTATCATAACTCTAATGACAGAAACTTAAATAACATTTTATTTTCGATATCCCGGCTTACTTCACGAACCTTGTAATAAATTATTATTAATTAATTTTAACTAACAATTTATTACAAGGTTTTACTCAAAAGAAGCATTGCCAAAAATGGGATTTGATTTTTATAATGTAGGCTCAAAAAAGAACTCAATTCCTTTCCCTCGTCCTGTCAAAACTGACTTTTTTAAAACTTTTTAAATCGACTTTTGACGCCCGTTCTTTGAACTGTATGGGTAATCTACGGAAAATAGAGTGTGCAGAAGAAAGTACAGTGGCGAAAGAAAAAAAGTCTAGACCGATTTTTTCCCTAAACAATTGCTATATATAAAAGAAAGGAATTTAGGTAAATATCTAGGAAAAAAATTGAAAGGAGCACAATAAGGCAGGAAAAATTAGCATGTATTTTCTATAATTTATGGTAAAAACAAAACTCAATTACTTTCCCTCATCATAAAAAATCTGATTTTTTTAAAAAACCTTTTAAATCCCCGTCTTACGGACGTGCTTAGAACTGTATGGATGATCTAGAAAAAATAGAGTTTGCAGGAGAAAATACAGTGACGAAAAAAAAAGCCTAGACGGATTTTTATTTTCTAGACAATATCTATATGTACGAAAAAGGTTTTTCGTTAAATATTTAGGAAAAAACAGAAACGAGCATAATTAGTCAGAAAAATGACATGTAATTTACTTACAAATTACTTTCCCTCATCCTATTAAAACTGACTTTTTTTTAATCTCCTTTTGACACACGTTTTTCGAACTGTATGGATAATCTACAAAAAATAGAGTGTGCAGAGGAAAGTACAGTGGCGAAAGAAAAAAAGGCTAGACCGATTTTTTTCCCTAAACAATTGCTATATATAAAAGAAAGGATTTTAGGTAAATATCTAGGAAAAAAATTGAAAGGAGCACAATAAGCCAGGAAAATTAGCATGTAATTTCTATAATTTATGGTAAAAGAAACCACTCAATTACTTTCCCTCGTCCTGTCAAAACTGACTTTTTTAAATATATTTAAATCCCTGGCTTACGCACGTTCTTCGAACTGACTGGACGATCTACAAAAATAGAGTGTGCAGAAAAAAGTACAGTGGCGAAAGAAAAAAAGGCTCCACCGATTATTTTCCCTAAACAATTGCTATATATAAAAGAAAAGATTTTAGGTAAATATTTTGGAAAAAATTGAAACGAGCATAGTAAGACAGAAAAATTACATATCATTCCTGTAATATATGGTCAAAAAAGAAACTCAATTACTTTCCCTCATCCTGTTAAAACTGACTTTTTTGAATCCCCTTTTGACGCACGTTTTTCGAACTGTATGTATAATCTACAAAAAATAGAGTGTGCCGAAGAAAGTACAGTGGCAAAAGAAAAAAGGTTAGACCGACTTTTATTTTCTAAATAATTGCTATATATAGAAGAAAGGTTTACGGTAAATATTTTGGAAAAAATTGAAACGAGCATAATAAGACAGGAAAAATGACATTTCATTTCAAAGAAAAAAAGACTAGACCGATTTTTATTTTCTAAATAATTGCTGTATTTAGATGAAAGGTTTTTAGGTAAATATCTAGGAAAAAAAATTGAAAAACGACATGTAATTGCTATAATTTTTGATAAAAAAAACACTCAATTACTTTCCCTCATCATGACAAAACTATTTTTTCTTAAACCTTTTAAAATCGCCGGTTAACGCACGTTCTTCGTATTATATGGATAATCTACAAAAAATGGAGTATGCAGAAAAAAGTACAGTGGAGAAAGAAAAAAGTCTAGACCGATTTTTATTTTCTAAACAATTGCTATATATAGAAGAAAGATTTTAGGTAAATATTTTGGTAAAAATTGAAACGAGCATAATAAGGCAGGAAAAATTACATTTGATTTCAAATTAAAAAAGGCTAGACCGATTTTTATTTTCTAAATAATTGTTATACATAGAAAAAAGGCTTTTAGGTAAATATTTTGGAAAACATTGAAAGGAGCATAGTAAGGCAGGAAATAGGACGTGTAATTTCTGTAATATATGGTCAAAAAAGAAACTCAATAGATTGTCAGGAAAAAACGCATTTGCGACGAAGTGCATCTGTCTGAAGATAAGGTGAAAATGGATAGCACAAATTATTCTCTAATAAACTGCTCCATTAATTTGGCTCTATTAAGTTGGGACAAATTCGTTAAAAGAATTTACTTCTATTTTGCAGATTCCATGTTGATCGACTTCAACAAAATCGTCCCCCCTCCCCTTTACGCGAAGATAGGCTCAGAGCGAAACGACACGATTTTCCTTTCTCAGTTATTAACTCACCCCTTGTCATCGCGATTTCTCCTCGACCTTAACAAAGTACATCATCGCTTGTTTCCGCGAGAATTCTTCAAACAACCCCGCGTGAAAAGTGGAGAAATTCCTTTTCGCCTGTTCACAAACAGTGCGGACAAATTTGTTATTTTTGTCTCAAAAATCGATGATTTTTAAACAAAAGATTTTTTCTGAGTAAAATAGGAGGAAATGCAATTATGGTAAATACATCCGCGTTGTTCGGAAATAAAAGGAAATGGGTAAAACAAAGGTGAGGGCCTGCCAACCGAATCAGTTCCATGCTGGAGACAGCCAAATATATCAGGCTTCGGCCACTTAAACAGCCAGATAGCCCAGTTCCCCTACATCCGGGAGATAAATGTAGTGATTTAGCACAATCATCAATAATTAGTAATTCACGAGTGGTGTATTTGAAACAGTGCACGTTCAAGGAGTGTTTTGGAAGGCGGGACATATTTTCATGATTTTCGATTCGTCCTGATCCGTGGTACGTGCTCGTGTTTTTAAATCCCCCCTTCTAGTTGAAAATACCCGAGATGATTTCTGTTATCGCTACTGGGAAATACAAAGAATTGAAAAATGGCCCGAGAAACATGACTCATTTTTGATGTGCTGCTGTAACTATTTCCCTGTGGCCAATTTATTCTCAGTCTGAGCACGGCGCCAAAATGCTCTTGAAGTTTTGGAAATCTCCACTCTTCAGACAATATTATTGGTCGTTGACATGTGAGTATTCTCGAATAGGCCTTTTATTTCATCTATCATTGCTTTCAATATAATTATATTTTTTTAAGAAAAAACACAATACGTTTTTTAATTTTAATGCGTGGTATTTAGTGGCAGTTAATCGATAATTATTCGGAAATCGTGAGATGCGGACTGGTGTGATTTAGGTTTCAGAAAAACATTTTCTATATCCGGCCAACGTTTCGATCTTTATTGAGATCATTTTTAGGGCCTTGTGTTGTCTGCATTTCAGCAAAAAAAATGCACCGGCCATCAATCAGAGCACATTTTGCAATAAAGATCGAAACATTGGACGGATAAAGAAAATGTATTTCTGAAACCTTCATCACACCAGACCGCATCTCATGATTTCTGAATAAATATTTAATAATATACGATATATATATATTATTATTTTTTTTTTTTTTTTTTTTAATGGCCTTGCCTTTATTTGCATAAGCCAATTTTTTACTAACCACTTCTTTTAATTAAATGTTATTTAATTTTCTGTTTTTAAACCATTTAAAAACCCATTAAAAAATATTTTTTAAACCCAACATCAAATTTACCAAATTTATATCAATTGCTCTAATTTCTAAATAAATTTCTAAATAAATAGGGATTACATTTGTAAGATTATCTAAAATATATAAAGCACAAATGAAATAATTTAAATAAAGATTATCTGGCAAGTAGTACAGTCTAGAATTTGGGCGTTGAATTTGTTAAAATGTGTGGTGATTAGTGACCGTTAATCGATAATTATTCAGAAATAGTGAGATGCGCTCTGGTGTGATGAAGGTTTCAGAAAAAACATTTTCTTTGCCGTGCCGACGTTTCGATCTATATTGAGATCATCATCAGCGGCTGGGAGACAAACGTTGTAAATCACAGGCCCTGAAGATGATCACAATAAATATCGAAACGTTGGCACGATAAAGAAATGTTTTTCTGAAGCCTTCATCAAACCAGACCGCATCTCACGATTTCTGAATAATTTAATTTTAATGACCTATTACATTTTGTTCTAACCATAATTAATAAATAAAAAAATGCATCAATTTTCTAAATGTTTTTTTTTTAATATTAAATTCGTCATGAACTATAAAAAACATTTTTTTAATCGTTTTAACGAATTATAAACGCTTGGAATTAATTAGCTTGAAATTGTACCCAATCAAATTTACGCTTCTTTGCAATTTAATGGCTTAATTTTTCAATTTTTCACTTTCTATCACGAATATACTATGCGAGTGTTCTGAGAATAATAGATATATATTTTTCAAAAAACAAACTCTTCGTTAAAATAATAACTGAATGAGTGAAGCAGTTGACAGACTGTAAGAGCAGTGATAAAACATGGAAATATTCACAAATCAACAAAACCAAAAACCTCACAGAGTAACCTTGCATTTTAGCCATAGATTTTAATGCCAGAAATTAAAAAAGAAAAAATGTTGATTTATACAATTTTTATCAATCAGTTCAACGACTAAAGGCCATGCAGATATTCATCATAACGAAACATTGGCAAAGGAGGCCAATGTATCTGGTGTATTCACATCAGTCTAAAATTCCTAAAACAGACGAAAATTTATTTTTCAACAATTGTGTTCTAATCTGAACAAGATTATTCGGAAATCCTGAGATTTGGTCTGGTGTCATGTAGCCTTCAGAAAAACATTTTCTTTATCGTGCCAACGTTTCGAGCTTTATTGAGATCATCTTCAGGGCTCAAAGTGGTTGTTTTCTTTGTTGTGTTCTTGTGTGTCGTGTTGAGGGTGCACATATCAACAAGATTCAATTCTAACAAATTATTTCGCTGTATAAACAGAAGTCCCTAGAAGAAAAGATGTAGGACAGACTTTCGACAAGGTCTGGCATAAAGGCATACTTTTTAAACTTAAGCGCATCCTACCCTCTCATTATTACCTTTTATTGAAATCCTACCTAACTGATCGCTGTTTCAGAGTCAGGTGCGGCAATGAATTCTCGGAAGTCAAAAAGATACAGCCGGTGTACCGCAAGGCAGTATCCTGGGTCCTGTCCTTTATATTATTTGTACTGCTAACGTACCAATACATCCGGTCATTAGTATCACCTACGTGGACAACACCGCAATCCTATCCTCCAACTCGGATCCTGTCGAAGCTAACTCCAACATCCAGGAACACCTTGAGCAAATCGAATACTGGTGAACATGGTGGGCAAGGCTGAAGGAAGAAAAATGTACTCCGTGGTCTTTTACGCTTGGAAAAGCAAGCATTGTACATCAACAACGGTTTCCACCTTAGTCACATATTTGGCGCTATATTCGACAGCAGACTAACGAGAAATCCCCACTTAAGACTTAAAAAAACAGCTAAGTAATAAAGGACTTTATTACAACGATGACGTCTAAGACCGAAGCCACTTTGGCAATTGAAACAAAACTAATATTATACTTTAATAAGACATGCGGAGTGGAACTGTGGGATATAGCCAAACCTTCCAATATCCAGTGAATCCAATCCTTCCAATCGAAAGTCCTTAGACAAGTTGTCATGTCACTAACCTCACTATCCACAATGACAACATTCCTTTTATCAGCGAACTAATCCAAACCAGATTCCAATTTTTCTACAAGAACCTTTCGAACCATCCTAACCATACTGCTCAAACCTTCAACACAGGTTCTCATCCTGATAACATGCTACGTCGCCTCCGGCGGTGGTAGGTGTAGTACGAACACCTGCAGTATAAATGAATTTTGTTGGATTGGTCCGACAAACTGCCCTCCGTTGTCTTAATCTCTTCGGACCCTGAAGAACCTCTCAGTTAGATAAGGGTGGAGGTAAGTAGAGTGTATTTGGAAGTATACGCTTTAATTTGTACAAGCCGCCCAATGTGCGAATGTAGCTTCCGTCATTCCACGATCCACCAAGGTTTGACAGTTATGGAGGATGAAAGGACCGTGTCCGTTCTCGGATTTGGTTTTCGATACGGTCTAGCACCTAGGCATCTTTTCTACGCTTAAACACTTCCTCCTCATTATTACCTCATTCTCGACTCCTATTTAACTGACTGACACTCCAGAGGAAAGTTCGGCAACAGTATTTCGATGATTATTTTATCAATTAAAATGTGCAGGTATAGGGGAATGCCGTTATAAATATTGAACTAAAATAGATAACAATAATCAAATTTTTATCGATTTACGTGATTTAACGAATGAAGTCGAATTGATAATTTTATACTACCGTGTTGAAGACTATTTTGTAATAAAACTATTTCAAATTTAAAAATAAATAAGTGGGAGCAAAATTAAGTCAGGTTATTATAACGCTGGAGTATTGAATTTTATGTGGTTAATAAAGCTACTTTATAGTAGGATAAATGCAAACAAAATTTTACAATTCTGTCTTTGATGTTTTGGATTTATTGGATTTTCCGATGATTAATAACGATTTGGTAAAGGCTCATTTTACGAGAAGTTTTTTCGATATTCAATGCCACGTTGAACAAAGAGTCTCTTTACATTCATTACAGCACTTTTGTATGCTTTACATAACTGTATAAGATAAGAATTCATTTTCTAAATAATCCATTGAGAAAATATTTGATTTCGTTTTTCTTTCAACTGGTTAGTGTCTCGTTATAAGAATCTTTGAGTAAATTATCCCATTTTTTATTTAAATGGTTTGTTAATTTTTTTTTTTTACTTTCAGACTAAAATTTTTAAACAGCATATGTAGAATAATTGTTTAACATTTTTAGACAATCTACTAGAATTGCTTCTCTCATTGTTGACGGGAGGAAAATTTTCTTTTGTCATCCTCAGAGTGCATGGTAATGTCCTTTTCAGAAGCTTCTTGTTTATTTTATTCCCTAATCCCAATTTGTACCTCATGACTCTTTTTTTTTTATCTTTTTCTTCAGTATATTGGGTGTTCTTTTTATATGGACCGGTTGAATTTCTCTTGATCCGATGACGCTATAAAAAAAATACATGTTTAATATTCTTTTAGACTTGTTTTAATGTTTTTCCTTTTCTTGGAGACAAATTATACAGGGTACCTCAAGCCCAGTTAGATTTGAAATTTTCAAGTACGACTCTAAACATCCTCAGACAAGATTTTAAAAGATCCATTTTGGTGGTCCGATTGACCAATTAAATTTTCAATAATTTAATCTTTATGTAAGGTCTCGGTTGAGATAAAAAGTCAGTGTCAAGAGCGGGATTCGAACCCACGATCCTACCCCTTGAAGTATATCTTCACTAAAGCTTTCGTTGGCCATTTCATTTGTCGTCGAATTCGAAAGGCGGGTTGAGTAGAAAAGTTGGTGTCAGAGTGCATCGAAGACATGATAGCTCAATTGGTAGAAGCCGAAGGTCGTGGGTTCGAAACCCGCACGTGACACTGACTTTTTTTACTCAACCCATACTTTACATAAAAATTTTAAAGGATTTTTATTGGTCAAAATGTGCCGGGGGCACTCTCAACACGACACGTAAGAATGGCACAAGTACACAGAAGACAAACATTTTGAGCCCTGAAGATGTTCTCAATAAGGACCGAGGACCGAAACGTCGGGCACGATAAAGGAAATGTTTTTCTGAAACCAACATCACACCAGACCGCATCTCACGATATCTCAATAACTATTGGTCAAAAAATTGAAAAAAAGATAAAACGGCAGTCTGATTTTGCCGAGGAGCTGAATATTTTACTGTATGTTCGTGATAATCCGGATTCCACTCTCCGAAACGTCGAAACGTTTTAGATTTTTCAAAAAATAAAATTATAGATATTTTCCGGACTTATAATTTTAAGTCGTTTCGCTGTCATATTTTTACAAGTACTTCAGGGCTCTGATTATAACAAGCGTCTAACGTTCCTTGCGCAAATGTCGATTTGGGAAACCTAAGAAAAGTTTTTACTTATGGACTGATGAATCCAAGTTCACCTAAACCTTCAAACTAAACAGTTGGAATTTTGAACGTGGGCAGAGGAAAATCCAACAATTTCGTCACGTTGTCATCATCAGGTTGTAGGCCGTCAAGGTTTGATGTGGGCTTCATGGAAATAAATCATCTAGGCCTGATTTCTACGAAAAAATAAAAACAAATCCTTCGGCTTGATGATGCCCTGCACACAATTCTTTTCAGGTTGTATGAATCGTTACTTCCGGTGGATATGTCCTCACAGCCCGACCTGCTGGCCTCCTCGGGCACCAGATCTAACTACATTTGACTAGTTTCTGGGAGCCATTTAAAAAACAGTGTCTATGCCAATCTTTTCCCCTGGGTCTTAATGACGTCCTAAGTTATGTCTCTATTGAACGGTTACAACTCTTGGGAGACTCTCAAGCGCTCTCAACGCGCCGCGCTCCTGACATTAACACGAGCATATCGAAAAGTCTCTACGGACGCTACACAAGTCTTGGCAGCACGACCACCGGCAGACTTTTTTGCCCGGTACTAATGCGCCATATGGGAGCAACAAAATGGCCTGAACCCATGCATACCGGTCATCAATGCGAAGGAGGCGTCAGTTTGACTAGAACTGGAATGGCAAAGAAGATGTGACTCCACCAACAAATGACGCCACACGTATGCTCTCCTCCCTAACATCAGCTCCAGAAGAAAATGGAAGCTCATCGAGACAGACTACTATATGTTCCAACTCTTGACGAGGCATGGTGATTTTGCCGCCAGACTGTATGAATTCAGGATCAAGACCTTCCCTGCGTGTGAGTGCATGCGATGGAATCTGTAGAGCATGTCGCCTTTGAGTGCACACGACATATCATAGCTCACTGTTCGATGGCTGTTCGAATGTAATGCCCAAGAAGCAAGCACGCGCACCTTAAAAGAAGCTATCGCCTCCCCCGAAGGTTACCGAGCTACTGCAGTGGTGTGGAATCATGCGTAACAAAGGATGGCCCTCGTAACCTCCAAAACAGAGCAAATCAATTGATCAATTACAGCATTTATGCCAGTAAACATTTGAAATAGTGCAAATGAAAGCATTAATTTCTCTTCACTCCAATATCCCGACCGGATATTGTACCATCCTGGGAACGCTAAAACAGCGTTGCGAAGGTCCGGTGGAGGGAAGTAGCGCGACCGCAAGATGAAAATAGCCGCCTACCTCTGCAATTCCTTTTGTTGGGTTTAGGAGCAAAGGAACAAAGAACACCTAGCGGTTGCTTCTCAATCAAAGATGTTATGGTGGGCAGATTATTCCTCATCCTTTCCATACCCTACAGGCTCATCATTAATTATGCTTAATATCACTGATCAGTTTTTTCTCTGGGGCAATGTGTTTGCCAGTTTTGGTTCATTAATTGTCTCCGGTGTTCATCCTGTTTTTTTAAATAATTAGCTAATAGTTAATAGATAATTAGTTTCTAGGCCTGTAATTGGTCTTGAGATCTTCTTTTGCCTAGTTTGCTTGCATTTATCTGATTCAGTGTCTCATTATGAATGACAGTTTCTTCTTCCTCCTTGCATAATGTACTAAGCGCGTCATCATTGAATTTACCCATATTGTGTAGGTGTTTTCTTAGATGCCAATATCTCCTCTGGCATGCCTTTTATGACTCCTTGGTTATCTGAACTTATGCGCAATTATGGATAGTGTAACCTCTTTTATCATTTTCTATTATGCAAACAGTGACAGCATCTACTTCAGCTTGTAAGACAGAAATGTATTTGTGCTTGAACCATCTGTATATCATATCGTTGTATTGATTTCCCTTGGATTTCTTCGTTTTCTTTATAATCTAGCTCGAAATGTTTATTCTCCAATTTGTAATCTAAACTGGCAGACGTTTTTAATCATAAAATACAAATTTGTCGTTTTAATTTATAATCAGTTGTATTCGTAATGTTTTAAGGTAATTATCTGGTATTCGCCTCAGCCATGTGCTTTGCATGGGTTGGGCCGATGACACCATATTTGACGAGCTGCAACCACAACTACGATATATCGTCCGATGGGATTTCTTGGCTAGTTTCAATAATAGAACTGGGCTCATTGGTCGCTCCGATTCCCTCTGGGATATTAGCCGACAGGTAAGCTCCGCAGTTTCAAGTTATATACAAACAATTCAAGTATTCTGTTTCAGATTCGGAAGAAAACCCGTTTTACTGGCCGTCCCGTTGTTCTTCCTACTGAGCTGGTTCGTCTACTCGTGGTTTGAAAATACAATCTTACTTATGATAGCCAGGGTGTTGCAAGGAATCGGATTGGGCGTCACGTTCACCATTGTACCGATTTACATAGCGGAAATCGCCGAGCCGAATATAAGAGGAAGGTTGACCGGACACATCCAGACGTTATGGTACCTTGGGATATTGATCTCCTACCTTGCTGGTTTGAACCTAGACCTTCCTTATTACTCACTACTCAGTATCGTCGTATCCATAATTAATATAATCCTGCTAGTATCGATCAAAGAAACGCCTTATTATTTCTTAATGAAATCTCAAGATTTAAAGGCGTCCGATGTGATGAGTCGAATCAGACCGTTGGAAAAAGTAAATAGCGATTTGAAGGAATTAAAACCCGCTGTTGAAGAAGAGATGAAGAGAAAAGGTTTCTTGCAATTGTTCAAAACAGAAAAAGACAGAAAAGCTTTATGGATTGTTCTTTTGGTCAATGCGGTAAGATATTTAACTGGGATGCCTTCAATGATCAACTATGCAACTGATACTTTCGGAACTTCGCCAAAATTACCTATGTCTAAAGAAACTCTAACGATTTTACTCGGTGTCCTTCTTACATGCGTAGCTTTGATGTCGGCGTACCTGTCCGACATCGTCGGCAGAAGGAGCCTTCTGATAATCTCTGGTACGGGGTGTTTCATTTCGCACTTCTTCCTCGGCCTGTATTTCTACATTGTTGAAAAGGACTACTCGACCCTCCCACATTCGTTGCTGTTCGTCGGATTGATCGGTTTTTGCATCTTTTCCGATATCGGCTTGGCGCCGATTTCTCAGATCCTTCAGGCCGAGATGTTCCCGTCGAACACCCGCGGGATCGGCGGCGGGGTGGCCAGCTCATTCGCCAGCGTCGCCAGCTTCGTCAACCTGATTACCTACGAGCCCGTCACCCGAGCTTTTGGCGTCTACATGAACTACTGGATATACGCAGCGATTTCCCTCGTCGGCACTGTTTTGATACATTTCTCAATCAAGGAAACAGCTGGGAAGACTCTCCATCAGATAAATCT
>CM077112.1:12378244-12426541 GCA_039619505.1 Cimex hemipterus
TCATCAGTTTGAAGGACATCTACAACCACGTCTCTCGACATGAATTGCCAAAGTGAACCCGCTGAGTGTGGTATTCAATCTTTTTTTTTAAACAATTCCTGATCGCAGTAAGTTGATCTGGATTTCGAGTCTTTTAGCTCATCATCAGTTTGAAGGACATCTACAACCACGTCTCTCGACATGAATTGCCAAAGAGAACCCACTGAGTGTGGCATTCAATCTTTTTTTTTTTTTTTAACAATTCCTTCTCCACGTAAGTTGATCTGGATTTCGAGTCTTTTAGCTCATCATCAGTTTGAAGGACATCTAAAACCACGTCTCTCGACATGAATTGCCAAAGTGAACCCGCTGAGTGTGGTATTCAATCTTTTTTTTTTTAACAATTCCTGCTCACAGTAAGTTGATCCGGATTTCGAGCCTTTTACCTCATCATCAGTTTGAAGGACATCTACATCCACGTCTCTCGAGATGAATTGCCAAAGTGAACCCGCTGAGTGTGGTATTCAATCTTTTTTTTTTAACAATTCCTGCTCACAGTAAGTTGATCCGGATTTCGAGCCTTTTACCTCATCATCAGTTTGAAGGACATCTACAACCACGTCTCTCGGCATGAATTGCCAAAATGAACTCGCTGAGTGTGGTGTTCAATATAGTTTTTCTACTTTTGCTGGTTTGGTCGCCTTCCTTGGCATATTATATAGCTTAATTTTCATTAAAAAAAGTAAACCTAATTATCAATAACTATATAAGTAAACTTTGTACTATGCCATTTGTAAACAGCAGTGTGTTACATTTGGTCCTCGTAGTAGTTGAAAAGATCAAAACGGAGCTTTGAAGCTCGACATCGGACTTTGATCACAGTTTCAATTTAAATCAGTACTGCCTATTGTACGCGGACGAAGGTAGTGTGAGGAGATTATGCAGTTTAATATAATAATCCGACCCTCTGCCGACCGCGGGGATTAATTATGTTGGGTTTATCAAGCATAAGGTAAACCCAACGTGGCCTAGCTAATCGGTCTTGGCCTTTTGTGGACAGATTCTTGTCTCAGATCAAAATTTAAAAAAAAAATTACTTTTAAAAAGGCACAAATATAAAATTGTGAATTATGTAAAAAATGATTGGAATATGAACAATATCGTGAGATTTTCTCAGGTTAACCTTGTTCATCAATTCTGGCTGCTTTGTACCTCAAAATATATTTTTTTTTAATCGAGTACGTAATTCGGTCAAAACTGTCGGTTTGTAGTAAGGTATTACAGTCGACAGTCATCGGAGTTACGTACGAAAATTTTTTGATGGGTTCAGTTTAACATGCATTACTGCAGTCCATCTCAGCGGGCAAATGTCTCGATGTTTATGCATCTGCAATGCCTATATATCTCCCGAAAGTTATGTACTTGTTTATTCGCTACTATGTTGAAGGTGTGCGTTTTTATCCAGCACTGGACCAATTATGCTTCCTTGTAAAACGCTAGATTAGATGGTTTCCGTTTTGGGATGTGACTCACGATATGTCCAAGGAACTAACGGTAAGATTTTTCTTTTACGGTGATCGAAAATCGTCAATCAGATACTTATTTTATCAGATACTTAGTTAAATGATGAAGCTGTTGAGGACATGGTTGATTAATGTCATGTCCTGAAGCCAAACAGCTTTTTTGGCAGAACAATAGCTGAGGAAAATGCGTAAATGGCCTCTTTAGATCGAAATATTGCGACCAGTATTGGTCTACTTTACTCTCTCTTTTAATCGCTACAGCTTCTGATTAAGCTTAAGTTAAGTACTCGTTTAAACTTGGGCTTTTGCTCTCCCAAGCAAAGAGAAGTAGTAGGAATCTCAGCCTGTACCACTGACAACCTGTTCCCGTCTTTCCCATTGTTAGATGCTTATTTCTGTGGCACCAAGTCTATATATCGGATGACATAGCTGTCTATTGTTCATCCTCGAGGCCTAAGACAATTGTTCAAAGGTAAAAAGACAGCGTCACCAGGATTTGCAGGTTTTGTCACCGCTGGAAACTCTGGATTAATATTTTTTCACAAAACGACGACCATTATTTAGGGAAACCATTTCAACTCACGGACACAAAATCGAGGGGTGAGAAAGGGTAAAGTACTTGGGTTTAACTCCGGACAGAAAACTACACTAGGCAATATATGAAATAGTAACAAAAGGTAAAATAGCTTGAAGCCTTATTTCCGCTGATGGCCCTTGAGAATGGAATGAGCTTTGGAAATAAACTAATTATTTATAAAGTAGTTGTAAAACCTATGCTCCTGTATGTTGTATGCTTGCCCAATATGGAGTTACACGTGCGAATCCAACATCCAAAACTGAAAGTGGTCCAAAATAAATTACTAAGGTTAATTACGTCACTATCACGATACACCAGAATTGAGACGTGAGTATATTAATTCCGAATTAAAGCGTCTGTCCAGGAATTTTTTATGGGTCTCTCCTCCAGCAAGTACACTAGTTGTAGGGATATAGGACTGTATGATCTAAACTGTCCATGGAAACAGAGAAGTATCAGGCACAATACATAACTCTAGGAACTGTGATATATTTATTTGTTGTTCTTGTTTCCTCAATTTTGTGATAATTCAATGATCATCTTATTTGATCCTAGTGGGTTTTTTACGAAAATTTCCCCACTATTTTTTTAGTTTGACATTAGTTTGGGTTCGCAACAGCAGAGGTCGTATAAACCCTCAGGGTGCCGTATTTTTGTAAGTATGTCGGGTTCGAATGCAGGGCCGCTGGATTCGAGCCAGGGACCTTTACCTTACAATCGTCAAGTGTAAAGATTAAACCTTCCGGCCACCAACGCCCCTCCTAGTTTGATTAATTCAAAATAACAACAATCTAGGACTAGGTGCGTTGATAGGAAAAGTTTTAAAATAGGACGTAAAAGTGTCCCCCACCACTTCCCCTGCTTATTGAATGTATGTAACATAATGTATATTTTTTAAAATAAATGTTTATTCTATTCTACACTATATGCCTCCAAAGTTTAGTCAGCAATCCAACTATCATTCGAGTAGATTTTGTGGTAGTTAATTTCTGAAATGGTCTTCTGATGAACCTTTTTCATGCGTCTGTCCTGGAACAAATTCCCTGATGAAGTTTTTCATTCCGGAAAAGGGTTCGGTGTCCTTACCAAAGATTTCCTCGCTAATTTAACAACCTATTTGTCGCCCTTCTGCCCTGTGTGCTCTGGTAGCCGATCAAGTGTAATTTTGTTGTCCCCAAGGCATGATTCTGATGCCATCCCAAAGTGGGATATACTGCCAAAAAATTACTTTCCATTAGTTTATCTTGGTAGTAGATGGCTTGTAACGCGGCAAGGACTTGACATGAGACTCTTGCCTCTTCTTGGGTGAAGATATGTCGCAGTAGAAAATTTCGATGAACTTCCAGTGCAGTAGATGATTGGCTGTTCTCCTCACTCCAGTGCTCAGGTACACTAATTTCCCAGTAGTTCTGATAACCTGACCGCACTTAGCTGTGTTCTTATTGGTCATTAAACCGCCGCATTATTACCTGTCATGGGTCTAACAATGACTATATATCACCTAATAGCCTCTTTAGGCTTAGTCTCCAGTTTGTTCCACAAACTTAACATCTACCAAAGAATCACTTTTGTTCTCTGTGTTATTTGATTATGCACCGATTTCATAAAAGTGTTTAGCGAAAGATAATTACTAGATATTTAGAGAATAGAGAGTCCTTCTTGAACCATTTTCTTTGTAAATGGAATCGCGATATTTCTGTTGGAGTTTATTGACAACCTTTCTTCTGTTTGATATGTTGAGTGCATATGACCCTTGGAAAGCATACATCTACGCCAACTGCCAAGGTTATTGGCACAGTCCATTATAGTCTAGGTTACCACTTTTAAGTGATTGTGAACACTGCTCTTTGACTCCTGTTGACGATAGCGTTTGAATGCTCACGCGCTTAGTATCAGCCAAGGTTAAAGTAATTACTTTCTTCTTTAGATTTTTCTCCGAACATTAGCCGAGAGATTTGAATCCCCTTTCGGTTTAATGCATGCATATATTAAATAATAACTTTATCTGAATGGGAGAAATACAACATAATAAAAGTTTTTATAGGTTCAACTTCAGATTGTGAAAGCTGTTAACGCTTCCCGGCTCCCTTTTCTTATAAATAAATTCGAAACAGTCCAGGAGTTTTATGAATTCTATCCGTGTATTATGATGATTACGACGGGGAAAGTTTAGTTCGTAGGGGTTGTCCCGTGTCATTTTTCAGGTAGTAATGTTCAAGTCCAAGTATGGGAGGATGGAGATGAGCTTTATACTGTAGGATCAGTTTCCAAACAAGTTATTCAAATGAGAGGGGAGATCGCATCTTGGGTCTCGGGGTCGAAAAAAACAACCCCCCCCCTTTATAACCACTTTCATACCGCATTGTCACCTTTACGAACCACCTGCGTTCCCGCTTACTCTGTATTCTCAATCGACCAACTTTTCCGCATAGAAACTGTAAATGGATAACTAATATCGTGAATGAACTAACAAATACAATGTCGTTTTAGTTTAATGGCTTAGTGTCACATAAAAATAATACAATTTTCCAGCTACACACCATGTTCCGGTTTTTATAGATAGTTTTGTTTAACACCCATCCGTGCAGAAGACATCAAACAATGATGACCCTCTTAAAGAAGTGAAGAAGGAAATCTCCATGAACCCCATTGTGCTTTCTAATATTTTTCTAACTGCTGTACTTACGCCCTGCCGCATCTTGCCGGGTAGGATGGGTTTCTTTGCCAGTCTGCGAAAATAGGTACAGACCTTTGTATGGACACCTTTTTTCGTTCTTCGTCAACTACTTTGCTGGTGGAAGGAATTTCACATGAATAGGCCCGCTTACATTATAATTTTATAAGGTACCACATGGTGCCATAACCATTTGCTGCTTTTGCAACTTCACTTTTTTCCTCTTTACTTTATGGGCAAACTATCTAAAAAAGGAGGCATACGGGATAGTGCGTTCAGTACTTGAGGAGAAAGAGCTTTTCAATTTTTCAGGTATCCCTCTTCACTGTGAGAACTACGAGTAGATCCTAGAGCAGTTACGCATCAGTGGTGGAAACCATTATGGCCACCTAGGAATCCATATCCAGCGTGAAACCACGAGCTGGGAGCGGGGAAAAATGTTGCTATGACTTTCACCTAAATAGGGTGATTGCTCCCAAGAACGGTGCCGCCTTAGCCACAATGCTTGTATGGTGTAGGTCGTCACAACTAACAATGAGCAGTACACCAACGGTGGATCTCATTCTTCAAAAGTGCAACCTTACACCTGGAATACTCCGACAGAATTTTAAGAAGATTTGTCGCATTTAAAGAATCATTACTGTCGTGCGTCGACTAGGTAGAATCCAATTAGTCAAAAATTAAAATGCAGGAAGTACCCCATTCAAAGTCTCCCTGGTCCACAAAATGAAAGGGGTTCGGATCTTTTGGTTGGAAAAAAACCATATACCTGCCCTACGATATTCCAGCGTTCTGAAAATTTGCTGACCAAGCAATTCTCTCCATCGAGCTAAACTGTTTAGCTTAGGGCCAATGAAAACTTTGGGTTTAAAAGAGAAATAGGTACGCTGAACTGCTAGACTGAAGAGCAACGTAATGGAACTATCAATGGTGTTAAAATGGTGGGGTGAGCAACACTTTGTTCCAGCGTTATGCGAATTATTGTTGAGCATAAATAATAATTAAAATCACTATGTTTCGTCGTCCCTTTGATCAGTTGATATCATTATATTAACTAAGTTTTTAGTTGAGATAAAAAGCCAGTGTTACGAGCTGGATTCGAACCCACGACCTTCCGCTTAATAGGCCGCTACTCTATTACTGCTAGATCTACTCGGGCACTAACTTCCAAGACAATCCTACCTTTTAAATTTCCCTCCTTTTTTGCCATTTTTCTTTTATTTTTTTTGCCATGAATATTTATTATATTGCTACACTTTTTATAGAATGTTATTATTTTAAAAGTGCATTTTATTTTGTGGGCCAATTGGCCAATTTAATTTTCAATACCAATTTCAATTAAGTATTCTTTGTAAGTAAGGCCTCGGTTGAAAGAAAAAAGTTAGTGTCTCGAGGGAGATTCGAACCCAGGACCTTCGGCTCATTACGCCGCTCATCTAATGCCTCGAGCTATCCTGAGCACGATCCACTCCGACCATTTCTACCAATACCTTACATACAAAGAATAAAATTTAAAGAAGTAATTTGGTCAATTAGACCACAGAATATAAAGGATTTAAGAAGCCTCTTTACCAACAGCCCTCCGTGGCCACTTCATATCGCCGAAAAGGATGGCAAAAAGTAGGGAAAATTCGAAAGGATGTAGGTTGAGATGGGGACTTGGTGTCCGTGTGGATCCAAATCACGAGCGCTGAAGTGGTCAGAGCAGCAGCGTATGAACCGACGGTCTTGGGTTCGAATCCCGCTCTAGAAGTAACTTTTTCATTTCAACCAAGACCTTGATGATGATAATGATATGTCAGGGTGTGTATACTGCGCCCTTTAAGAGCTATTGTAGCCCCCGTTCTCTGCTTAAAGCACATCGGTGAGTCCTATTTCATCAAGGAATTTGATTAATAGGCCCGGTTTTATCGGTTGAAGCTCTTCTATGGTCACATTGTACGTCCCAAAACACTTCCTCCTACGGGCTAATGTCGCTCCGCAGTTTGTTAGCAGATGTGTTGGCGTTTCCTCTGCTTCTTTGCAGAATCTGCATGTGCCATCCTGGATTATTCCCATTTTCTTTAGATGTCCATTTAGTCTACAGTGTCCAGTTAGGAATCCTGTTAGGATTCGCAGTCTATTCCTGCTTCCTTTGACACATTCCGTGATTTCTTTCTTTCCGAAATTGGTTAGAAAATTCTTGGATTGTTTGTGTCCAATAAGCGAGTTCCAGAGTTCCCTTATTTTCTTTTTGTCTTTCTGTCTGAGATATTCATTGATAGTGTGGATTCCTATTCCACAGAAGGGTTCAGGTCCTGTTAGCGGCGTGGCTGCCCCTTCTCTTGCGAGGGTGTCCGCCTTCTCATTGCCTTCTACTCCCATGTGTCCTGGGACCCAGCAGAGGCTTACAACCAAGACCTTACAATACAAAGAATTTTTAATGGTTAGCAGAACCTTGAAATTCATACAGTCTATTTTGCTATTAGTTTTGAAAATAGGGCACTCGCGTCAGAAAAATTCTTCCATCACAGTTTCAATGTATTCTATAATGTCTTTGGGTCTATAAAAGCCAAAAAGTTTGTATCTACTAAGATAAAACGACTACGCTACTAATAATAAACTAGCGAACGTTCAGAACTTTCCCAAAGCCTATGACCATTAAAGACATATCAGGCTTTACGACTCAAATACATTTAAATCATCCAAGTCTTACAAAGTAGATAAATCATTTGAAACCGTACGTTTAAAAGAAGAGTCGAAAAGCCAGAAAACTGTAATAGAAAGTCCGCAAAAGTAATTTTTACGCGATTGTCCTCGAGTGCTTTGATCGAAATGGCCGTGACAAACGCTCCAAACAATTTTCGTACACACTTTACGATTACTGGATTGTACTGTTACTGTTATAACAATAAATTGATTATTTTTAATATATTTTAAAATTGTTTTCCACCGTTTATCACCTCGTTATTTTTTTTCATAAAATTAAAATAGCGTATTAAACTGATTTATTGTTTTTATCCCACCTGATTTTTTTTATTGATCTATTACGTATTCAATAAGACTAATTTAAATTTATTTTTAACAAGAGGCCTTCTCAAAATAAAACAGAGTTTGGCTGGCGTCTCGTTGTCTTCGGTAAACCCGGGTGTTTACCCTCGGACGGTTCACCGTAGCCAGACTGAAATAGATCCGCGCTTTTGGAACGGATTACGCAAGTTCAAGGGGATAATCCCTCACTGAAGGATTGATGACCCGGTTTAAACCAATTCCCAGGACAATGCAATTAAAAGCTGAAATAACTTCTTTTTTTTTAAGTTGTGATCAACAGTTATACAAACAAAATTCTTATTCCTTTTCAATTTTTACATACCATATAATTTTCAAATTTGGAACTCCTTTCTGTATGGTATAATATGGAAGGTAGGAAGGTTTTTTACGTTATATTTTAACCTTACTTTTTAATAGATTTGATTACAAAAAATTATTTCTCTACAGAAATTAGTTCGAAAAATAGATAATGGCAATCTCTCGAGTGCAACGTCCTAATAGGAAAGAAACAAATAAAATTAACGACATGTTTGGACGATCACCAAACCTTTTGCTGGGTTTAACGAACTGTATTATTTGCCGTGTGCATTATCCCGCCGAAAATACCAACACCCGAAACATTGCAAAACTGCCAAACAAACGATCCGAATTTACCAAGTTGGTATACACAAATTTGACGTGTATCCCCCGGATTTTTTTTTCAATTAGGCTAGTTCATCTCGACAGTAATCCTTGAACAAATATTCATACATTTTTTAAATTTTCTCGGAGAGTTTTAATAGGATAGCGGCGATCTTTGTTTTATTTCGGGACTGGATTCAAGATTCAGGGACGGTTTGCGTCTTCAGATTCTGTTGTACATGTCACGTTTTACTTTTGACAAATTGTTCACGCAAGGCTTCCTTTTGACATAAATCTGTTGGATATTTCGACGGTCTTTCATCACAAATCTACTGGCCCACTTTCAATGGTCTAAATTTGTCGAGCACACATACAAGATAAAGATATAAAAAACAGAAAAATAGTGAGAGAGAGGGAGGGAGAGAAAGAGAGAGAAATAAAGACAGACAGACAGAGACATATAGAAAGATAGGGAGATAGTAAGTAGGAGAGGGATAGAGTGGAGAGAGAGAGAGAGAGAGAGAGAGAGAGAGAGAGAGAGTGATAAAGTATTTGTATTGGAATGATGGAAAATATAAGTAGATGGATAGATCATAATTGCAGATAAATGGAGAAAAAAAAAGATGGATTGGGACGTAAGTTGATAGTTGGAAGAAAAATACGTACATAAATAGAAAGTTATGGGAAGGTGGGAGAGTAAGAGGAGGAACAGAGTGAGAAAAATTGAGAAATTGATTGTAAGGGGGAGAGACGAAAAGGAAAATGTAGCCGCTTTGTTAAGGAATTTGATAGAATAGAATATAGATCAATGTAGAAATGAAAAACGAAATAAAAATAAACAAACAAAAAAAGAACGATAGAAGTGAGAGAGAGAGGGAGAGAGAGAAGGAGACAGATAGAGGGTAAGTAAGTAGAGAGAGAGAGAGAGAGAGAGAGAGAGAGAGAGAGAGGAGAAATAAAGACATACAGACAGAGACATATAGAAAGATAGGGAGATAGAGAGTAGGAGAGAGAGAGAGAGAGAGAGAGGGGAGAGAGAGAGGAGAGGGAGACAGACAGACAGACAGACTGACAGAGAGAAGTTTTTCAATTGATTATGATTTTTAGTCGAGGTAAAAACGTCAGTGTCACGAACGGGATTCGAACCCACGATCTTCGGCTCGATACGCCGATTCTCTACCACTTCAGCTATCATGCCTCCAATCCACTCGGACACTAACTTCCCATCTCAACCCCACCTTTTGAATTTTCACTCCTTTTTGCCGTTTTTCAAACGTCGTGTAATATATTTTATTTTTCATTCCAGCTCGTGACATCTTTTTTTTATCTCAACTAAAAACTTTAATTAATTTGAAACCTGTTTTTTAAAGCTTTTATTTCCGCAGTTTTTCTATATTTTAACATAACTTTCGTTAGAAAAAAAAGTCTAGAAAGACTCCTGCTCGTGACACTGATTTTTTTATCTCAAATAAAATCCATAATTAATTGAAATATATTAATTAATCAAGCAGACCACGAAAACTACTGAAGTTATAAAGTTTTCTAGATTTAGAAAAGTATGAATTAAAAGAATTCTTTTTACTTTATAAGGATAAACAATATAAAATAAGGATAACGGTCTTTGTATTATGTTAGACAAAATGTTAACCAATCGTCAAATTATAAAATGGGTAAATAAAACTATTGGTCACAAATTTTAGGAATATAGTGTAGATTACAGATCTAGCGACAACATATATTTGGAGGGTAGTCCACATAGAGTATATATGTAGTGAAAGAGAGAGTGAGAGAGTGAGAGAGAGAAGGAGAATAAGTGATACGAAAAGGAAAGAAAAATAATGGATAAACAAATTTTTAAAAAAGTAGCCCGACAATTTGCTAAGTAAGAAATAATGAAAAAACATTCAAGTACTTATCCTTGGTTTTAAAAATGTTTTATATTATGATAAACTTATATTAATTTTACTTCAATAAAAATAATTAAATGATGTAAAAACCTTATTCTTAGAAATTTGTAATTTGAAAAAAGTAAAAAAATAATAACTGACACAAAAATATATATTTTTGACTAATTTGACAAAATGAATTGCGGTCTTTGAAAAATTGGCGCATCTGTTAAATCGAGAATGATTTTTAAATCTCCTGGCAACATTTATTTGAACATATAGAACAAAAGTGGTTTATTTCACAGAATCGTCCTCCAAACCGCGCTATAAATTCTTGACCCAGATCCTTTGACCTCGGTGCAATTAGTCCGATTTTCCCGTCTTTTAATGTTTTGTCCCCAAATCAAAACGAGAATCTATTTGTTCTTTAATTTTGTCATTCGCGGATGGTTCGTTCTGGGAAAAACGGGCCGGTTGTTTCCAGGCGGCCGGGGCGTTGTTTACTCCACCTCCAGGGATAAGATGGATGGCTTTTATTGTTGCTGGCCCATCATTCAATCGAAGTAGGCTTTTCAAGTTTCGAAACTCTTCCCTTTTACTAGTTGTGAAGTCGACATCAATTTTCACTTGAGCCTGCCCAAAATTTGGAAGGATTATTTCTTCATCGAACTTCATTTAATCTTGACAAGACTTCCAAGTTATAAGATAAAATGGCTGCTTGGGGTTGGTGAATTGAATCAAGCTTTAAACTTTCTATTTACCCAGAATCAATAAACAGGAAAGAACAATTAGACCGGTTCTTCTAAACTCTTGTTAGCCCCTAGCACCTTGGTCCTAACCTCGGTGGTTCTATCAGACTTATTTCCTCTTATACAATGTTTGGACTGTCTCTTATTCTATCAGACGTGTCTTTTCTTTGTAAATTTACGTTTAAATTGATTGTCTATTTGTGGAAAATGGTGGAAATCGGAATCTCAGTAAACCATCAGGAATTTGAAACTTGGCCCAAAGGAGGGAAAATTCGAAAGGTGGGGTTGCGATGAGAAGTTAGTGTCCGAGTGGATCGGAGTCAGGATAGCTCAAGTGGTAGAGCAGCCGAATATCGTGGGTTCGAATCCCGCTTGTGACACTGCCTTTTTTATTTCAGCTGTATTTTTTTCTTTATACAAGGTAATTACCTGAGCGGATGTCCAGGGAGATCTTCATGCGTCGTCGGGTCGTCCGTGCTGTGGGAGGTCCTCTTCTTACGACCGACGGCCGCTCTTCGCTTCGACGCCACTTCTGGTCCTACGTATGTCCTCTTCCTTGCTCTGGTCCGTCTTCATCATGAGGGAGTTGGGGGAAATCACTGGCCGGCTCATGCCTGACATGTAGCACAAAGCATCTGTTCCTGTCCATATGACTGCACGCTATAGCCACCGAAGAGCGCAGAGCGATCGTACGGAGCACCCTCCGGAATTCCCCCACGCGTTCTGATCATATGGCTTTTGGCACTGCTCTCGAAGTACGCCGCGAAGCACCATGTACTTCTCGCTCTTTGCCTTCTGGGCGTCAGGATGTCAGCCCAACTAAGATTTGGTGTTAATGCAAGATATGCCAGAGATAAAGTACCAGCCCGCAGCAGGTGCAACCTGGGGCCTTTCCTATCAAAGCAGACAAATCTATTATTCGGCGCTATGCCAATCAGTCCTCCTGTATGCAGCCCCCGCTTGGGTAAGAGGGCTGAGAGCAACCGATTGGACAACACTTTTGAGCTCGCAGAGGACAGCTTTGTTGACTGTTACGCAGGCATACCGTACGACCTCAACTGATGCCCTACAGGTCATAGCAGGAAGACCACCGTTGGACTTACAGGCAAGAGCGGTGACAGCTATCTGGGAACTGGCAAATGGACAACAGCCTAACATCCGTATATCGAGTCCTGACGACGCAGATAGATGGATGAAAGAAGAATGGCAGCGCCGACGGGTCAACCAAAGGCAGACACACTCATAAAATTTTCCCGAACATGGTCAACAGGATTGAGGCCAAGCATGTGCGCGTGGACCATTATATGGCCCAGTTGTTAACGGGCCATGGTGACTTCATGGCTAAGTTACATAGATTCGGCTTAAGCCCAACACCACTGTGCTCATGTGGAGAAGAAGAGACTGTTGAACACGTAACTTTCCGATGTGAGAGATACTGCGTATACCGGACGCGATGGCTATTTGAAATGAACAGGGACGTAGTAACTCTAAGCTCATTGCAAGCCATTGTAACTAGTCCAGCTGAATATAAAGCAACACAAAAGTTCTGGAAGGCTGTAATGAAGCAAAAGAGTTGGCCCATCTAAGAAACGGTTTTTCTCCCCACTGCTCATTTCGTACCTAAGAGTGTTTGTGCAAGTGTTTTTGTGCAAGTGTTTTTTGTGCGAGTGTTTTTGTGCAAGTGTTTTTGTGCTAGTATAATGTGAATCTACGAAGAAGCACCAACCAAGTTAGCAACTATAACACTGTCATCATAAGAAGCAGAGCCTGATACCTCCCCCACCTGAAATAATAAAAATTACATCCCTACGAGCCGCCTCCGCGAGGCCCATCCTGGACGCAGTCTAAATGACTGCGACTAAGAGCTCGACAGGTGGGGTTGAGATGCGACCGTCAGACACAAAAGTCAGACTAAAAACAATTGAGAACAATAGAACAAAACGGAGAGAATGAGGAGTGTAATTTTTTTTCTACCCTGACCTCCGCTCGGACAACCTGGGCGCTGCGAGGAGCCGAAAACGGCTGAAGGTAAGGCGTCCCCGAGGACTTCGGCACGAGGATACCAGGGTTTATTATTTTATTCTCATTTTAACTCTTTTTTTTTTTTCTTCTTACACACTCCGTAATTTCTGACTCCTACGTTCGAACAGCTTCCGTCTATAATCAAAAAGCAAGACAAAGCAAGCCTAAGAAACTGTAAGGAGCCGACTACGGCTTTAGGCGCAGTTACAAAGAAGAAGGCAAGACGGTTCTCGCTCTTTGCCCTGCACAACGGTTTAGTGTGCCGCCAGATTCATATGCCACTGCAAGATCTAGTATGTCTGCTTCGACTGGCGATTAATTAATTGAAGATACTTGAAAACTTGGAAAACGCGGTTATACGGTAAAACCAATGGTCTTAGCTTACCTCAACCAATATTGATATCTGTCATTGTTTAGAGCTTTTTGTTTTAAGGGTTTTTACCATATATTCAAACTTCCTTAAGGGTTGTGTATCCTTCTAGATTTGGCTTTTCCTCTCCCAGAAGGAATCTCAGCCATAAGACTTTCCACTAACAGAGAACACGCTCCGCTGTTTATTGTTTGTACTAGCAGCATCATAGAACCGTTTAGGTCAACGTAGAACAGTACCAATCTTGTTTTAAAGAGATTAAAGCAGGTCATTTCTTTTATCGTACTTACTTTATGCTGCTGACTAGATTAAATCAGAAATGATCTCCAAGGGCAGTGTCTTCAAAAACTAAACTTCATCCATTTTCCAAACGAATGGTGTATTAGAGGTTACATAGTGAAGGTTAAGTTAAACGTTAAAGGACCTGGTCTCGACCTCTTTCCTCATTTTTTCTTATTCCAGGGGTAGGACTCGCAGCCTTCTTAGGACTTCACACCAACAGGGGACATGTTTCGTTGTTAATTTTTCTTGTGCTTGTTCCTGATGTTCCAAAATGTTTCATATGCCTCCGAATTCTGCAGTATCCAGTCCGCAGTCTTAAGTTTATTTTAGGTCTAACAATCGCTATGTTCAGTAGTCCTGCCCTGGCTTAACCCTGACAAACATTCCTATTGGACCGAGAACATATTCTTCATTCCTTGCCTGGTGGATCTACGCTTTTGGCAATTTGATGTGCTAGAAAAGATTTTAGAACCGATTGCCTCCCTGCTCCCTACAAAGGGATTGATAATAACGTCTTCTAAATAGGCTCTGGAATTTGACCAATCACGTAGTACTCATGTTGAAAAAAACCAAAACTGCCAAACATGTTGCTACGGTTGGTACGGTACCTACCTAAACCGGGGAGTGATAGTTGTTTGTACCTGTCACTGGCATCTGAGAAAACACCTACACAACATGGGCATATTCAATGAGCAAATCATTTGTAGGTTATGGGTGAAGAAGAAGAAGCTATCTAAACAACTGCTCATCACGGGGCCCGTGTAACCGACAGTGCCCAGAACACATTCAAGCCTTCTTGAAGGAAACTGCACTTACAGTTAGCAAGGTCAAATTTTTCGATAGTCACTTTAATCTAAACATTCTGTCTGATTCTGTCTCCCTGAATAGCTTTTCATGCACGAAGTGTTAAATTGTTATGGTTTGAAACGAAAAACAAGCGAGACTAGACGGGCCAAAAACTCTGGTAATACATCCCAGGCTCAGTTGTTAGCGTTTTATTAATAAATCAAAGAAGATAAACGTTAACGACTTTCTGGCCATGGACTGTCGAGAAGTTCATCGTTAGAAAAAACCCGCGAGCGTCAAAGTGGCATTGGAGGGGGTTGAACGTCGGCCAAGGGTGGACGGTCAGTCACGTTACAGCTCTAGTCATGGGAGGCACAGCCCGACAATATTTGGCATCGACGTCATGTAAGTCTAATATTCAAATCCATAAAACCCCTAGGGACAAAAATGAGGGAAGGAACCGTCCGGTTTGGTTTTTTTGTAAAAATATCTCACCTGATTGTTGATACTTGGGAGTACTTGATATAAAGAGCGGCAGTCCCATAATTGAAAAATACTGCCATGGTTCTTGTTTATCGGGGAAGTTCAAGTTGTGTTTCGTTGGGGGGAGAGGGCATTCGCCATAAAACCCAGCCGTTTTCCAATTGCACTCAATTCCAAACAATACCAGGTCTATAAATACTACCAGTAACATTTAAATTTTACAACTTCAGGGTTAATACAACTAGCTTAACTTTGATCTTTTATATTCAGTTGAATACCAGAGGTTTTGTGCATTAATGTTACAAGTGAAATTACTTTGAGAAGATGGAGCCGATTCTTCGAAAACACTTGTTGAACGCTCGTCTCATTGTGGATTCTGCACGAACGTTCAGCGATTTATAAACAACGGCAAAATCCTCAGAGGACCGAACAATTAAACGGAATCTTCAAAACAGTAGAATATAATTTAATATTATCCTCTTTAAATGAACGTTTTCTACATGTTCTAAAATTGTACTAGATATTCTTCCTTTCAGTAGATTTTTCTAGCTTTTAAAACCTTTAAAAGGCGTTTCTTTTGTCCATTCTTTCAAATTGTATTTTAAAAAATCGGTATAAATAAAACAAAAAAAAAATACGATCATTTAAATAACGAATAATATATATATAATTTCCCACAAAAACCGAACGCCCAAAGTTTTCCAGTAAGTTCCAGTTTTTTCCTCCAAGCTCCGATGATTTAAACATAGACCAGTGAATTTGTCTAAAAGAAACATAATTATCTACATTACATATTTGAATAGGTTTTTGTCATCAAAAGTTTTGTAAAAAGTTCCTGGTTTTTTTAATCAAGAACTACTTGTTTAGATTGATTGCATCCGATCATCAGTTTGAAGCTTATTCCTTGTTTTTATTATTTTGATTATTATTTGTAACACTAATTAGGTTTTAGCAAAATTTGGAAGTGTTTTGCATGTTTAACACTTTAAAATTCTAGTTTTCTAATTTTTTAAAAAATAAAATGTCTGTTTTCTCGTTAATTTTCATTCAATCAAACACATCAAACACCCAAAAAAGTAATTATTTTTAAAAAACAAATTAAGATGTTTAATAATCGAATTTTATGATCATATATTTGTTTTTTACTTAAACTTTTCTACGGTTTCCACTGGTGTCCACGTTGACTGACTTCCATCAATATTTTGATGTTTGGTACTTGTTTTTATTATTATTAAATATCGTTTATTCAGTTCATTTTCATCAATTGATAATCTAATACTCAGTACTGTAAATATTGGTTTCAAAACGAAATTTTTATACATGATAGTAATTATTTAATGTGTTTAATTTTTCTTAAGTTATCTCATACAAATCTGCTTTTGTTATTATTACGACTGACAACTATTTTGACTGCGTCAAAACTATAATTTAAAAGCTTGTTGTTTTTATTGTCTTTTTTTAAAGAAGGTATTTCAATTCTGAGGTTATATGAACCTTCAGTGTGTAGGTGTTTTTGTAAAAAAAAATTGTATCTTTCAATTAATTAAGTTTTTTAGATGAAATAAAAAAGTAAAAAAGTCAGTGCACGAGGGGGATTCGAACCGACGATCTTCGGCTAGATACGACGCTGCTCTACCACTTGAGCTATCGTGATTTCGATCCGCACGGACACTAACTTCCCATCCGAACCCCACCTTTTTGAATTTTCCCTAATTTTTGCCATTTTTCAAAAGTCTATTTTGTAGGGTAACGGCGAATCTAAACGAAGTTCTGATAATACTGACTTTTTATCTCAACTAAAAACCTTAATTAATTGAAAGATAATAATTGGTCAAGCGGCCCAGGAAAATTAGTGAACTTGTATGTCGGATTCAATGGGTCGTACGACGTATGATCGACCATGATCTGTCAGTAGAGCCTGTTAAGGGTGTCGGTGGACGCAACGGTTTAGCCGTACCATCACTGTAAGGTAAAGGACCCGGGTTCGAATCCAGCAGCTCTGCATTCGAACCTGACATTCCAGCCCAACCGCTTGAATGGCCAATGAACTGACGGCCTTTCTATTATCAACTATGAGGTCATATGAACCTTCAGGGTTTGGGCGTTTTTGTTAAAAACATGCCTGGATTTTATTAAATTCACTAATTTAGTGTTCCGCTTGGCAAATGCATACATTATAATTAATTCAGGTTTTTTGTTGAGATGAAAAAAAGTTAATGGTACGATCGGGATTCGAACCCACGACCTTCGGCTAGATACGCCGCTGCTCTACCACTTGAGCTATCGTGTCCTCACCCTATGAATTATATTTTTATTAAATATAAGCCGAGGATGGCACCTTGTTCATGTACTGTACCGGCAAGCTCCCAAGACAGACTTGTGATGTTTTGAATAATCTTTCATCTCTAAAATAAATGAGGAAAAACTAATAGTTCGGCTGTTAATACGCCATTACGTGAACGTCCACAGTCAGATTTTCCCGGACGGAGTTTATTTTGAACATATCTTTAACGTGAAAAATGTACGAAATTAACTGGCCAAGGGTGTTTTCGCTTCTGTAATAACTTGGGATCATTGCCACGCGTCTCGTTTCAACGTGAAACCGGCTGGATCCCAGGATCTTTCCCAACGTGCCAAAAGTGACATCTGTACAATTTTAAAATCGTTGCGATTGAATTGGAAAATGTGTTGTTTTTTTTTTCTTCCTCCGCTTGACATCCTCGTGGGACGGTTATAGGCTGAAAACAAGTTCAAGGCTTTTCAACAGGGTTCGTAACGCGAAATCAATCGAGGGAACAATTAGAACAAAAAAAATTCCAAACTCGAACCAAATCAATTGTAAGTAACATTTAAGACTATTTTTAGATATGATTAGTATTTTATATATAAACATAAGTTATTTTAGTTATTGACATATAAACATACGCTTATTACCAAGGTTATGCTGTAAAAAAAAAATAAAATTATAAATTTTTATCCGTTTAAAAAACTTTTTAAAAAAATTTATTATCTTGATGGATGAACTTTTTTACAGTTAATTAATGTCTGATATTATTTCTGTTTATACAAAAAAGATGTGAAAGGGTTTTACCAATACCGAATAATTTTTTTGTCAAAATCGTCGGAATGAATATAGAAAAATGATCTTCCATCTTAATATAGAAGTTAGATTTTCGGTGATGAAGTAAATGTAAAATCAGCATCCAATGTTACGGTGGGACACGAGTTGGTCAAACGCCAAATGTAAGTTCAACAAGCGCGGTTTCCTCATCTCACTGCTATTCGTCGAAAATGAATCTATTTCATCATTACATACTGGCATTAAAGATGGTAAACTCTGTGCCAATCGTCAAACCATCGAAGCCAGTATTATTTGTAAATTTGTACACGATAAGGATAATTGAATAAGTACCGTGGGATGTCATAGTGTATATATTGTGGATAGCTCAAGGGCAGACCATCACCCCTCTTCTTCTTCGCCGTTCTTTTCTTTTCCTTCTCCCATTTCATTCGTTATAATTCTATTTTCAGTCTCTGTAGCCAAGTTAGTCTGGTTAGTTTATAAGCTGCTCCAAAATACACGATATTTCTTGAAGTGATTGGGAAGACGCCTCACCATTCACGCTAATAAATTACATAATACGTGAATCCTGTTCCAGAGTAATCTATATTCCTGGAAGTAATTGTTACAAAAAACCTTCATTCATGCTAATAAACTATATCACAATATTCATTTTACTGTCTCAGACTAGACGATATTCTTTGAAGTCACTTTGGAAGACGTCTCTTCATTCACGCTACTAAATTACATCACATTTCCCTATCAAAATGCCTTGGGGTGATTTGGGATAAGTCCATCCATTTCTCTGGCTAACAAGGCGATCAATTCTTTATAGTGTAAAAAAAGCGTCATTTTCCATTTCTTAAAATATACAAAATTACCTAGACAATTATGATCATATTCTTCGAAGCTACAAGCAAATTAATACGAATAACCATCGATTATTTTTAGTGTCCAATAAAGCGTCATGAATCATGATCGATTTCTCCTAATAAAAGAAGTGTGTGCTAATTGGTGACCGTTAGTCGATGATTATTCGGAAATTGATGCGGTCTGGTGTGATGTAGGTTTCAGAAAAACATTTTCCTTATTGCGCTACGTTTCGAGCTTCGTTGTGGTCATCTTCAGGGCATGGGATATAAAAACATTGTTTGCATAAAGAAATACATGTAGAACGTGGAAAAAAGTGAATTTATACATTGGAACAAAATAATTCTTGATATTTAACCAAAGTATTTCTAATCACTCAATGTGTTTTTATGCGTTTTATGCAATTAAAAAAAAACCTTTGCATTGTATCAATTCATTTTACTTCACATCTTACGTGTATTTGTTTAATGTAAGCGATGTTTGTAAATTCCAGGCCCTGAAGATGATCTCGATAAAGACCGAAACGTTAGCACGATAAAGGAAATGTTTTTCTGAAACCTACATCCCACCAGACCGCATCAATTCCCGAATAATCACTAATAGAATAAGTTTTTTACAAAATAAAAATAGTTTTCATGATTAATTTAAGCTATTGCTACAAAAGATTATGATGATTGCAAGATCGTAGCGATCATACGAAATAAAACAAAATTATTATATGTAATATTTGAAACATCAAACCCTAAAAATTGTCTCAATAAAATATCATCAATCTAATGACTAATGATGAACACACTTTACAATCAATTTTTCCAACAGTCTATCAAATGACTTTAACGCTAACATGAATAATAATCGATTCTTGATGGTGTCAAACATAGCTTCGTGGATCATGATCGAATTATTAAAATAAACGAAATTAACTCAAAAAAATCATGATCAACAATCTAAAACCTTTAATCTAGCGAATACAAACAGTGATTCTGCATTGCGTCCAGCATAGATTCAGGAATTATCTTTGTGGTCCTATATTGTACTAAGTTGATGCAAAAATCATGATCGACGTTCTGTAATTTTTAACGTATGTAACTTACAATTAATTAAGGTTTTTAGTTGAGATAAAAAAGTAAATGGCACGAGCTGGATTCGAACCCACGGCGTTCGGCTAGATACGCCGCTGCTCTACCACTTGCACTATCCTGACTCCGATCCACTCGGACACTAACTTCTCATCGCAACCCCACCTTTCGAATTTTCACTCCTTTTTGCCGTTTTTCAAATGTCGTATAATCTATTTATTTTGGGCGACAAATGAAATGGCCAAGGAAAGCTTTAGCGAAGATATAGTTCAAGTGGTAGAACATTTAGCCTAAGGTCGTGGGTTCGAATCCCGCTCGTGGCACTGACTTTTTATCTCAACCAATACCTTACATCAAGATTACATTATTGAAAAAAGTTAATTGTTTAATCGGACTATCAAAATGGATCCTTTAAAATGTTGTCTGAGGATTAAATTTGAAGTCTAAACCCTGTATAATTTCCATTCAGACACTGCACTTCCCATCTCAACCACACCTTTCGAATTTTCCCTCCTTTTTGCCATTTTTCAATGAATTTAATAAGTAGCTTATATGAATAATAATCAAACTCGACAATTTCCAATTTTTGACAATATTCAACATAATTTATTAACCGTATTGAACAAAATTAGTTAGCAAACACCTTCGTCACAGCACGATCTCCTTCAAGGTCCTAAGTTCTTAACTAGACAATTTCCTGTCCTAATCTAAATTTGCTTTTAATTAAGGTTTTTTAATAGACCTCTTCATTCTGCTTGAATAAGATTTTGCCTATGTTAAGCTGTCATAAATATCCTAATTACTTATTCATTGTATTCTGTGTTTTCTGTACTGTGGATAATTGCACTAATGTTTTGTCGTATTTAATATGTTTAAACCATCAAAATAGTGAAAAATTATATGTTTCATTTTGTTCTGCTGTCTTTAATGAAAAAATTGTTTATTAACTTATTACTTTTATTTGAAATGAATTTCAGCGACTAAGTCAGTTGGTACGTTTCTTTATAAAACTGGCGCTCTGTGTTGGAATGGGAATTTCTTTTTTATCCTCATTTCTTCTTTGAAAGACATTTTTATTGTCAGCCGTTCAAATTAAAATCTAAATTCGGGACATCTTCACTAAAACTTAGCAGTATAAAGAACATTTGTCTTGAGCACTTCGGTAATGAAATTCGAATAATTATTCTCGATGTTCGTAGAAATTCGTTAGATTCGACAGGTTTAAATATAGGCTGGGTTTATTGACTTCGGAAATCGTTCGCCTCTCGGAATCTTAATGGTTTTCAAAGCTGTCTATACAAATTAGCCTGCGGTTAGACGTCTCGTTTCTAAATCTGATGTTTACAAAACGATTTCGTTATATTTACACAAAAACTGGCATATTTCAGATGTTGATTAGCTTCCAATCCGAATAAAATCGCAGTTAGTGTCAAACCCACGATCTTCGGCTCAATACGCCGCTGTTCTACCACTCGAGCTATCGTGACGCTAAATTTCCAACTCAACTCCCCATCTTGAATTTTCCCTCCTTTTTGCCATATTTCATTGGCCTGAACCAATAGCTTTCATAAATATTAATTAATTGAAAAATTTCAATTGGTAAATCGGACCACGAACTGTAATTGATTTAAAATCGAATAATCAACTCTGATATTCATCAATATACAACTGGAAACATTGTAGAAGTACGCATTTAGCGATTGCCTCTTCAATAGCGTCAAGATAAACCATCTTATGTCGTTTTTATGCTAAGCCTTCTTTGACGATGTTTTGAAGAAAAATTAGCCCACCAAAGATCTGTCCTGAACCATGGTAATATCAATATTTTGTGAAGAGAAGCTGTTAGGATAGAAGGTTCCAGGAGCCATCTGAATTGAACTGACCATTTTGGCAGTACCACGAATTTTATTTCGTTCGAACGCCCTTGTCTTTTTTTTAAGCAAGACCCTGATTTTAATAAAAGAAAAAATTATTAATAAAACGCACTGTAAGGGATACAGAATTTATTCGATCCAATTGTTTCTTTTCAAAACTATATTTACACCCACCTCCATATTTCTGTGGTGTGTTGTGTTTGTGTTATTTTATTGTAATAAAAGTAATTTATTAGCGTGAAAGTAAGGGGTCGTATATAACCCCGCCCCGAGGAATATCGAGTACGCTGGGGTGAATGTATGACGTCTGGGTAGTAAAAGTAATTTATTAGCTTAAAGGGAAGAGGTTGCTTATAACCCCGCCCCGATGAATATCAAGCACTGTAGTAGTAGTACTACTGACTAGACACGCAGACTCCCGAGGCATGTGTAGCCTCGGTAATAACAAGCCTGCACATATATTCCACGAAGAGCAAGAAGAAAAAGCACCTATTAAAAAAGTTCATAAAAATATCATGACAGAATCAAACTTCACAGTTAATATGCGTAGAACGAATTAGGAATAGGACAGAAGGATTGACCGATGACTAGGCTGCAGGCTCCGGAGGCACAGTAGTAAACTTGAAGAGCCAGAATCAAGCCTACGTAGATTTGTTAAGAAATAGCAGGTCCATTTAAACCGAGGTTCCTACTACCGGTAAATCATTGACCTATACCCTTTTGTTTTGGATATAATATCCTATACAATCAGAATGAGATAACATGTAAATGGAAAGATGCCATGCAACCTAGAAAGCACGTAATCGATTGTCTAAGAAAGCATCCGAGCAACATTCCTTTCGCTCAAAGGATGACGCGATGATGAGCGGAGAAATTAATTTCGATATGATTGACTTGTCAAGATGTCCTGAAACAAAAATATAGTTGAACCTTTGAAATTTTGATGCAAAGACGGTTAAAGCTGGGACGGTGACCTTTCCCAACTTTCATTTTTCAATTATGCCTCTTTCGTATCGACCTCATCTACAAAAGGTCACTTTCAAACATAATGAAAGGAAGTATCAATCAATGCATATTTTGTACAAAACAAATAGGTTTCGGGTTATTTGAGCTTGTGGAGAATATAAAGATTTGGGTAATATGTAGGTACTTTGACGGGAAAGTACAAACATAAAGCATCATCGCTATAACCTTCCAGTTGTTATAGTTAGCGTTTTTTTTTACGGACAACCTTCAACTGCCGCCAATTGGGGTCAATGCAATTACAAGGTGCTTCTTGTTTGTTTCCCATATGAATATCTCGCCGGGGATTCAATTCCAATATTGTCCTTGTCGCCGGGCCGGAGTTAATCAAGTTAAATGATCCGATAGACAATATAGAGGGGTTGTTTCCATCGGATGTGGACTCGCGGACTCCGGTTTGATCCGGCCGTCTTGCTAATTCCGCTCTACGGCAGTTCATTAAATGCAATTTCACCACAGGCATACCATCGTCTCATTGTCGACTCATGTTTATTTATATTTGTTATAGAAAACGGCCTGAAAATTTTGCCAGATCTGGAAACACTGGGAACTATACGTTAATATGTCTTATTATGAAAGCTAATAATTGTTTTTGTAACTTAAACTAATTTCAAACTTCCATTTACAATATTTATTGAAGTTTAAGACTTACCTAGAAGTCCCTTGACCAGTACGCAACGCGCTTAGTTTTACGGTGCAATTAAGTACAACATAGTGCAACCTTTATGCAAAACCTGCAAGCCCTACCATTTCAATGTTGTACAAACTTTGCTCATTTCCATTTATCGCATTTTAAACTTTACACTATGCATTTATAAATACAGTTATCTATAAAGGGGTTTTGCGCATTTTGCGCTTATTCTGAATAAAAGTTCATCTTTCTTGGTAATATCAGGGGTTTGAGCCAACAATGACCCAGCAGTCCTGCCATCTAGTCTACATTCTAGGTTTACTAGCTCTACCGTCGGATTCCGCGGTAACAGTTAACGAAATTTTTCGCACACCTCCGCCCTAGATTACATTCCCTTGGCCATATTTTTTAAGCCGTTTTGTCTCATGGGTTTTGGCAATTCGGTATATAGCAATAGGATTTAAAAAAATATAAATGTGGGCATGTCGTTGGACAAATTTATAAAATAAGGCAACTTTGGTGAATTCAACCCAAAATTTTGATGAAAAAGTCATTGTTCGAGCCATTGAGTATTTACAAAAAAAAAGGTTTTATGTACTGAAGTAAAAAATTACGATTTATGCTTTAAATAATTTGATTTTAGATTAAAATCACAAAAATGTTAATCTGAGAAAGTCAAGATGAAAAACTCGTTCTGGTTTTTCACTAAACTATTGTACGTTTTGTGTAATGCATCCCCCACGGCCGTATTGATATTTAACCCTGCAACACCCTGTACAAATTACACATGAATACATGAACAATTAATACAGAACCTATTCGACTTTCTTCTTATCTTCCATCGAGCTTTCCAAGACAGCTGAAGTAAACTCTTATACTAACGAAAGCCCATGGTTGTTTAATTGAATCTTGTATCATTCACTTCTCGAACTGGTCCCAAGTATTTTCCGCCCTTCATGCAATCCAATTCTGTGCACTGGTTGTATGAAGAAGAATATGAAAATATTTACATATACACAATCAGGCATTTACTTTGGATTATCAAAGCGTCAAAGCAGGACGCTTCCAGTGAAGTCCGTAAAAAATTTAGTTTAAACAACGCTTCCAAGTTATTATACCAATCAAAATTAAAGTTAAATTTTAATTACGTTAGCGGAGGGGAATCGTTTTTCTCTCAGAGGCTCGGTGTTCCATTTAGAAATTCATAATTTCTCGGCATTAAATATAAAATTAACGTAATTAAAACCTTTAGAACGCTGAATTTAACGAGGTATAAAGTTTATATTTTTAGGAGTGCATTAAGGTTAAAATCAACAAAAACACCTCCACCGTTTTATTTTTTATCTCCAATTTTAATTTAGAAATTGAATTCGAGGTTTTGTATAAATTATCGAGACCTAAACCAAAAATAAATTTTATTGAGATGAGTTGATTACAAATTTATCACGATTCTGAGGCAAACGTTAGAAGGCGAGAATATTTTGATTCAAAAATCACCAATTTTTATTTTCCAAACGATTTGTAATGATGGGGCTTCGTGGTGCGAATGTCCTCGATTATATCGAAACTACCACAGCAGATAAATATTGCCAAGAAATTGATACAATGCGTGGGAAAATGGAACGACTTTGTACAACTTGGTACGTGTCGGCCTAGGGTGCCTTTACCAGAGGCACAGAGGGGCCAGTGCACAAGATCCTGTCTGTATAGATCGGAGAGAGTGTACGGCCATCTGTACCACGAGGTGACTAAACTGTTTCCTGAACTGAGTTTGGTTTCGTCGTGGCTCGTGGTGACGCCCCTGGCGGGAACTTAGACAGAGGCTGGCTTCTATTCGGTGACCTTCGTAAGCTCGCTCATGAGCTGCGTAACTACCCGGGCATCACGGGGACTCTGGCCGAGCGACAGCATGTAAGCATGATCATGCTATAGCCCCTCGAATGCGGTTAGTGTGTGCTTTGCACAGTTGTGCGTGGTAACCGGCGTAGTACCCTTGGGGAAGCGAAGGATCGGACCACTTAGGCTAGGCCTATGCCGTCCCTAGAATTCGCGCGACAGGTGTAGGCTGAGCTCGACAAAACACCTTTAACAGTAGGCAGTGCTCATCTAGGTGGTGGGTAGCAATCACACTTGAATCCGAAACCGCTGTCGGGGCGTTCCCGGTAGTTTCTACGGTAAAGAAGCTTCTACACTCAGAGAGATAGAGTTCGCCTTCTCTATCTAGAGAGTATGCGGGAGAGCAGGCCGATGTATTTCGACTTGCTAGCCCTTTGTATGCGACATTCCTATTTGGACAAGATGAGAGCGAGGTGGAAACAGCCCTTAGGGGTGCGAACCTTCTTTATCAACGCTCAGGCGGAGATGCATCAGCTCTCATTTTGAGAATCGGGGACGTCCGGTAAGGGCTCCATATAGCCCAGGTACGGACGTAAATGATCCTCTGGTCCAAGAGTTCGGAACGAAATGTCCAGCAGAGGTAAACCGTGGGGCCGATTGTCTTCACGATATCGCCAACCAGAAGACCCAATGCCAACACAGCGGAAACTTAAGGTCTTAAGGGCTTAGGATTTGAACCCTCCATTGCCTACAGACTTGTACTGTTTTAGGCATTTTGATGACTTATTCATGGATGATCATTTTGGAGATGGCGTTGCAGCCGAAAAACCCTTCCAAGAGTTTATTGTGAGTCGGAATAACATTTGTTACAAGTTGGCAAAGATTGTGATAGAAAATAGTTCGAAATTGCCTTTATTTTATAAAAATTAAAAATAGTTCTGACCGCCTATTCAAAACCTGGATTATTTTTGCACCAGCCCAATTTCATCATCACGTCTTCAGTCTCCAAGACACCAACTCCTTACTTCAAGCGATTTGAACATTCTTTCTTTTCCCACCTATATTTCAGCTCAAACCTTTTTTGCAATAAAAGTTAATATAAACTAAGAACTGGTTATGATAACTAATTAGGTTAAATAAAGAATATTTATACGGTCAATAATTTTTTACGACAGTGACGTGAAATTCAATTAGGTATGTGTCCAGTGTGAGATAAAATTAATTAGAACATCCATCACCTTGACCGTTATCACGCCTCGTTTATCAAAGTTTCGCGTGGTTTTTAATATATTTAGGAATCATTCGACTTGAGGCCTGTCCAACGGAGATCGTGAATCCAAAGCTGTTGAGTAGAATTTGGCCCGGCCGCAATAATGGTTCGAAGGCCTCCCGGCTTCAAGGACATCGTCGAAACGGCAGTTATGCCAAAACGAATGTATTCCAAATAACCTATGCAATGTCTAGTATGCCAACGTGAACGGACGGTCCGATTTCACACCTTTCTTATATCTGGCCTTCGATCATTGCCCAATTTGACCCCTGAGGGTCCGTTTTTTAAGAGCTGATGGATTATAGTAAAAATAACGCATCATAAACGTAAACTTTGTTTGTTCGTCTTTCTCGTATTTGAGATTTTAGACGTAATTTGGATACAGTAGAGCAAAGTTTTTTAGAATCTAAAATTAAAAATCTATTGGGCTAATATTAAATCAGCGTTTTTGCATGATCAGATGATAGTTATCGACATTTTGTAAAATAAGATTTTACCGTAGGATACAATTGTTTAAAAAAAGTAAAAAAATAGTTGATTGTGAAATGAAGGGGACGAGAAAAAGACATCTTCAGAGGCCTCTAAATTCTGAGGGTCAAGAGCCGGAGGAGGCTCCGGCGAAGAGGTCTTGCCGGTCGTCCCAGAATAGGCCAGGAAAACGCGGGAGTTCCAAGAAAACTCCTTCACGGGTATCACAACAAGAAACAAGTCCGATTCCGGAGACGAGGGTTTTAGAGGGCGATGATATCCGTGAAACCGAAATGACAACGGAAATGCATCAGTGTCCGATTGACGAAAGGACTCTGGCTGAAATAGTCGACGAACAGTCCAGATTGACGGTGTTGCAGAAAATTAAACATTTTCTCGTCGACTTTCTCTTCGATCCCGAAGAGCAGGACTGCGACGCCTGTTTCCCCAAATGCCAGAGATGTTCTGAACCGATCCGAACGATCGAAAAGTGCAGCAATTGCAAAAGCACTTGGCTAAAGCATTGACGAAATGTAACTATTATAATTATGTAGATTGTAGATAGTACAGTCCCGAGGCGAATGGTCAACGTCGCATAGAAAGTTGTTAATAAATAAAAGATAAATAAGAAATATGTGTGTTTAAAGTTTACCTTTATTTGGCTTTAAAGATGGCTTTATTCCCCCCTCGAACGGAAAAGCGCGGTGGCGTGTGACAGATTTGGGTTGAACTCACCAAAGTAGCCTTATTTTATAAATTTTCCAACTTCATATATATATATATATATATATTTTAGAATAACACAAAAATATCAGGGGGGGGGGCGTCTGTGGCCGCAGTGGTTTAGGCACGGAGCTCATAACTGTAAGGTAAAGGTCCCGGGTTCGAATCTATCGGCCCTGCATTCGTACCCGACGTACTTACAAATGCACTTTTTTTCTAAAAACACCGGCACCCCGAGTGTTTATAAGTCCCCCTGTTATCATTAGTTGGGGCAATATCGGAACGCATCCTTTAGAAAGTACAAAATGTAAAAAAAAAACGTAAATTTATAGAACTTTTTCTTTAATTGTGTTCAATTTATGAAAAGAATGGATCTAACTTTTTCTACCAACTAATGACATGTACGATATTCTTGGGTTCGATTTCACCTTTTTTCAACCGTTAAGCACTAGAAAAATAAGGTTTGTAGTTGAGATAAAAAAAAGTCAATGGCACGAGCGGGATTCGAATTGAAAAATGGCAAAAAATGAGGTAAAATTCAAGAGGTGGGGTTGAGATGGGAAGTTAGTGTCCGAGTGGATCGAGGTCACGTTAGCTCAAGTGGTAGAGCAGCGGCGTATCTAGCCGAAGATCGTGGGTTATCACAACTAAAAACCTTAATTAATTGTAAGATATTAATTGGTCAAGCCGACCACGAAATTAGTGAATTTAGGAACTAAAAAATAATTCTAAATAACATAAAAGTGATTAAGCCGTTGAATACGTATTTAAATTTAAAAAACTGACTAGCAGCTACAATTAAGTATTTGTCTGGCTTTTGACATTTTGTTTTTCTTAGGAAGGCTACAGTGAATTGGAGGCGCGAATTTTTACATGAAAATGTTGTTATCTTAACGAAAATTTAATTTACTTTCTGCAATAAAGGTCAGATTTCTATTTCAATGAGGCTAAAGTAGGGAAATTACGATTTTATGGGGGGGGGGGAAACAGATTTTAGGCTAAAACCACAAACTTTTATCATCCAGCAAAGGATCAAGATAGAAATCACGTTCTGGCAGCCTTGTACTACTGCTTTATTTAATGAATCCTTCCCGGAAGTATTGACAGTGAACCTTGCAACTCTGTGTACATGATAAAGGGAAAAGTCCTGTTCAGAATGAGCTGAAGATGTTAAATCGGTTCATATCGAGGAGGACTATGTTCCCTTCCTTCTACGAAACCATTTCTGGATTGGGGTCTATTTTACGTCCGTCCCTACCCTTTCGGGTTTACCGAACGCCTAGGAGTGCCGAAGCACCCCCCGGAATTGGTGGCTTCCAGTGTTTCCACCTCCAGCACCCCCCGGAGAGGTAGATAAGAGTAGTTCTACCTCCGTCTCCGGTTGGCCGGCGCCCTCCAACTAAGACGCGAGTTAATTGCAAACCACGACTACCAAGAGTCCAACCTCAATTGGGGGCTACTTAGAATTGCCCCCTTCCGTGGTTCAGTATTATTTTTAAGGATGGACTGATCGCCCATCCGCGGGATTCATACTGTTCTTACCCGTTACCCGAGGGGTGAAGGTTCAGTAATCAAGGAAGCCCTTGCCAAAGCAAAAGGGGGATTTAGGGGAAATAAGAAATGGGAAAGGAAATGGAAGGTGGGATTGCCTCCATAATGGGTTACCCCTTCGCACCAGGGTTGATGGTAGGGCTTTGCCTAGGCCCGTAGGGAAGTTACCCTATGGGAAAATATTGAAGAGGAAGCAACTGTGTGAAATTCTAACATCATTTTGACAGCCAACCAGACGGATTTAACACCTGTAGGCGGCTCAGACATGCGGGTATTCGCCGAGTCCTGATTGCCGCCGAATATTTCGGAAATGCGGCCAAATCCCGAGTTTCTCATCTTTGCATCACCAAATAGCGTGGCCACACACACATATATATACACATGCGGGTTTTGTATCACCTCCAATGGTTGCGGAAACAGGAGTACGTGTATACCGTGGGAGTCCACGACTTACTATCAATTGTGATGGCCAACAGTGAAACTGTCATTGCTGCGGCTGCGGTTACTATTTTGTGCAATGGCAACAAACTAATTGAAAAAAAATATATTGATTATATTTTTAATTATTGTTTTATTTAGAAAACAATGGTTTGGAAGAGAAGCTTTCCAAATTATTGGTTCTGTTTCATAAAGATCGAAGAGCTCTAAAACTGTTGCATTGGGTCAATCCATTCCTGATAAAAAAAAAAAAAAAAAAAAAAAAAAAAACAATTGTTATTGTGCAAATTAAAACACCTGTAGCTAGTTAGCAAATCGTTTCTTAAGGAAAAATAAATAGAATTAAATAGAAGAATACGCTTACTATTGATTCTGATAACTGTTGACAGTAGGCTAAAGGTATGTACAGTTCTAATTGATTCCGGAATTTGTGGATGGGTTGAGTCCGTGCCCTGCGGACAAGAAAACCGACATAAAGCCATACAACAAGAGTATAGGATGTTGTTATTTGGCGAAGAGCCGAGCGTCCATCGACACAAGTCGGGATGCGGGAAATTTGGGAGACATCCGGAGAATACCGCATGTCTGGAGCCGCCTTGTTTCTAAAGATTCAAGGTCGCAGAGATGTTAACTAGTAAATGCGACTATCCAAAAGATTTTTTCATCGTGTTTTGTCTTTGATTTTATGAAGGAACAGATGCAGTTTAGAAGAACCGTTTCGGTCGTAAATAATGCATTTTACTACAGGTTGAGAAATGGCTATATAATATTTTTAAAACACAAAACGAAACCTTTTTTCAGTATATCCAGTTACAAATGAATTTCCACAATTTCGAATTCATTAGCCTTGGGATTTGTTGAAAATTTTCATTTTACGGTTTATTCCGTTTTAATTGCCATAGCGGTTTTGTCACGGTATCCGATTCATTGATTGGGCCGGGAAATAAATATTCCGAAAACGTATATCGAGGGATGCAGCTTTCCGGGCCGTTTGCTTCGTCCAAAAGGGTCTCCCATCCAAAACCAGCTGTCACCAAAATTATGAAACCGGAAGAATAAAACAACTCAGATCTTACCATCCAAGAGCTTGTTTCTGCTCAGCAGCTCTGTCATGCCTGTAACAAAAAGATAAAATTTTATTAAAATAAGAATGGAACGGCTTTATTTAAATATATACATATATAAATATATACTTTTCCACATCCAAAATGTATTTGCCAAATGGAAACAATGTTTATAAATCCCAGGCCCTGAAGATGATTTCAATAAAGGTCGAAACGTTGGCACGATAAAGAAAATGTTTTCTGAAACCTACGTCACACCAGACCACATATCACGATCACCAAATAATTGTAATCTATAGTATTAAATCATGCACTGAAGATGATCTCAATAAAGGTCGAAACGTTGGCACGATAAAGAAAATGTTTTTCTGAAACCAACATCACACCAGACCGCATCTCGCGATTTCTGAATAATTTATAAATAAATAAGCTCTATTTAGTTATACAATATTATATTAATAAATACTTAATATTATTAAATAACTATAAAAAGTAATAACAATTAAAATAATTAGTTTAATTATTTGGATGTTTGATATTATTTATGTACATATTTAAAATGTACAATTGATCTGCCTCCCATTTTAAATATATACATATACAATATCGAACATCCTCATAATTAAACTAAGTATTTTAATTGTCATTATTTTTATAGTAATTTAATAATATTAAGTATTTACTAATTTATTTGTGTTATAATTTCACGTTCAAATTGAGCGCCATTAAAAATATCAGCTGTTAATTGTAACGTCGCGTTGGAGGAGGTGTCGGCTGGTTCAATTTGGCAATTCATGTCGAAAGACGTGGTTGGGAAGTCCTGATGATGATCTAAAAGGCTCGAAATCCGTATCGTTGAAAAACAACTTTCTGTGAGTAGGAACTATCTTTTTAAAGATTGAACACCACACTCACTCCATCATTGTTCATTTCCATGAAAATAACACTGGGAAAAAAATATATAAATTAGATGGTTTCCTCGTAATCTTCTACCTTCTGCTGACAGTGAGTCTATGTTTGACTACAGGCTGAACAGAATGGACCGTTTGCCTTTTGAATTTACCTTTCAAAATTTGGGTAGTACAAAAATCCCATTCCATTCATGACGGTTTTCCTCTTTTTAATATGTTGGGCAAGAACTAAGTCAGCTGACCATTCCCATCCTTTAGCTCACGGTCCGCAGTCTTATTGATAAAAGATTTTATTATAAACATTTTATCTATTAAGGTGGCTAGAAATGCTTTTACAGAAATCTTAAAAAGTGCCATTCCTTGGACTCCCATATAGAGAGCGGGTGCCACCCGATATGAAAATTTTCTTGAGCAAGGATACCTGGGTTCTCCGTTTCGATTTTTGGACGAGTCAGAGGTTTTTTACTATATAAGACTTTATAGACATCACGATTGTCTTCTTTGCGTATGTTGAGACGGAATGTATTTATTAGCGTGAAATGATTGCGTTGGGGACTAAAATGGCCTAGCTGTTGATATCTCGGTGGCTTGACGGATAAGACCGAGGTCTGACCAGGACTGCCATTACCCAGGGAGGGTGATTATCAAGAGCTGTCGGTAATCTCTTGTACGTTAGGAAAGCTGGAATCGCGGAGGACAACACCCCACATATGTGAGCAGAATTGGACTTATAAAAATCAGTAATAATTAAGAAGGCAGACGAGATGTCATTCTATAGCTGTTTTTTTTTCGTAAGGCGTGAGGAAACACACACTGACATCTAGTGGAACAGTCAGATTATAATTTAATAGGTGATCATAGCTTACCTGGTTAATAATTAACTAAGGTGACAATTATTGACGTTTAATCACATAAAATATTTATAAATGTCAAAAGCCCTTATTGGCCGACAAGAAATGTTTCAGTGGCATGACATGATTTTTCTTTCCTCTCCAACACGGGCGTACATATATTTTTCCATCGTTGGGAAAACTGGTGGAAATTTCCCCACGGTTTATTTCGAGTGTAAAATCCGGGGAATTTTGCCAGAAGGCCGGTCGGATCGCGCTGGCGTTCCACTTCTGTAAATTGTTATTTAGGGCCGGGTTTGAAAACTATTAGAGCCGGTTTGGTGTTAATTATTGTCTGGCTGGTACGCCCGATCCAAGATATATGTTGCGTAATATGTGTTAACTGCTTTAAAACGATATTTACTACCGCGTTTCGGCGTGACGGTTGGATTTACGAATATAAATATTGCGGAGCAGGTGCGCGCGTGTGAGTGTGTAGGCCCGTCTGACGGCCAAGAGGGCTCTCTACGTGAGCTATAATAAACAAACATGAATTGCTTGCTGAAATTAAAATGAAATAAATAATAACCTACACATTTTGAAAGACATGTTTCTTTTAGATATGGAAATTTTTAACATTGACTATATGTTTTTAGTGATCAGACTGCCAATATCTCTTCTTTATCGTATAAACAAATAAAAACTTTGCATAAGCCTATGTTTTAATAGAAAAATATATGAGATATTGTCTGCCTGGAATAACAATAAAAAAGCAATAACCTACGATAAACTACAGTTAACGTTAGTTTAGTTATAATTAATATGTCAATGCCGAAAGTTTTGATGATTACTAGGATTATTTTTTCCATAGGAGCTGCCCACTTTTGGCTTATTGTACTTGCGTAGTTTGTTATTTCAATGCAATCGACTCATACTTCTCTTAAGAGGTTCTTCTTTATTGACTGTCGTTGTTACAACTCTTTTCCTTGGGTGTTCTTTTGGTTGCTGTTTCTTCTCCACATTGCATAACTACAAAGGCAGTCTCTATTGTATGGGCCCATGTGATGTAGAAGTTTTCTCAGATGCAATGACCGCTATATACAGGGTACTCGTCAGGTTTCACTACCGTTTCTGGAATGGTGTCGCTATTGGCTCTGCAGCGAAACCGAGCTGAGTCAATGCGTATATGAACCGGTCACTGCCTCACTGGCTTCAGCCTCGTCAACCCGACGGTCTCACTCCTACCTTTAGACTCGTCTACTCGACGAGACCTCATCTATCACCTAACGACACGTCATCCCAACGAGTTCTCACTCCTACCTTGAGACTCGTCTACTCGACGAGACCTCATCTATCACCTAGAGAGACGTCATTCCAACGAGGTCTCACTCCTACCTTGAGACTCGTCTACTCGACGAGACCTCATCTATCACCTACAGACACGTCATCCCAACGTGGTCTCACTTCTACCTTGAGACTCGTCTACTCGACGAGACCTCATCTATCACCTAGAGAGACGTCATTCCAACGAGGTCTCACTCCTACCTTGAGACTCGTCTACTCGACGAGACCTCATCTATCACCTAGAGACACGTCATCCCAACGTGGTCTCACTCCTACCTTGAGACTCGTTTACTCAACGAGACCTCATCTATCACCTCGAGACTAGTCAACCCGACGTGGTCTAATTCCTACGAGGACTCACCAGTCACTAATGGACAACGACAGCAGACTCGTCAACCCGATTATCACTTTCAAGGCACTTACGACGATGGCAAGGGTAAGGCATTAGCCCCGAACTCGCCTTCTCAACATAGCTGAATTGGCTACAGGCAAACTGCTACACTCGGCCAACTGCTGGGCTAGAGTCCCTTCAACCGATGTATAGTCCGCTGACTCACGACCCCGGACCTCAGCCAACATCGCCTCAACGCTACGCTTCCAAACAAGAGAAAACCTCTGTCACCAAAGTGAGAGTTTTCGTTTTCTTCTTCGCTCCTTGTGTATTTTAGATCAAACTTCTCTTTTGAGCGATGATGTTAAAAAAAACCCAGAGATTTTACTTATGAAAAGATAGGTTCACTGGTGATCAGTCAAAATGCCGGTCGTTCGTCAAGTAAAACGCCATTTTCCCCGCGGCCTAAGAAAATCTGAAAAGTGATTGATCAGACCGTTCCCATTTTCCTTGATTATCGCATAGAAATACGGTAATCATCCGTTTACATCGCGGCCTGATTTATGAGATAGCCTATATTTCTTCCGATCCGCCTTGCTGCCCGGAACTCTGGTCTAGCCGGTACGCTCATGAAATCCCGGCTCGTAATTGGGAATTTATGCCGCACGCGGACGGCCGGGACCGTGTTCTGTAAACAATAGATTGTTATTGATTATCGGAACGGTAGTTGGAACTGTTCAATTGAATACACACGCACTGGCCATAGCTGGAACTCGTTTAACTATTATCCGGGATTTTCAGCCAATAAACCTACAATTCGTACCGTACCATCATGTTTTATATTCGGCCAATTCTTTACAATTCCCCACAAGCCCGATTTGAATATTTCATATAGTTATAAAATGCATTTGAAAATTCCTTTGAAAAATTTGTCAACCCTGAAAATCGGTCTCCTAATATTGAGAAAAATATTGTGTCACAGTCGTCGTCGAAATTATGAGCCGAAAAATTAACTCCCACCGATTTCCGCGAATGCCGGTATCTAAGGTTTTATACAGCTATAATCACGAAAATGAATTTTTTAGCGAAACCCGGTCCTATTCACAAGAAGTGGCCGATATCATACCGTGTCATAACAACCTGGTCATCCCGTTGTTAGTTTCAAAGGTTCACTCTGATAAGCCCAAGCAAGTGTAACGTATTGATGGCCAATAACGCTCATTTTTTGCTCATTCATATGAGATTGACAGGTCATCACTTTGAACTTCATTCTCTAAATACACGTGTAATTGGGGGCATTCGAGGACAATTGTTATCTAATCAACGTCATCAAAATTTCGGCTTAGTGATAAGCCTGGGGAAAATCCTCCAAAAAAGTATTATCTAATTTCTTTATTTGTACAGTTTTATGATTTTCTAGACGCTAAGTTTTAATAAAGAGAACAAGTGTACGGCGTAATAGTCAACGTCCAAGGCAAAGTGATGTTCATCAAAGTGTGTTGTCAAGGTGATTAATCCTGACAAAAAGTGTTCCTTTTCTGAAAGTATATCATTACAATTAAATGAAACTTCAGTTTATAAAATAAAAAAAGACCTTGAGTTATTCACACGCGTTTCGGCATTACGCCATCTTCAATGAAAAACTATCTGGCACCAAGACCACGCCCCCTACCGCAACGCCCCCTGCGACAAGCGACGGACGCAATTAACCCCATAAATATAAACCCTACTCAGACTAAACGACAGACAGACAGCTTTTCAAATTTGAAGGTTTTCACCTAAACACAACAGGTCACTAACACGCGAACCATATTGATCAAGGAGGCCCTCTACGGTAAAATTGAGTTCAATAGTCAAATATTTCAAACTGCCGAAAATAACAGCAAACTTTGAAATAGATCTTATGAAGAAAGTTTTGATTATTTAAATCCGAAACGAGACTGATGGCCGAAACGACCAGGTTAGAATGGACAAACATCAAAAACTAGTATATGATGGGGTTTGGTCTGCGAGTTGGCGAACTCATGTTGAACCGGCACACAGGCATTAGTGGGCCTATCTTCACTCGCGAATTTTTTGTTTGATCCATTAAAACGCGTTTCGGCATTACGCCATCGTCAGTGAAAAAATGTCTGTCATTTAATCTGAGTAGGGTTTATACTTATGAGGGTTTATTGCGTCCGTCAATTGCCGCAGGGGGCGTTGTGGTAGGGGGCGTGGTCTTCGTGCTAGACAGTTTTTGATGAACATGGTCAGGACCCTAGTTTAGTTTTGTGGAGAAAATGTCCTCTGAATAAAGGTTGTAGAGCACGTAATTTAGAAAAACAAGACGATTCAAAGTTTTTCCTTCATGAAAATCTTGGGAGAGAGTGATCGGTTCCACTTTAAAAAACACGTTTTTTGCCCAAAAATCGCAAATAACTCAAAAACGGATGAGAAATCGGGCAACATGGATGATGATTGAAAGCTTATTAAGATTGTTGTAGCGTGTCTCATCAGGAGGATTTACTGGGTCCACAGATCAATTTGAAGTTTTTATAAAAATTAAAATTTTACAGAATTTTTCAAATTACTGATGAATGACTGAGGTTAGGAAAATATTTAAAAACAAGCTATTCCAAATTTGGCCTTTTTTTTAACAAAACCCAGATGGTCGAGCTTTGTGAACGGAATATTTGCAAATCGAACCGGAAGCTGGTCTATTTGGACAACTGTGCCGTGACGAAAACAATAAATTGAATAACGATCTTAAAATTGCGACACTCCACAAACTAGTTGCGACTGCTAAAAAGCGTGCAAATTAAATTAATTAATTTATAAAAGTGAAATCAAATATAAAAACAGAAACATCTATTGATGCATTTGATTAATAATTAACGTCTGAACACGGGAATCCCAATCACTTTTTTTTTAGTACTGGACGGCCTGGTTTAGGCAAGACATTCTTAATTCGTCATCTCCCGAAAATTTACAATCGGTTCACAAACACGTGACGTCTTGTATTGTAACGCCTATATAACGTCTGCGTCAACAGGAAAAACAGCTTGAAAATATATCATTCAAGATTATTCCTTTTATCTTTCGAGGTAGCCCAACAATGACGGACACTTTAAATATTTATGATTAAATATTTATTATATTAATTGATGAAATCTGTAATTAGGAGCTTCTGTCTCAAATTGCCCCTCTGAGTCACAGTGATACTATCTGCCGTATAGGGGTTATACCTTGTTGACTCTGTTAGGTCGTGTTAGATAGAGAGAAATGTTAACGTAGACTTGTAAGAAATAATCAGCTAGTTAACATTGCTCGATCTAACAGGCCAGAGCAAATGTTATATGTCAAGTCGAAAATGTAGTCACATTGCTATCCGTTAGGGCGTAAGTAACAAACATGGCAGCCATGAATTTAACAGCTGTTTTTTTGTTTACTCGTATTTTTATTCTTAAATACCCGTTAATTAAATCAAACCAAATATTTCTTTTGTTAATTTCTGACATGTCCTTTTACTCTCAATCATAATCGAAACATCCCACATTCTATAAAGTTGTAGGCTGTTTGACGTTAGGCTACAGGTTAGGTATGTCCTCACAAAATGAAGTGTCATATGTTGGTACTTTAGTGTGCACAGATACCATTTTGAATTGAAAAATTCATTAGAGTTAACCAAACATTTTCAACCTCTATTAATGAAATAAAAAAATCGACCTGGTCGTTTTAATACATAGAATGAAATACATAGAAAAGAAACAGTGGTAGGGACTATTGAAGGGTGAAACTAACGTGTCCTCGGTAGTATAGTGGTCAGTATCCCCGCCTGTCACGCGGGAGACCGGGGTTCGATTCCCCGCCGGGGAGGATTAATTTTTTTATTTCTTTCCAATAATTTATTGAAATAATAATTATTTTTATACTTTATTTTATATACTTATAATTCTAAGTACATTACAAATATTTTCAAATAGGTAACAAGTAACCACGATGAAGAAGGTAATAGGGGTATTTACAATATTTGTGTTAACCCTGTTAAGTCTGTTAGGCCCTGTTGTGTCAAGATAAATGATAACATAGACTTGTAAGAGACTGGTCGTTAACATTGCCCGATTTAACAGACCAGGGCCAATGTTAGATGTTAGGTCGAAAATGTAGTCACAATGCTATCCGTTAGGGCGTAGGTAACATACATGGCAGCCATTAATTTAACAGCTGTTTTTGGTTTATACGTACTTTTATTCATAAATATCCGTTATACTCTGTTCATAATATATACATCACCTACATTATGTTTTTAGAAGAAAAATAACTTTATTCTGGGACTGGTGTCCCCTAAGAATAATTTACACGAGATAAAATAAAGGAAGTACCTTCCACGAAGTTACAAATTTTAAAAAATAGAAATCTTGGCACAATGTATGCCAGTAAGGCAGGCCAGAAGAGGAAATTACGAGAATATTGAACAAACATAACAAATTTTATCGTCCTAGGAGGGAGATGAAAAAATGTAGGCTGTTAGGATACAGGTTAGGTGCGTTGGCACGAATTGAACCCTGTCATTTGTTAGCTCTTTTCAATGCATTTTGAATGTAAGAAATGATCAATTTTCATTTTTATCCACCTCTGGCATCTTACAATTTAACACAAAATAACAATTACAGGCCTTCAAAGACTGTTATAGCTTTATTTATGGTTCTCCCGATCGCCACGCGCGGCATTGCGGTAAAATTAACGTTTAACATGCTAAGAAAAGAAAGAGGGCGTTCACGATCTTACTGGACATTTCTCTATTCGAGTTAACATCTTGCAAACAACGTAAATACGCCTAATCTACAATGTTTAATTTACAAGAGGAATTAGGTAGGTTCAATCGACTATCGAACATCGGGCCATCATTGAATTTTTTTATCAATAATAAAAATGCTTTGCTCACTTAATCGTCACAGTTTAACATGCCCAGGATTTATCAGATGGAGTTTTGCTAAGGTCAAATTTTTTTAATACTTTTGGAAACATGGCTGGACAATGAGGAAACTGTCGTATCCATAATTTTGTCGCATCGTTCAATTCTACCTACATTTGTGGTAGCTGGAGTTCTATTTACAAAAGGTCTAACAAGAGCTTTTCACTTCAAAATTACAAATTCACGCCGGGTTAACTTAGTTCTTGTAAATAGCGAACGGTGCATTTGCGCTGCTAAATGCATTTTGTATGACGGCGGAACACGTTTTTAAGGGGGTTTGCGTCAGAATTAAATCAACCTAAATCAACCCTCAGGTATCCCTAGGGGCCTTACTGTGATGAGCTTGTCAAAGCTGTAACCATTGCGGCCACCCACACCCCTTTGTTATAAATTTATGTTTGATTAATTACTTGCTTAACTAGGTATAGGTTTCTTCATGATGATTGGCGTGGGGAGAAGCTCCCAGAACCTATGTCCTGGTTTTTCTTAAAATATCTCTCTTACTCGATTTTATTAACACAATTTATTCAACGGAACGTCGGATATCATTTTTAACAATTAACGCACAATTCCAGTTTTAAGTGTTCGAATTGAACGAATCGTTTTCTAGGCCGGGAACCCCACTCGGTCGGCGTTCCGGCCCGGCCTTATGTCTAAAGGGTTGTTATTTACTTCTGAAGTATCTCCTCCGGGCAATTTCTTCTTCCAGTGTTGGAAGGGAATAATAACTTTCCAAGGGTCGCTGGCGCATTTCCAACGACTGCCTGAATCCGTCCCGGCTAATGACTTGCAAATCCGAGGTCCAAAACGCCTCGAAGAAGAACTTTAAATAACGGCTGGGTTCACGGTTTGAAGAGAAAAATAATTATAAATCATCCTCAACATTTGTGAGCGTAATGGATTAAATAATCCTTGAACTTTTTTAGACCAATTTTAGGTTGGTAAAGGTTAAGAAGGTTATGTCGAAAACAGGGAAAGTTACATTTTTTCCAAGGATTATGCTTTTCTGTTCTTCTCGACAATGGAATAGATTTATAGAGCGGTGTGGTTATTTATCCCAAATCAATCTGACTCTAATTCTATCCAGGAGGGCCGCGGTAGCAGAGTGGTTAAGGCGTCAGACTCTCGGCTAGTAGACCCCGCGGTCGTGGGTTCGATCCCCACCGTCGCCTCTGGATTTTTTCTGACGCCTAAGGGGACCGGTGGCCGCAATTAAAAGAAATTGACACGGCACTCATCAATAGAAGGGGCGGGACCGGGTCTCAGCGACCCTGAACCTGGTCCCAACCTCCTTCAAAAATGAGTTTCTTCGATGGAAGAACACTGGTACAGCGGGGGCTCAAGTTCACTTTGTGTTGTGAGCCCTCCCCCAAAAATGGAGCCTGGGTATAGTACAATAAGCTGTACAGCTGCAGTGCTCAGTCCCTGGTATCCATCCATCCACATCCAATTTTATCCATGGCTCTGACTGGAATTAACGGTTTCAAAATTTGATCCACCTCAACTATCACGGTCTCTAACCTGAATCTAGTTCTAACTCTGACTCTGAATAAAGGTCTCAGCATTGGACTACATCTCAACAGAAACTGACTCTAGCACTATATCAGATCGTCAGTACCTAATTCCATTTCAAATGACATTTTTTTAAATTTATTTTATTTTTATTAAAACTGGTCTTATTAGACCAACCATCAATTGGTACAATAAGATTTAATTTCACTATTCACTATTCACTTTTATCTACACAAGTTCATATGGCTTTATCGTTTTAATCTTCTGACCATGTTTCGGTTATGTAGGAGTACCTATACTATAGTTCTTGCACTTATACCTACGATTCTTATTGAATTCACGATCTCCGGTACTAGCTTGTCTTAACCCTGGCCCAGGTAAGGGCATTCTCATGTCGCGCCTGAAAGGGAATGGACCACGAGCTGGTGCTGATGAGGCCGGGTCTCGCCTCAGAGCTTGCACGAAGCGGCATTTAAGAAGCCGTGATACGGGCATCAACCCCAAGCACAAGCGACAAGCTTAGTGCGCCAATATTCTTCAAAGATTATTGATTGGATTTTTGGTTATCTTTTTGTATTTTTTAATAGAAATGTATTACAACTTTATTTAGATAAAATTATATCTATTATAATGTGTTTTCACATAGGCTGGTAAAAACTTGGCAAATAGATTGATGCGAAGAATATCTCAATGTGATGATTGATGAAATGCCAAGATTTTTTTCAACGTAACCACTAGGTCTTTCTTTCTTTTTCGTGTCCCGCTTCTATTTTATTATTAGGCCGCCTTAAATATTGGGCGTATTTTTTAACGTAACCACGTAAAATTTCTTCAAGGACGGTAGCCCAAATTGTCTCGAAGGTGGACGCGACATTGAAATTTTAGCTGGATGAAACTTTCCCCGTCGCTTTCCTGTGTGATTTTATTTTGTTTTTAACGGTTTCAGGTTGCCTGTCCGTGGCGATGACGGCGATTTGTTTCGTCTGGCTAGAACCGCTCATGATCAGCCTCCTGGGGCCGGAGAGTGAAATCCCGATGACCACCAGTCAGTCGTCATGGCTCGTCGCTTCCGTAGAATTCGGCGAAGTCCTCGTCACCCTCCCAGCCGGAATTCTGGCTGACAAGTGAGTGGGCGGACTAACCAAGATGAAAACCCCTATAGCCAATTACATGAAAAACACCGGACATACGCTTAAAAATAAATTTTTTTAATCTTAACTCTTTGAGACCTGTTGGGTGAACTCTCATCCTCTCACAAAACTTATAATCGTCCAAATCAAAAATATAAAACGTCAAAAATAAACTGACGATCATAATAACCACCTTTAAAAAAATTCCATTCATCATCAGACAGGCTGGTACAAGACATTAGTTTGTTTCTGTTATAAATATTTAATATCATAATGATTTCGTATGTCGGAGAAATATTAACCATTAATTTTTAAATTAAAACATTAACATTAAATTAAACATTAATTCGTCCGGTCGCCCGGGGTAGTGACGCCATATGCAAGCTTCACGAAGGTCACAAATAGAAAGCAGCCTGTCTAAGATCCCGCCATGGGCGTCACCACGCACCATCACGAATCCATTCCCAGTGTGACTAGGGCTGAATTTGGAAACAATTTACTCACCCCGTTGGTACAGATAGCCATACACCCTCCCCCGTCTATGCAGACAGGATCTAGTGCACTGGCCCTCGTGTGTCTGGTACATGCCGCATGACGACCCTGGGCCGACACGAGTACAGCTTGTGCTTTAGGGAGGTTGCCACGGCCTCTGGGCCACACCATTATTTTGTGCCCGGATACCCCCCCCCCCTGCAACCAAGGGGGAGGTCACAGGGTACAATAGAGGAGCTCGAATTGAGAAAAGGGGGCCGCGGATGAGAACTCGAGGTGGGCCGTTACGGAGTCTCTGGTCTCAAACCACACTGTACCACCCGTCGCCTGTAACCACCCCTAATATTTTGATACATGCTGTGTGACTGTTGGTGGCGCGCGCTTGACGTCGCATAGATAAGCATACCCTACCAAAACGTGACAAAGAGTTCCCCGTTTATAGCCTACCTATACACGATTGCTCAGGAGACAGTGACCTCCTTAAGATGTGCAACCAAATTGTAAACGCGGAACATATCGTTTCCGAATCGGAAAAGGGAAAAAAGACTCTTTTCCATAGGATAGATCAATACAACATTGCATAGCTTTATAATTGCAAATTTTTAATAAAGAAACTTCAGTGTTCATCTGGCTTTGGTTTTTAAAAAACGAACTCGTGGTAGTTTGTTACTTCTGTAAATGACCAATTAAACAATTATTCACATGGCTGTGGACAAGCAAAAAAAAAAAATACCAACTCATGCATTAAACTAATTAAATAAACTGATATTATGTTTCACAAAATTTAGAAATATTTCGTTCGCGTTATTGAATCACAGAAAATTAAATTTTTAACGAGTTGAAAACGAAGATTAATTTAATATGTAGATTATGTTTTTCACTCGCTGAAACCTTCCTCAAACCCATTTACCCAGTTAAAAAGAATCGATAATATTCCAATGACGAAAAATTGAAATTGTTCGATTTGGTAAAACGAAAGCTCGACCAGGTCAATAATTGACTGATGGCTCGTTAGGCTTGTATTTTCACTTCATTAAGCACTGAAACACTGTCAACCCCGCGTCCGCTTCAATTGGGGCTAAATCCAGTCACCGCTGCCTTTTTTCCATTAAAAACCAAAAACCTCTCCAGCCGTATGTTTTTTGCTCCTACAAGGGTTCTGTCTAATTTTACGATTGAGCTTGTTGGGGCAACTGAAATATAATATTGTTAAAAAAAGAATGTTTAATCACTATTAATAAAATTTTAAAAAATCGACCTGGTTATTTGAAAATATTATTAGAAATAGATAGAAAAGAAAGAGTGGTAGGCCCTTTTAAACTAATTACATCACGGGTCCTCGGTAGTATAGTGGTCAGTATCCCCGCCTGTCACGCGGGAGACCGGGGTTCGATTCCCCGCCATGAATTTAACAGCTGTTTTTTGTTTATACGTATTTTTATTCATAAATATTCGTTAATTAAATCAGACCAAATATTTCTTTTGTTAATTTCTGACCTGTCCTTTTACTCTCAATCATATTCGATACATACCACATTCTAAAAAGTTGTAGGCTGTTTGACGTTAGGCTACCGGTTAGGTATGTCCTCACAAAATGAAGTGTCATATGTTTATTATTATTTGGTTTATTATTATTTTAGTATTTTTAAATACTCGTTATACTCCGTTCCTAATATATACATCCTCTACTCTATAATGTTTTTAGAAGAAAAATAGATGAAAAATAATTTTATTCTGGTACAGGTGTCCCCTAAGAATAATTTACACGAGATAAAATAAAAGAAGTACCTTCTGTGAAGTTACCAATTTAAAAAAAAAATCTTGGCACAATGTATGCCAGTAAGGCAGGCCAGAAGAGATAATTACGAGAATATCAAACATAGCAAATATTATCGTGAGGTGTTTGCTTGGAGGGAGAGGGAAAAATATTGTAGGCTGTTAGACGTTAGGACACTTTAAATATCAAGTTATCCATTATTGGAGAAATTAGTAATTAGGAGATTCTGTCTCAAATTGCCCCTCGGAGTCATGGTGTTACTATCCAGCATATAGAGGTATTCACGAGCTTTCTGTTCACCCTGTTAACTCTGTTTGATTGATAAAAATGATAACGTGATAATGATAAAAAAACGATCAAACTGGCCAGGGCGAATGTTAGGTCGAAAACGTAGTCCCATTGCTATCCATTAGGACGTAGGTAACAAACATGGCAGCCATGAATTTAACAGCTGTTTTTTTGTTTACTCGTATTTTTATTCTTAAATACCCGTCCAATAAATCAGACCAAATATTTCTTTTGTAAATTTCTGACCTGTCCTTTTACTCTCAATCATAATCGATACATACCACATTCTATAAAGTTGTAGGCTGTTTGACGTTAGACTACAGGTTAGGTATATCCACACAAATTGAATCGTGTCATATGTTGGCACTTTAGAGTGCATAGATAGCAGTTTGATAGAAAAGCTAATCAACGTTAACCAAGAATTTTCAAATACTGTTAATGAATCAAAAAATCGACCTTGTTAATTGAATATATAATAGAAAAGAAACAGTGGTAGGCACTATTGAAGGGCGAAGTTAACGAGTCCTCGGTAGTATAGTGGTCAGTATCCCCGCCTGTCACGCGGGAGACCGGGGTTCGATTCCCCGCCGGGGAGGATTTTTTTTTATTACTTTCCAACAATTTATTAAAATAATTATTATTTTTATACTTTATTTTATATATTTATAATTTTAAGTACGTTACAACTCCCTTCAAGTTGGTAACAAGTAAAAATGAGCAAGGTAATAGGGGTATTCCTTTGTGTTAACCCTGTTCAGTCTGTTAGGTCTGTTAGATCAAAAAAAAAAGATACCGTAGACTTTTTAACAATCGGCTAGTTAACATTGCTCGATTTAGTTCAGGGTTAATGTTCGGTGTTAGGTCGAAAATTTAGTTGCAAAGCCATCTGTTTTTGGTTTATACGTATTTTTATCCTTATATAATCATAATCTCTTTCATATGTACATCCCCTATTCTAAAACGTTATAGGCTGTTTGATGTTAGGATACAGGTTAGGCATGTTTTAGTACTTTCGAGTGCATAGATGCATTTTGAATGAAAGAGCTCATTAATTTTCCTTCTTTATTAATTTTTGGCATCTTACAATTTAACTGAAACAGAATTTTTAATACAAAGCACTAGTATTGATTCACGTATGTATGTTTCATATACATGTTCTATACTGAAAGGGAAGAGAGAAGGTGCTTCGAGATAGGTACACCTTATGAAAAAAGAAAACCGGTTGTAACAGTTGTTTACAACACAAAAGTACAGAAATGATAAAAACAAAAGTACCTCTGAAGAACCCATTAAGAGAATATACTCCTGCAAAACTGCTTGTAATAATTTGCCCAGTTAATAAATATAAACATCTACTCACAATATTAAACATTGTTCATGGTGAGCTTGACGAAGGAACTGAGGGGTTTTCCTTCTTTCAAATTAGCACTGTTTATTTTTCTTCTAGAAAGCTTAAATTAGTAGAATTGAAAGTAGTTTTTATGAACTTCATTATGTTCTTCTTGTATGATGTAGAAAATATAGGGCGAGTGATAAGTCTATTGAGATTGGACCAAGTAATGTTGAATTTTTTTTGTACGGTGTTTTCCCCCCTATGCGGTGACCGAGTAGATGAGAGTTTTGTCATCCTGTAAATATTTACGAGCCTCCGTTCAATCTCTCCCGCCCCTTTACGAACCTTGCGGTCTGAGTTTAATCGAATCGTTGTTTGCAGATGGGGAAGAAAGCCGTTGTTGCTCAGCACGGGACCGATGTGCCTCGTCTCCTGGGTCCTCATACTGGCCACGAGGGACCTTTCCATCCTGTTCGTCGCTAGGATCATCCAAGGAGCCGCAGTTGCCGTCGTCTATACAGTCGCGCCGATGTACATCGCGGAGATTTCCGAGCCTAGGATCCGCGGAGAGCTGAGCGGACACTTCCAGACGATGTGGTACGTCGGAATTCTCTTCACCTACGTGACCGGGCCGTATCTTTCATACCAAAACTACACCTACTGTTGTGCAGTCATACCTTTGATATTCTTCGCCACTTTTATAATCATGCCCGAATCCCCTTACTACTTGTTTATGGTCGAAAAACCGAGCGAAGCTGCGAAGGCGGTACGTTGGTTGCGAGCAACCGACGATATAGAAGACGAATTCGAGTCCATCAGATATTCCGTCCAAGAAGATATGAAGCAGAAGGGAAGCTGGAAGGACCTAATCGCGACAAAAAAGGACAGAAAGGCGTTCTTTATCGTTCAGACCGTCTGTGCGATCAAATACCTAAACGGGATGCCCGCTGTTGTCACCTACGCGGCGCAGACCTTCGCATCCGGACCCATAGGAATACTAAGTCATCACGAGTTGACCATAATTCTCGGTGTACTGCTTTGCGTGACGACCTTCTCTTCGGCGTTCATTTCTGATTCTGTGGGTCGAAGGCCTCTACTCATAATTTCAACCCTGGGATCGGTCTTTTTCAACATAGTCGTCGGCACGTATTACTATCTCATCACGGTCGCGAACGTAGACGTTTCGGCGTACCACTGGATCATGTACATGGGGGTAGCGGGTTTCTGCATGGTCTCGAACGTCGGCCTTGGGCCACTTATGCAGACGATACAGGCTGAATTTTTCCCATCGCACACTCGCGCTGTCGGCAGCGGCGTCACGGAAATAACCGCCTCGGTCGCGACTTTCATCAACCTGAAACAGTTTCAAACTATAACGGATCTATGCGGGGTCTACATGAATTTCTGGATATTCGCCCTTTTCGGCTTCACAGGGACTATCATCATATGTTTCGTCATCCCGGAAACGGCGGGAAAGAGCCTCGGCCAAATACAGTCCGATTTCAAGACGGAAAAGTCAAATATAACAAAAAAACCGAAGACCAATGGAATTAAACTTACTAAGTATGAAAACAAAGAATACAACTCTTCTAACGGAGTGAAAGTGTAAACTTAATTCGGAAAGCCTAGCAAAACACATAAATAAACTAATCACGAAAAAGTGAACGTGCACAGCGTTATCACCATAACGCTCATAACTTTTGTTGTGTATTTTTTTCTTTGAGTGAATGTAGTACTAAGTGAATTAAAAGTGACAATTAATAGTTAATTATATATCAGCAAAAACATTCCTTTTCTAGGGTGCTAAAACATTTATTGTACATACATTTTGGAATAATTGTTCAATAGAATATCAAGAAAATTTAAGTAACTATAAACTTTTCATTTATTAACATACACTAAAGCCTACGTGAAAATTACATATTTAGACTAGTTTTTAGAATATTCAAGAATTCAATATTGAACTAAATAAATATATCAATCTAGGAAAATTTATTCTCTGCCATGATTATAAAAAAATTGTCAAAAGACTACAAAAAAACATTTTTTATTTAAAAACATATTTATCTTTTATATTTTCGAAATTGATAGTTTATTGTATTATATGATTTTTCACGATAGGGATGAATAAATTGACTAAAAGTTTTACTCCTGTTGAAAAAAATATTTTTAAAAACTTATTAGTATTCTAAGCTATTGAAATTATTTAATCATTAACATGTAAAATTACGATTTGTAGATTTTTTTCAGAGGTACTTAAAATGTTTTCTTAGGTTAATTATTTGTTTTATATTTTAAATTTGTGGCTGTGAACCGTATGCAAACCCTTTGTCGTAATATTATTTTTGTATTAATACAACACGAATATAAATTACCATTAGATCGTTTTATTTTGTTTTCCAAATAAACCTTCAAACAGAGGGAACCGAATCAATTGGTTCTTCAAAGCGATAATAAATAAGAGATGAGGTCGAAAATCAACAAACAGGCTGTTACTTCAACCTGAGGCAGGACAAAAAAAA